>CM021768.1:15851612-16201997 GCA_011076525.1 Nettapus auritus
GGTGTGAGGGCCTCCTCCTGCCTCCCTCATGGAGCAGTGGTGTGAGGCCTAGTGTGTGTGAGGAGCACTGGGCCCACGCATGTGGGGGTGCTTACACCTGGCGTCTCCCCTTTTTTCCATCCTCTCAGCCCAGGTCAGCGCTGCCCCCAGAACTGGTAGTGCCCATTTTTTACTCCATGACTCTGCAGGCTACCAGCAAGTGATAAGCATGACCTTTAGCTGAGCAGAACTTGGCATGGAGACCCGAGCAGGAGGCTTGAAGCTGAAGGTTAAAAAAAGACTGCAGTGCCCAAAGAGATGTTTTGACCAAATTAAGCAAAATCATTGAAGGGAGCAGCCATGAGATTTACCGCATTGTTTCCCTGGTTAGCCCCAAACACCAATTTTAGGTGCTGTTAAAACAGTGGATGTCAAATTTACTATGGAGGGCAAAGACCAGTGATTCATTTTCCCTTCTAGCCACTTTTCACCTTGAATAACAAAGGGGCCTAAACACAGAGAATGTTTGTTCTTGAGCACTGCCAAAACCTTTTTTTTTTTTTTTTTTAATTATTTTTTAATAAACCATCATTAAAATCTGGGCCCATTGCCTTGACAAAAGAAAAGAATATATTTGTGTATACTTAAGAGACGGGAAAGAGACTGTGCGCCAGGCCTAGTCACAGATAAAGGAATTCCGGACATTATTCCTAGCGCTCCTAGGGGTTGTGACATGGGATTTCCTTTCAGAGTGGTAAATAGCTCAACAGTTGTTGTAGGACAGGGTGGGGTGCTCAGTGCTTTCTTTAAAATGGGGAGAGATGAAAGCACATTATGAGAAGAAGGCCGAGCTGAATGTGTGTGCACAGTGAACCCCTGTGAATGGGGCTGAGGGGTGCAGGATCACCCAAGGCAGCAGCTCCAAGTGTTGTCCTCCCACGGCTCTGTGGCTTAGAGGTGCTAGCAGCTGATCTCTGCTTTGAGAAGAACAGGTCCTGTCATAGTGCGTTAGGTTTAGCTCTTAAGAGAGAGCCAAAATTTCAGGGCTTGTTGGCACCTTGTGGATTCCTCCTAGCTCGACTCCTGGTGTTCGGCCATGAAAACACAATGGCAAAAAAAACCCAACTCCCTGGCTTTTCTCAAAGCCAGCCCCAGTCCCAGCCTGGTATGAGAACGGAAAGGGTGGGGACGGTAGGCAACCAAAGCTGTGAGCTTCAGGAGGAGACTCACCGCAGTTTTAAATGAGTGAGGCATTTGAGGGCTTTGGTAACTGAAAGCACCTTTCTCTCTTTTGCCAAATCCTGCACAGGACTGGGGTAAGAGGTCTTTTCTTTTAAGAAAACAGAAGAACTAAAGCTGCAGATTTTATCCTCTTTGCATTTTAAATAGAAGAACATTCAACTTTGTACTTGGATTACTTTTTTCTGTTGGGCTTTGCTTTAAGGACTCACCCAAACGCACTGATTTTGCAGTGTTGGTGGAAGCTGGGAGAGGGAAGGAATGTGAGTCTCCTGATGAGGGAGAAAAGAACATTGAGCTGATTTTATATTTGGATCTGAACAGAAAACAATTTCCCTTCCTCCCTCTTCCTGCGGCTCTCCTGGAGGGTCAGCAAAGACTGCAGATCCTAAACCTCGCCGTTCAAGCAGGGCTTAAAGGGGAGAAAGCAGCTTTGCATTTTACTATTGTCCAAATCCTCAGGATTCAGGTTTTCGATACTAAATGTTCAGCTAAGGAAGCATCAGTGGAACAGAAAAATTAGTATATTGCAGCAGTTTGCAAACAGAAGGTTCCTACATGAGCCTTCTCATTGCCTTCTATTTTGTTGCTAGGTATATGAATTACAACTATAATCCTTCTACCATATGACAACACACCTGCAAATTTCTTTTCCATTTGAACCAGAATGAATAAAGCTCCCAAAATAGGAAGGCACGTGGCAGTGCGCTTTTAAGATTCATGGAAAGTAGTAAAGTCTGAGAGATTAAAATGCTGTTTCCAGTGCAAGAGTCAGTCTCGATCTACTGTAACTGGCCTTGCTTCACCACTGAATAAGATGCCCAGGAAGGGCTAGAGATTGAAGTCATAGCTGCATGCAATCCCTACTGCAGCTCACTGGCTCGGGAGGGTCCAAGCCCATATAGGACACATGGAAGCTACTAATCAAGCTCAGAACTGGAGACTTCAAAGGAAAACCAGAAAATTCTCTGTCTTTCTCTTTGATCCCTTCCTAACATCACACATTTTTGTGAAAACCAGGGAAAAGAGAAAGTTCCTTTGTTCATTGCAGTAATAAAATAACATATCTTCTGAAACAACCGCATGACCGGTCTAAGGCACAACAAAGACAGCTAAATGAATCATACAGAGAATTACTCATACATACACATTTTTACAAAGTAAACAGGTTATGCCTACCATTGTTAACTTGCAAGCACGCCAGGCTGTACAGTCTGCACAGCTGCTCGTGGAGAGTGGGAGAAAATCAGCTGATGTGCAGTAGAAAAAATAATTTCAGTCAGGCCCTAGGAGGGCACCCAAACGGTGTGGGTATGGGGCTGTGTGGCAGTCACGTATCAGGAGAGTACTGTGTTGCTTGTATGAAATGGATCGTGTTTTTAAGAGCCATGTAACAGGCTATAGGCTATTGAATTGTGCTTTTTTGATATCTTTGTACAATCACATTAAATCCCTTAAGATGAATTGTATTTTCATGGCCAAACAAACAAAACTTTCTGAAAAACAAACAGAAGCCTTTTAGAAAGATTTTTAGAAAGCTAAACAGATCTAATACTTGTTTTAAGAACTTGTAATTACAAAATAGCTCAGTTAAGAATGCCAAAAACTATTTGCTGTCCTTCTTCCCGGAGGTGTGAGCACATCAGAGTTTCTGTTTCCTCACAGTGGAACTTGCCCCTTATTTACCGAGCCACTGCCCAGTGTCCCGATCTCTTTATTTTGGGCTGCAAGGAGCAGTAAACCTGGGCAACCAGTCACGTCCCACAGGACAGATGTTCCTATCAACACAGCAGCTCTCGTGAATGAGGTTTGCAGGACTGGTGCTTGGCATACAGCTATTTTTACTCTCAAACAACTTAAAATTTTTTTTGAATACTCCCAAAGCTTCTTACATCCTGTGACCTTGCACTAAAGCCCACATGAAATGCCTCACAATCTTCCTAAATACTGTCTTTACTCTTACGGCTCCTGTATGAACCACTGCTATGCAGTTAATGCTCTGCAATTGTTTCTACCCTAAGACCTTTTAGCCAAGGGTTTACAACTTGGCCTCTGAGGTCTCCGCCTGAAAATTCTTTATTTTTGTACTCTCTGCAAGAGTCTGTTTTAAATTGATATAAACATTTCAGTATCTTAAGAGTGCAGCAAAATGGTCAGCTTCTCTTTACAGCTGGAAAGCAAGCATGTTTCTTTGAGTCAAAGTATTGCATGTTGTTGGCTAGACTAGTGGCTGGTCTCATTCTGGCTTGGTTGCGCAGATCCAGGCGTCTGCGTGAACTTACTACACATACAGAAAAAAAAGCAAACAAACACCTTTAACTGTCTGTGCAGTACTTCATTCTTCAATGCATCTGTTTGACTGTAGTTGGCTTTGCTTCCCCCTCGTCCTCAGATACGTATAGCACACAGGTACCACCATACTCAGCAAGAGACTCAGAGAACCTGTTGTTTTTCTTCAGCATGTGGAGAAATTCTTCAGTAGCATAGTCCACAGACCAAACTTCTCATGCCATGCTAAAAATGGTACTGCCTAACCAAGGGAACAGACCTCTGAAAGACCAAGTAAGGACTCCAGCTAATGCGTGCTCTGCCTTGACAAGCCATTCGCTTATTCTGCAGGGCCTCAGATCTGGATTTCCTTATCGGAATCGCTTCTCTGGGTTCTTAGTGCAGCAGTTCCTGGCTCTGTGCATGGATTCAGTATGGGAAGGAACCTTGTTAACTGTCTGTGTGCATTTTCATTATTCTTCTGTCTCCAGCCTTGGTACTACTCCCTGCCTGAATCCACATGGTGACATTTTTCTCTCTTGGTAGTGGTGTTCTCTTTGCTTTCATTCAGAGCTCACTTAGCTTCCACAGTTCTCTTTTCTCCTTGACATTTTCATACAGGTCCGTGTTTTTTATCAGGGCTTCTGTTACTCTGCAAGAAATAGTCAGGATAGAGTTCCAAAAACAGGAGCTGCTTTCTTCATTTAATTGCTCTTAGAGTCACATTTGCTGATTTCCATAACTATCCAGCACAAGAACTGATCTTATTCTTCAAAGAGCAACTGCACGTTTTATCTATGAGAACTGCAATAAACTCTTGGGCTGAAAAGGGATTTTTTTTTTTAAGAAAAGAAAACAGCAGTGGGCTTATTTCTGCTCTGTTTGAAATTAGTAGTAAGAATAGATCCAGTCTGGGCTTTTATAACAGGAGAGAAAATTTTCATTAGAAAATTACACTGTGACAAAATGTTGTGTTCAAAGTGACTGGGGTAAATGCAGTCTTCCAAGAAAGGTTCTCCAGCCAGGATGGTTTTTCTGCTCACAGCCCAGCGACACCATGCCCCTGGCATTGTGATGCACGCGTAGGATGCTGGAGACACCATGCTCCTTGGCGGAATCAAGCCTTTGAATCTGTGTCTCCAACTACCGGGAGTTTGAATCTGTGTCTCCAACTGCCCTAAATATACGGCTATTTTTAGATGAGTCTTTTTCTGTTGCTGCTTTTCATAATAAAAATAAAAAAATAACTTTTAAAAAACCTTTGAAGGATTTTTGTTTTATCCCTATGCACAACAGGAATTAAAATAAATAAATAGATCTTAAATATTTAGACATGAAAAAGAAGAATTTCCTGCCCAGCTTTTGCTAAGCAGCGTAGGTGGCTTTAATGCAAACCGGGTCTGCTGCTGGGTGCCCAGCAATGTTTTCTTTTCCTGAAAGTCAGTGAAGAACCTTTAATAGCAGGGTCCCACAAGGCAAATGCACAGCTTCCAGAGGCACCGTGCAATTGTCTCCCCGGTGCCGTGGTTCCTTCGGATGATGACGTGAGCTGCTGCGACCCAACCAACCTGGCTGCAGAGGGAGTTGCTCCGCTGCAGCAGCAGGGAGGACACGGCCAGCACCGGGGCAGCGAGCCGAGGGAGGCTTGAAGTGTGAGTCCCTCACAGAGCCCCTCGAGGTCAAACCAAGAATCAGGATCTGGCCCTAAAGAAGCAGGCTCAGCTCTGGGCATCCCGGCTGGAGGATCACCCACCTGCCGCCCCGCTCCGGGCTTGTGGGAGGCTGCGCTCAGACACCGGCGGCTGCCTTTCCTCCGAACCTCCACAGGGCAAGCGAGCTAATCTGGAAACCAGCAGGGGACAGAAGAAGGGACTTTTGTCAACAGGCAGCCATGCTATGTAGACTTGATAAATATGTGCAGTGCTAATTCGAAGCAGATTCCTGCTTTGCCACAAGCAGAATTCCTCCAAGCCCTGCCATCAAAAACATTACATCACAGCTGCGGAGAAGCCCAACAAACAGGGGAGCAGCTGGGGTCATGTCAGGGTAGCTGCGGTGGAGGCTGCAAGGAAGCGATTGAAGCCCTGCTCCACGGCCTGATGGACTTTGTCATTAAGAAGGATTTCACAAACGATTTGCAGCCAATTCCCTGGGTCTGATTGGTACTTTCCAGCTTAATGCAAACCAGTGAGGAAACCAGCTTGCAGACCTGGTTAGGCCAAACTACACAGGGAGGTTGCAGGCAGGAGATAACATAATGTCGCCTGGGGATGCAGAAACCTAACTGAATCGGGGACTGGTTTTTAAGCAGATCATTAGGTTCTCTCTCCCCTTCTCGAGCAAACAGCTTTTATCTCATCTCCCAAAATAGCAACCTCCCACCCTTCAAAACAAACCAAAAAAAAAAAAAGTAAAACCTCTTGAGACAGGCACACAAAGCCAGCAGAAGCAGAACACAGAGCTGATCGAAAACAGATTCCAGCGTCAAGTCCAAAGTTGGTTTCAGCCCATTTCTTCCTAATGGGTTATGTTAAGAAACAGAGAAAACAGAGGCATTACCTGCCAAGCAGATTTCACTGTCATTTGGAATTTGCACTTTTCTGACACATATGATCTTTGTCATTTGATTAAATTCATTGTTCTTTAGTGTGGTTCATCAATTGGGCTGATCTTGGGAGGCTCTGGCTCATTTACTTCTGGATTTATAGTCCCAGAAAAACTAATAAAATAAGGCTAACTGGGTGTGTGCTTTTGTTCTGCTTCACTGTGACCATCCACCTTCCCCATTCTGATTGTGGCCCTCTCGTGACCTTCCCTTGGCCTCCTCCTTCTGCAGGTCAGTGATTCATCAGCAGGAGGACACAGATGTTCTGTACAAAGAAGCGTTTCCATGCAAGATGATATTTTTCTTAGAAAAGAGGGCTGGGTGATGGAGAGGAGGAATTTAGCACTCTGCAAAAGGCCTGAGAATACACATTACCCAGGTTCCACTGGTGCGTTGCACGATGCTGCGTACACGACCCACCGACACCCCCAGGGAGCAGGGCTGACTGCTGGATTCGCACCAGCAAGGCTCCAGGCAGGAAACCTCAGGGCATGTGGCCCGGACAAGAGGCAGCCTTTCTGAACAACTAACCCACGAGCACTTGGTGGCAGCGGGCAGTCAGCTTGTGTGATGGCTTGGTTGGGATTTAGCCATGGAGTACGGTCAGAGGCTGTTTTGCAAGCCACCCTCTTAGCACTCAGCAGACCCTCGTCCAAATTCCTCTCTCAGCTCTTGCGTTTCTTAGAAACAGCTGCAGTCCTTTTCTGAGTTTTGGTTTATGGACAGTGGAGTCCAAAGCCCAGCACGCACACTCTGCCTTTGAGTCCCAGCAGTGCTGAAGCAGTACCAAAGCAGCTGGGAAAGAAGAGAGCGGCCCTGGCAGGCCATCTGAGCGGGACAGTGCGGCCCCAGTACAGCCCTAGATGTGGCAGCTGAAGCACTGGGAGATTGCTTCATGTAGGTCACCAGCAAATGTTTTCTGAAGGACATCTCCTAGAGCTTTATCTCATCTAATTTTAAATAGTCATAAAGATAGGGCTGGTTGCTTCCTTTGGGAGATGAATTAGACAGGCTGATAGAACAGCGTTAGGAAGATTTTCTTTCCTCTCCCTAGACTCTTACCACTTGCAACTGTAAAAGCAGATAAAGAGCTGCCCTTGGTATTGGACCTCCCGTGACCCCAACCCTTCCTGTTAAGCACTCCGATTTACAGGTTTTATTATTGTAGCACCAAAAGGTCCCATTACAGTATGCTGTGCAAGTAAGTAGTATCAAATCCACTGAGAGGGCTCTTGGTCTTCAGGTTTAGACAACCTGGCAAATAATCAGATTAGAAAAATGACAGATTGTCGTTTAAACCATACCGAAGTTTTGCTTGAGATATGGAAAACTGGCAGAACACTCATACAGTGTTGAGACAAAACCGCCTAAGAATCATCCCTGACACCTGAGATATCAGAGTCACGATACAAAGCTGAGATCTAGACACGTATATTTAGTTTCTTAACTGTTCTCTTCCATGTATTTGGGCTATTGATCCTTGACTGAACATCAAAGAACACAGAGAAATTGATACTTAAAAATCGTAACTCACAACCAGTGAGTAAACCCATGCTTTCCTAAAAACAAACATCTCTGCAGCAATGAGTTCTTTTCATCTTCATTGGAGATGAGCCACCAGCTTAGCTGTAGGGACAAGTTTCCTTTTTTTTGGCTTGTCCGCCACTGATCCTCACTGAACTTCATGTTCATTGAAGGGCCAGGCTACCAAGTTTTGGAATGTGTCCATCTCATCCAGGCAGTTTTCTCCAAACCAAACCAAATGAACGGCTCTGTTAGTCTCCCTCTTAAGCCTCATCTGGCTCTACTGACTCAAATCACCGCAAACAAATCATTTCCATGTACAAAGGAAAGACGGGATCCAGAACGGATCCACATGGCATATCCTGATAAACCCCAGCAGTTGGGCTAACAGCATCTTTTTTCAGATCTTGTGAAGGTCACTCTGTGCTGTTCAGGGCTTAAGGATATGTTACAACTAGTTTGAGGGTTTCCCAACGGTCTCTTGAGAAAGTGGCTGATGAAACACGAAGAGACTTGGGAGTCACCAATTTAGTCTGTGGATGGTACAGGAGGAACAGGAGTGAGCATCCTCCTCACGTGATACACGCAGGCAGAGGCTGAAGGCAGAGTCCTTACAATTCAAAGAAACACACTTTTTGCTAAACTAGAGTTTGAGGGATGTAATAAATTATCTCTCCTGTTCCTTTCTGGTCATTCTGATGTCTCTCTAGGGTATCCACCTTACACTTTTCCAAACTCTTTCACTTAGGATGAATTATCATGAAATTTTCTTGTCAAATGTGTATGCTGACTTAGAGTACAATATTTTAATGGACCCAGTAGTTTGAAAGACTGTTGCACATTAATATTACCTTATATTATATGCAAAATTTCTCTGTTAATACATGTTCTGGCTATGAACTTAAATAGCTAGATCAGGTGAATATCAAAATATCATCCCTCAGCAGCTCTGTAAATAGACCTGTATATGGCAGGTGAGGTTGTATGTTGGGTTAATGCCGGCCAGGGCATTAATTCGTGCGGTATGGCCAAGTGAAACTTTATTTACCAGCATATTTAACTTGAAGGACTTTTATTTTAATCTCTGTTTGCTTTTAATTTATGAGTGTTATTTTCCAAGCTGTATGGTACCAGAGGTCTCCCTCTGAAACAAGTCTAATAGCTCTAAATTATTGCTGAAAGTTGTTTCATGATTATACTCTAAAGGTGATGGGACTAGACT
The DNA here is from genome assembly GCA_011076525.1 of Nettapus auritus. Lineage (NCBI taxonomy): Eukaryota > Metazoa > Chordata > Aves > Anseriformes > Anatidae > Nettapus > Nettapus auritus. Next base: position 15,860,450 of record CM021768.1, read on the forward strand.
AGATTTATAACTCCAGCAGCATGCTTTGGGTGCCTGTATGACCAGATACCAGAACAGATCTTTGACATGTGTGAAAACAGCACTATTTTATTGACTTCTCATAAAAATTTCATTTCACCACTGCTGGTCTCCGATGTTAGCAACTTTTATGGGGACCTAAGGGAAATCCCTCCTAGGATTTTATGTTGCCAGCTTAAAGTCTGACCTCTACTGGCAGTCAGGACGAATTAGCTGGTGTGTGCGTGGGTTGCTGTATGCCTTCTAAACGCCGAATTAAGGGCAACTGCTCGGGCCTTCAGAAAAACAAACCCCACTGCATGCTGCCTGCCTCCTGCCTGGCAAGCAGAAGACCTGCATGCAGCTTTACTGCGGCCTTGGTGTGCCACATACCCCTGCAGGAAGTGCTGCCATTGTATGGGAGCCACTACTCACATTTCCAGTCTGCCAAGAGGCGTGGGGGAATGCTGTCATCAATACGTAAAAATATATCTATATTGCTATATCATATCCATGCAGAAAATAAAACTACTGCCTTAGTATTATTATTTAAATCTGATGGTTACTGGCACTGCAACAGAAAAAGGTTAGAAAGATATAAAATTGTATGGACAAGAGGACATATCAGAAAACTTTTCTACCAATGCTCTAAGTTTTAAAAAAAGATCCATTCTCTTTAATGAAAGGCTAAAGAGCGTTATTTACTCTTATCCCGAAAACAGGCAGCCCCATTACTCCAGATAAAAAGTCCAATATAAATGTTAAAACTGGGTAGAAGCAAGAAAGAAATCAGTGCTTGCATCAACAGATTTACTACTTGTTTTTCACGAGAGGTCCTGGCCCAAATCAAGATAGATTTCCATAGTGACTGATTCTTTCTGTGCACATGAGCAGGTTGGGGAATAGTTCTTGGAATAGAGTCAGCACAACAATTGCTTTCATTATTTGCAGCTGTACAAAACAAATAACTTTGAAAGAAATATAGAGAGGTGCCAGATTCAATCCCATTGATGTGTGAGTGAACACAGTGTTTAGTGCTGCTCTGTGTGACACACATGAAGTCCTTGAATTACTGCTGTTGACTTTCAGCCTTGCATGTCACCCTTGATAAATGAGCTAATCTGCTGATAGCTACTCAAAATAATAAAGTAATTTAATTAAAAGTGTTTAAAACCGTTCCTTCCATAGCATCCGAAACTTTCTAAGTTTCACCGCGTACACGGCATACAAATTACCCTCTACAGAGCAATTCTGATTAGATTAAAGGGAGCTGAGTGTAGGGTTTTGACAAGCAGGAGTCACAGCTTGGTCAGTGTCTGTAGCTACGAAGACGTGTTGGGCTGATAAAAGTGATAAAAGTGATCTGTCCACCAGTACACAAATATGCTCCCAGGAGTCCACCTGTGCTAAACGATGTGAGGTGACCCAGGAAAGCCTGGTGGGGCCCAGCGGAGACAGGCCGTGCCCACCTTCCCACCTCATTTCCCACTCAGCACTCTGGAGAAAGAAGCGAAACCTTGGCCAGGCTCACTTCCAGATGAATGCTGTGCTATGTCTGAAGACCGAGGAGCAGCAAGTCCTCTACCATATGGGCAGGCAGGACAGGGGCTGTGGTGGGCTGCAGCGGGAGCGCAGCGGGAGCCCAAGGCCGAAGCCGGTGGTGAGGCCTGGTGGGCTCCTGCAGGGGCTGCTGCCACGTGGGGTCCTCCTTGAGGCCAGCCCGTGCCCGTGCTGCTCTCCCTGAGAGGCCTGTCGGCAGAACGGGCCCTCTCCTCGGGATGGCCAAGTCAAGGAAGAATGAAAGCTATGTCCGGAGCTCCTATGAAGTAATCCTGTCTGGGAATCATTGGAAACACTTGCATCTGCAACCCTAAGCTGTTCTCAGGAGACCACATCGGGGAAGAGGCAAAGACAGTTTCATACCTCACATATTTCATTTTTTTTTTTTTTTTTTTTTCCCTGAAGTCTTTCACACATAGCATGGTCTCTTTGTGTGTGTGTGTCTCTCTCCCACCGGGTCTGCCTATTTGCTAATCGTGGAGATGTGCCAGGTCTTCTCTTTCCCAGAGGAATTGCCATAATTTAGATCCAGAAATAACAACATTCCCAGCCTTTTCTCCATCAACATGAGATTGCTGCATTTCCTAAATACTTTAAATTGTGCTTGAGTGCATGGCAGATGATTGCAGATGTTGCCACCTCCTTTCCCAGATCTCATGTTTATTTTATGGCTGTAGATCTAAGCTCTCGACTTGTCACGCAGTCACAAAGAACGGACGTGTCCCCCCCCTCCATAACTCAACATGAGCACAGGGCGGTGATATCTCTGTCATTCTGTAGGACTCCACACTCTGCAGTGTCAGAGGGAAAACAATGGCTCTGATTAATGAGCTGCTGCCACCAAAGACCAAACAATTTTGACCTAGAGCTGCTTTCTGCGGCCTCTTTCCATAAATCTGCAACTGATACGGCAATCCCTATCATGGAAAGACGAGAAAGCCCATGGCACTGCACGTTCAGGGAGTTGCCTGTGAGCAGGTGTAGTCAAACTCCAAAGGTTATGTTTTGATTACCAAAAATCAGAGTAAAGTTCCTGTTAATTAACAGTGTTTTTTTTAACTGTCAGCACACAAAGCAATCAGGTGGCCTTGCTGAAGAGCTTCTGCTGATTACAGGAGGAAATCAGAGTGACCCTGTGCCACTTCATCAGGAAATGCTGATGCATCTGTGGGTGAGGAAAAGTCTTGTAGGAACAAATCCCAAGAGTAGGGCCCATGTCTTATCTTATCTTCAAACACCCGCGCTACTTAGCAGTTGTTTTCACTGTGCTGTAGGTGTCTCCTCCACTTGAGAGCAGTGATTGAATTTTTTGTTGTTGTCACTGAGAACGTTTACATCCAAACTCCTGCCTCTGGTGGAGCTGCACACAGCTTTTATCTGTAGCAGGCAGAGGAGAAGAATGGGTGGGAACTGCTCCCCTTTCTCACGAATCAGCTAAACAAATACTAGGTCCTCTGGCTTGGAAAATCAACAAAACCATGAAGCCTGCTGCGCCAGCAGATACTCTTGGGTTAACACTAGCTTGCAGATATTCTGAAAGAATTTTAGCCATCTCTCCCGATGAGTTAGTGATTATTAATTTAATTTTGTATTAACTCCTTCAGCTTCTGTAGGGATGGAAGCTCTGACTGGCCTACAGATGGCTAGCTGCATGCCCACACAGAGCATCTCCATGGCAGGACTCCCTGGGGGGATTCCTGTGTTCTAGGTGGAAGCCAACAGGAGGATACGTGTCTTGCAAAACAAAACAGAAAATCTTCAAAAGTTCCCAAGAGACCTGGGGGCAAGTGGGCTTTTTGCCTTTCTTGCCTAGATGCTGCACTGGGCAGTTTTCAGGGAGGTGCTTTGTTCGCGTTACAGGCTGGTGGCAAGTAGCTTTGCTGCCAGCTTGCAGCACATGGAGCAGAATCACCAAATCACCAAATCACAGAATCACTTAGTTTGGAAAAGCCAAGATCACCTAGTCCAACCTCTGACCTAACACCTAGCACTTGCTGAAGTGCCATTTCCAGCTCGTGTGAGAGCAGGGCTGGGACAAGCCCTAGGCCCCTACTCCTCTCTGGGAAAGGCAGCTCGGCAGGGAGTGTGTGAGCATCCCACGGGGCTGTGGCCCGGGACGGCACCTGAGGAGGAGGGCACGGCACTCTGCATGTGTGTAGGAAAAGATGAAGAGTTTAAATCTTTACAAACAACTTCAATTATTAGCCTCAATATACATACGGAGAATTGAGGCTTAGGAGAGCAAACAACCTGATAAAGCTAACTCCCTGAGCAAATCATGAAACGGGAGCAAGGTGATCCAGCAATGTTAGATCTGGGGGTAAGCTACCTTCACACAGCCCTTTCTGACCCACACATTCCACATCTGCAGCCCATCGTGGGGGCCTTTGCCCTCCCTGCTGGCTCGGTACCCATCAGGTGGCTTGACCGAGCACCCGCTAGCCGGCAGAAAAGAAGGAAATGGAGAAAGAAGTTTGCTCCTGATTTAAAGCCAAGATCTTCAAGACAAGAGCATCCCTTCTTTGCTGGGAAAGTCAAAGCCAGCAGCAAAGCCTGCTTAATTTAGAAAATACTGTGTTTAGAATAGAGAGTGTAAGGTATTGTATTAATGCATGAGTCTGGCAGAATCAAAAATTGTATGTCCTTCTCCCACCCAAAGTCACAACAAAAAGGAGGGAGAGGTGGGCCTTTTTACTTACTTGCTAATGTCTTTTTAAGCCTTTAAAGTAATAGAAAATTACTCAATTATAACAAGTGAAAGCCGATTCCAGGAGCTGAAGACCTAATAAACACACCAAATATTGCAAGGCTTGTGATGCCATAATACTAGCAGTACTGCCTTCTCTTTTCATAGTGGGTGACCTTCAAACAAATCCTAAAATGATTACAGGCCGCTGGTTTAAACACACACAGCTTTTCACTGAATCCTTGAACTTTCTAATTCTAGTGGAAATAGGATTTCCTTGGGGATATAGTCATGAAAATACCCTTTAAAACTGGTACCTGTTCATTTTCCAGATGCACTCAAGCTGTGTCCTTGTGATGAGGTTCCCTGGCCTCTCAGAGGACAGCACATTGTCCCTCCTCCACGTTGTTTAGTGCTGCAGACACAAAGCCGTTTGGAGAGACTGAGCTCTCCTCTGTTTTTCCCTGGCAGGTAGAACAGGTAGCAGCTCTTCATCTGCACAACCCGTATTACTGGCAACCATCTCATTATCGGTGATCAGGGCCATGCACACTGCTCATAGAGCCCCCAGTGACCCCCCTGAGCATTTTCAGGGCACAGATTATGTTCCTGATCTGGGCTCTAACTTTCAGAAACTCCACAAGTTAAGCATGGCTTACAAAAGTATTCCCAATCTATTGTCAGCAGCGGGCAAAGTTTTTAAGTAACGTGTCTACGCCTCTCCCCTTTCCCTACTAAGTCAGCTCTAAAACTCTGACTTCCAGCCCTTCCTAATGGGACCTGATGTGTCCTAGGGCCCAGATCTGTGCACACGAGTGACTTTGCACACATGAATAGTCCCTGGAGTTCAATCATGTGCAAAAAGCTATTTGTGTGCCCAAATCCTCGTGGAATCAGGGCCTTGGTCTAACCTGCTTCATTTAGCTGTCAGCACAGCGGTCTGCGCTTTGCCTAGACGTTATTTTTTTGTCATCTGACGCAGAGGTTAGGTGCTCTTTGGTACTGTTCTTTCAGTTTTCCCCTCCTCTGTGTGCTGCAGTGCCCAAAACGGATAAGAGGATCTCTTAATCAGGTGTGATACTGACATGAGCTGTCTCCATGTACGATACCTAGATACACTCCATCTCACAAGCATTCGTGAGCGCTCTTTTTGGCATAGCTACTGGGTAGTGACAGTGCCTAAAGGATGTCTGAAGGAAGATTGTTACAATGAGAAACAGAGATTAAAAATAGTTATCTGTGCTTACCGATGGTCCTAGCACGAACAAGGCATTCGCTTAGTGTGGGAGGGATGTCCCTCGGCCAAGTGAGATGGAGTTCGGAATCATCTGACAGAGGTGAGGGAGGTCACACGTTACCCTCCGCCTGGGGATCCTCCCAGGTTTCATGTTGGCTGTGCTGCAAAATCAGATTATCCCAGGAAAAGCAGTTTTCAATATACTTTTCTTCCCTGGACAATGTATCAGTCAACCTTTCCCATTTCGGTGCCAAGGACCCGTGTAGATGTGCTGTGTTTGGGGTTTTCTGCTCTGTCAGGAGCAGAATGTTGAACTGGCAGAGAGAATAAGCTCCTGGGAGCAGAAACGGAGCAGAGAGGCCCTGGCTGGAGGGTCCGTCCTGGCTCAGGGCTCTTTCTAAAGCCTCTCTTTAGCTCGGCACTGCGAGACTCTTGCCCAGCTGTGGTCAACCTGCTTTGGCAACAAGTCCTTGAGGGCAAGAACTAACCTCACATGCCACATGTCACATTCCTGGAGGAACCTGCCTTTCTCCTTTGGTTTACAGAGGGGATGTTGGGCATTGCAGTACACGACGGTCTCTCTCCTAACTCTACAGCATGATAGCCTTAACATCTTATCCCAAACCGTCCCAGAAGATCTGAGGAAGGATGCTGCACCAGATTCAACACCCCAGCCAGGCAGCAGTGCTAGCTTCACAAGGAGAGTGGCAGGGACAGCCGCAGAACTGGGGCTGTTCCCTGGGCGTTTAGACATCGCTGTGCAGAACAGCGCCTGCCAGGGTTCTCGCTCCTCGGCAGAGCTTTGCAGGGGTAAGGACATGCTTGGTGTGAGCACCTGGTGTTCATTTTATGACCCTTGTAGCCCTAGTGTAGGACCAAAATTATTTACCAGAGAAGACGAGAATGTTATTTTAGGCCTGGACATGACAATTTAAGCAGTGCAAGCAGAAGATGCTAGCTTCAGCAGGACGCAGTCCAGCAGTATTTGTCTCCCACCCCACCCTGAGCAGGTTGGAGCCCTGGTTGTATGGTATAGCACACCACAGAGTGCACCTCGGAGAGATTTCTTCAAGTCCTGACTGTTTTCTTATGAAACGGAACTCAGCAATCCTTGTGGGTACCTTCCAACCTTCTAACTACATTAAAATAGTGAAGATTCATGTAGCATACAAAGAAGGAAGAGCACTATAACTGAGCCACATGGTGCATTTAAACAATGCTTACCTATGGGCTGCCAACATTGGGTTCACTGTGCCCTTTCCAGAACTAGATCGCACCTGCCTGTGTTTTACAACACAATCAAGAGCTTACCAGCAAGTAAGAGACCTGCACGCAACGTCCAATGAATAAATATGAGAGTGGAGCAGCTCCCTTTCTTCTCATCCAGTGTGCCCTGGGGCCATCCCCAGCTTTGCCTCCAGAAAACCAAAATCCAGCTGTAAAGGGACCAGGGGAGGCTGAATGTTTTGCGAGGCCTCATCCTGCCGTCTCCCCCACTGCCTTCTCGGTTTTGCCCTGCAACTTTTTTCCTTTGAGTCCACTCAGCTTTGGCTCAGGCATGCCAGAAAGGGCACACGCTGTGTTTAGAAAAACTCTCTGTCACCTGGCAGCAGGGATGAAATGTGTGTGGCAGAGGAATTTCTCCTCCTGTCCTCCATGGGGTAGAAACGCGCCAAAACTACTCTTTGCTTATTCTTTTCTTCAGCTCCCGAAGCCAAAATAAACTTTGGGAAAAAAGTAGCTCAGATGTACAAACAGAATAATTGAAAAATACTTTTCTTTGTCTTAGCAAAACCAGTCTCACATATTATAACAGCCCGAGCACTTACTCCCCGGCCGCAGGAGCAGCTGGGGTCTCTGCCCGCTGCCTGGCACAGCACTCCGCACCCCTCCCACAGTACCGCACTTGCTGGTGAGGGACAAAAGTCAGGCCTGTTCAAAAGGCCAGCTCGAGCCTTCAGCTAAGCCACTATAAGCCCTAAGAACAATTGACGGCGCAAGAGGAACCAAAGAGGAACCAAAGAAAGGATTATTCAAAACCCCAGGATTTTCTAAGTCAAAGCAGACCTGGCTGAAGTCGCAGCGCAAAAACAGCCCAGAGCTGGAAAAGCTACGCAGGGCCCAAAGCCCCCTCAGCTAGCTAATTAAATGACACTCGGCAAACATTTTCAAAGCTACATTGACCGTTTTTTTTTGTTTTCGCAAAGATCAACACTTAGCTTTAGGAGAGTGAAATTCCTCAGCATCACGGAACGGCACATGCCGAAGCTCAGACCGTGCCGTGTAACACGCTGGGTAACAAGCTCTGGGTGACCCGGCTTGGCAAGGGGTTTGGACCAGATGATCTCCAGAGGTCCCTTCCAACCCCTCTGGGATTCTCTGAGTCTGTGACTCTGTGAGTCTGGGGGCCATTTTGCACCCACAGCATTACACGCAATAGCAATTTTTAGGTAGGGCCATGCAGACGTGGAGGGAGTTCACGCTGGCCAGGCTCCCACTTGTTCTCCAGTTTATTCCTTATTCTGTAAAGGACATCAGAGATAGAGGTACAGAGCCAGCAATCACGCGGAACAGGGTGTCGGGAGGTCTCTGACGATGGTCAGGACTGGTGCAGTGTCAGCTGAAGGTCTGCAGGGAGGCTCAGCGTGCCCAACAAGGGGGTTGAGGAACACACGGGGCAGGATGCTCCCTGGGAAGGACGCTGGTGCCGTGAGATGAGCTGGCCTCCACCGAGTTTCTGCTGGGAATTTGAATGGCTCACGGAGGAAGCCAGGCTCTCCAACGTGGGAGTGATTCACTCTCCATGCTGAGAGAATATGCCAGGCTCAGAGCGTTTTACTTGAATCCAGCACAAAGGAGATGAGAGGAGATGGGAGGTGGGAGGCAAGAAAATCGCTGTTTCATCCAGTTGAAAAGTTAAAACCTAATGTTTCTCTTTTTGTTAGATACGTTATCTGCACTATTCTGCTGAGAATAATGCCTCTGTTATAAGCCCAGCTAAAGATTTCTGGCTTATCAAGTTCAAGGCAAAGGAGAAGATAGAGATTTGAAGAGCAGGAGGGGAAAGAAAACATACGGCTTTAATGTCAGAGCTTTAGAAATTGAGATACTTATCTAAACCTGTTTTCTCCTTTCCTTGATTATGTTACTTTGAATTTGGACAAGGAAAGCAGCCCAGCCAGCCTCACTTCTGTTTCTTCTCAGTTTCACTTTCTGAAAGTGATATTGCCACAGATGAACGCTCCGATAGCAGGATGGTTTCACGTTCGGCTTTCTGCAGGCAGCTGCCAGGAGCACTGGGGGCGCGGTGCCGTGGTGGGGCCGCGCAGCAGCGGCAGCACCCACCTAAACGCTCCTCGCTCCGACCACGAATGCCAGCTTCCCCTGCAAGTGGCCGTCTGCGAGGGGTCAGGAGCATCCCAGCACCTCTCAGCGCCCGGGGCTGTCACGGTGCGATGGCTGTGCTCACCAGCTGCTTGGTGCAAGCCGCACCGAGCGCTCATCGATGCAGCGGGGGGCGAGGTGAAACCCGTCCTGATCTCACAGAGCCTGGGGAAGTGTGGCTGCTCCGGAGACGTTTCCTGAGCCAGGAGATGATGATGACGGGGATGATGATGGCAGAGGCCTTTGTCACTGCTGTCACTAAAGACCACTATCCTGACAGACCTGACACACCTTGTTAGGCTAGCACTAGGGGTGGTGGCTCAGGCAGCACTGCAAACTTGCCTGGCAGCAATACTTTTTTTTTTTTTTCAATTTTCCTCAAAGAAAGCAGCTTGCTATTTAGTTCCAGTGCAGTATTTGAGAATGTTTCTTTGGAAAACAGGAGGCTTTTGATGTGTTTTTAACATAGCAGATGTTTCATGGCTGTGAATCAGAAAGAGCTGCTCCCAGAATTATTGTTATCTCTGCTCCCATTGATTAGGAGGTGATATATGAGCTCATGCACCAAGATGTTTCCCAAAGACCCGACCAATTCCCGCCAGTTCCGTATGTGTGTTGAAATTTGAAATTAATCTGTGGCTCTAAAACTGTAATAATCCAGTAACACAGCCTAAATAAAAGGAAGAAGACTATTAGCAGAAATACAGGTTCCCCATGTTAGAAAAGAAAGAGATGAATAAGGGAAAGAAAAACAAACTGCGGGGATCTCAGCAGGTACACTGTGCTCAATTGAATTGCAACAATATAAATTAAACCCTGTGTGGGCCCCCAGTTTAGGAACTATTTACAAAACAAAACGCTTTCCTCAGCTGCATTGTGCCCGCTCCAGCCTTACTGAATAGCCTGCCTAACGATGGTTTCTTCTTTATTTCTGTCAGGTCTCGCTGAGGACGAATTTTTTGAGAAACCGACGCTAAGCATTGCAAAAGACCACATTGTCATCTTACCAGGAGAAGCCCTGAAAATAAAATGCAGGTAAGGACTGCTCCGGCAGTGCTGGATTCCCTCGGTTGTACCGATTCCCTTGGTACAGGACAGCTTCTGGGTAGGGGAGAGCAAAAGTTGCTGCACAGCCACGATCTGGCAACTGGAGCAGTTTGCCCTCACAGGTGTTTCTGAGTGGAGGGAGAATTTGCTGGGCTGGAAAGGTCTGTGGTCACCACCCAGCCTGACCCCGTTCTTTACATTGTACGGGGGCCCAAGAGAAGCCCGGAGTCAGTGCACAAGTAAGCTCATGGAAGGGGTTGTACCTTAAGGACATGGCTGTAAGATCCTCATCTGAAAATAGGTTCCCATTCGGCTCTTCTGCAGCTAAAGTCACTCCTTTGCCCCCTGTCCATTAATAAATGGCAATCGAGATCATCACACTATGTCATTAGCTCTTTATATATACGTATATATGTATAAAGCTTCACATATGCATACGTATATATAAGACAAAAAAATGTATGTATAAGCTTAAACTTCCTAACGTCAAATACTGCTAACCCAAGAGATGACAATTAAATAAGCAGCAGTTACCACGTGTACATGCCAAGACCTGATCTGCCTGAACTTACATCTTTAAATCAAAGATAACCAGGACTTGTAAAAACCAGAGCATTGATCATAAATTGTGGCCGCTCTTCGATTCTTGACACGATGTGTGAAAACCAGCCATGCAAGAAACGAGCAAAGTTTTGGTAATGCCTTGTGTTTGCAGGGCGGTGGACCTCTGCAAAAGGGGGATACAGGGTTTTGGTCACAGCCGAGCGGTAAATGGGAAAAGTCAGAGCATCTTCTGCTGCGTCCGAACACACACGGGCTCGCTGGGTCACACAAAAGGCCTCAGAGTGGGCTAACACAGGCGTCACTTGTTCTGAGTGGGATTTAAATGCCAAGGTGCTCTGAGAGGCTGCTTTTCGGTTTCTTCAGAGAGCATTGTAGGAGAGAAGGCTTAAAGTAATCCAGACTATCACAGTTTCTCCCTCACACACACTCGCTTCTTACACCTTCTTGCGAAGTCCCCTTGACTGTAGCCAGTACGTGGTTGGCTTCTTGCAACCCCAGTTCCTGGAGACAGTCAGAGCAATGGGAAGGTGAATCTAAGCTGTAGGTTATGCTGACACATATATCCCTTCTGATTTTTTTCCTAGTCTATCTAATTCAATGTTGCAGTGAAAGGTAAATTGACTCATGCTGTGTAAATTTGTGATGTCTTCTGGAGTGTAAGGTAATTTTTTTCAAAGTACCTCCCGCTAGCCGTGTGGCTTATGAGGTCAAAACAACCTTAGAATGGTATTTTTAGCTTGGCAAGCAGCAAGGATGATGGCAATAAAGTTTAAACAGTCCTTTAAAATTTCGATGCAGTGCTTCATAAAACGTGTTATGTGGACGTAAGTTCAGTGCGGTGCTCCAGGCCAATTAAACCGCTACTTTTGAGCAGTTCCCCATCCACGGCCTTTTTCATCTCTAGCAACATCCTATTTTCTCTTATCGCCGGATGAACAAATAGATGAAGAAATTATTAGCACTTCAGCAGTGCTGGCTGTGTTCCGAAATTGCTTTATGGATGCGAGCAACAAACCCCCCAGCAGGGCTGACAGGAAGCAGTACCTGCGGTGCTAGCATGGGAGCAGAGGCCCAGAGCACTTAAGCTGCTTGCCTCACACAAGAGCTGGGACTGGAAGCTGGAAGTGTGATTTCTGCACTTTGTGAGATCCCCTGAACCAGACGCTGATGTCTGCCATCCGCTGACACACCAACATCGGCACAGGGGATCTCCAGCCTGGCCCAGAAGGGAGCTCCGAGGTCCCTCCAGGGAGCAGGGCTCAGCACGAGATGGCAGGCCGAGCAGGCAGCTGCTGGAGACTGAACTCGCTGTGTCAATGTCCCACCTCCCTCAGCCTCCACTCATTGGAGGTTTTTGGCCAGGATTTCCTCATTTTTGGCAGCCTGGCCAAAACTGCAGCTACTGCTGTGGCTCCCCTTGGCCAGATGTGTGAAAATACCAAAGCAGTGGCCTAAATCTTCATCTTCCACCTGGGTAAAACGGGCAGGTGGAGAAAGTGGGTGCGTGTGGGGACTAACAGAACTGTGAAACCCCGATCTGCCCTGCACAGCCACTGCTGCACGTTTCCAGCCGTGGCAGAAACCAGACTGGGTGATGGGAGAGGGGCAGGGACCTGAGCACTTCATGGGAGTTGAATGTGAAGCGGCATTGTTCACATTCAGAGCCAGGAGCCCCGTTCCTTGACAGAAGGGATCATGACATCAGTAATGACGTTAGTAAGGTAGGGAAAGAGCATGGCAGGGACCTCCCCGCCATAAAGGAATGCAGTGCTCTGAAGGCCAGGAAGCCGGTGTGACGGACGAGGTGGGGCTGTCCAAGTCCCCCGTGCACCCAGCGAGGGTGAGGCTGCTCACCAGAGAGGATGTTCACACTTGTCCCAGTGTTCTCGTTCTTCTACGTGCTGGGAATAACCTCGAGAGCTTAGCCCCGTGTCCACATCATCTTCAGGAAGGCGACAGAAGGACGGGCAGAAGCGGGGGCCAAGAGGATGTTTGTTTAAGTGTCACTGAGTTTGCTGGCAAACGCCTTCCCTTACTGCACCGATCGCACCGCCGCAAAGCCCCTGGCACAGAACGGGTAGTCGCAGTTCCTAGCTAACTGGAAATTTCACACAGCACGCTTGCTAGATACACCGAGTACTAGCATCTCTGCGCCGAGTAGACGTGTCTAGACCGGATTTCTCCCTGGCGACACTCAGCTGGGGAAATCCAGAGCTCCTTACTCCTTCCTCAGCTCAGCCAAAGCCACTGGGTCACTGGGAATTCACTGAGGGAGGGAGAAGGGGTGAGCGAGCCCCTGGTCCTTCAGAACAGCGTGGCCTCTCTGCGGGCACGGCAGGAAGGAACTGCCTCTCTCTAAGAAGCTCCATCTTCCCCAGAGGAATCCAAGGCCCATTACTCCCGTCCCGCTTCCACACTGACCAGCAACAACTACTACAAAAAGACCGTGCTCTTCATCGCACAAGCAGGCACAGCCGGTACTAGCACTTCCCCAGAGACCTCAGAGCACATCCCGAGCAGGACGGGGCTCCAGCAGCTCCTGGCACCACGGTGTGCCCTGATGTTTTTGGCACGGCACGACCAGCACAGCCAGTGCCCGTGGCTGAGCTAACTTAGGTCTGCTGAAAGCTCTGAGTCCGGCAACAGGTTATGAAATGGCTTTGCTTTTTGTCAGTGAGCTACGTAAAACTGCATTTGACATTAGCTGTGTTCATAAATAAGACACGGAGTGGGTCAGGTGGGTGAGGTGGTGTATCTATCCGTCCTGCTGGTTTTATGTTCTGGCTGCCGTGACGAGGTGAATGGAAAAAAATGTGTCTCGAGCAGATATTCTAAGATCTGTAATCTGATTAGTTCCAGACCCTTCACAAAATCAAGATTGAGTCACTGCTGATTAAACAAGAAAGGTGATGAGAAGTTACATAAATGTTCTCTCTACATGCAGCCTTGCAGTTAAAGGAAAGTATAAGTTAATTTAGCTGTTAAAATATGCAAAGTCCTCAGCTTGGAAGAAACATATAATTTTATCTGGTGCTTTCAAATATTTGAAGTGCCTAAAACACAGCATTATAAAAACAAACTCGTGTTCAGGATGTCTGTTAAAATAAAAATTAAGCTTTCCTCCAGGAGTTAGCTTGCCGCAGCTCCTAGAGACCACTTCTGGAATTTCCCTTGTTCTGCTGATGAGTGTGGTGTGATCCCCCTTACTTTCTTATGGCCGGTAATGCAAGCATCCCACAGCCTTAATCATCCGTGCCCAAATGACAAGCTTAGGAACATTAGGAGTATCGACAACACTTGGCAAGAAGGAAGCCCACATTTTGTCTGAAATCGTGGCCCTGTCTTTAATTTTGGTGCGTTGTGTTGACAGGGGAGCACCGTCGGTGAGCTGGCTTTTGAGGGAGGACCAGAGGGAAGACCCCAGGGTGCACCTCAGCAGCTGCCGAAACAACACGCGGCAGAGCTGCAGCATGCTGGTCGTCAGGAAAGCCACCGCCAACGACACCGGTTACTTCACCTGCATCCATGACGACGCCCCATCCAACGAGGACCTCATGGCCAAGATTTACGTCTTTGTTAAAGGTAAGATCTTCACTTTCTTTTGGTTTTATGCCTTCTTGGTGACATAAACTGTGTTCAGCTGAGCTGCTGAATCTGTGCTAGGTACAAGGAGCAACCCAATTCAGATGCTTTCCCAAATCCCACCTCCCTGCTGACCCAGCAAGCACCAGCTCTGGCGTTTTGTAGAGGCTGGATTGCACCTGGATTTTCAGGCCAGCTGAATTCACAGGGACACGGATGTGACAACCAGAAATTAGCTATCTTGTTCAATTCCAGGACTTGAAAACTAGATTGTCCTGCCTGTTTTTGTGTTCCAAATAACTGATACACTGATTTCTTCAAACATCTTTTACATTCTTTAACTTTTAAGACTGAATTATTTTATCCTAGGGGGTTTGCTATCAGAGTGCTTTTCCTAAGATTCACCCTCAATAAGCAACTCCTCTCTCTTCCCCTTCCTCCTCAGGCATGAAACTCCCTGACAAGGGTTTTTGTAACTCCTGTCTCTCCTACACGTTTGTGTACAGCTCTGTCCTTCACATCTGTGAGACGTACTTAGCAAAGCTGGATGACTGCATTGTACATATTTTACTGGCTTTTGTAAAAAATGGCCCACCGCTCATTTCTGTTCTCTTTGAGCTGCCTCTCCTCTGTGTGTCAGAATCACTGAGTTCAGATCCAATAATAAATGGAAACAGAAACTTCAGAGGAGAGTGGTCTGCTGTAATTAAGTGACTAACACACCGAAAAGCCATGTCAGTAATACGAATTCTTCTTAAAAGAATATTCCCAGAAAATGCTGATATTTTTTCCCAATCTATTTGACAAAAGCATTGTTAAACCATTGAATCATCATGGATCTTCCAGGCTGAGACTGTGAGTAACTACACAGAGGAGCTAACCTTTTGGGGCTGGGACAGGGGATGGCATGAGCTCCACTGGTGCTGAATAGGGTTACTCTTCAGCTCCCCACACTCATACAAATGAGTGAATTTAGTTTTTGTCTGCTGTGATCTGAACAGCCCAGTAAGCTGCCTACAGAACACACTTGTGTATGGGCCGTGCAGCTCCGACAGTCTCACGGTGCTGTAACTATGGAGGAACCAGCGCGAGGCGTGACTCCCATCACCAGGGGACTGTGGTCTGCCCGCACAGCTGAATTCAGCTTCTGAACTACTAGGTGAACACACCTGGCTGATGCACGTGGCTCAGATTTTCCTGTCTCTGTATGTCTGTTGAAAATAGTCCCTTTCTGCCCTCATCCTGCTTTCCCAGTAAGTCTTTCTCTTATCGGAAAGTAGCTTTTTGGTGTTACTTGTTAGTTCCTGCAGTCACTTTTTTTCTGCCTATTTCCTTTTTCTTATTTTTCCTTGTTACTCTAAGCCCTGGTTTCTTTATCCACCCTAGTTCTTGTGCTGAGCTGTTTCCTTTTCTCATTACACACCGCTCAGATGCCCCGCATCTAATATTGTTAACCCAGCCCGATGCCTACGCTTCAGGAAGCAGTGCATTGAAAGCTCCATTCTCCATCCTGATTCAGTGCCCTGGCCAGCTACCCAGGACTTCATTACGCTACGGCGGGAGCACGTGCAGGAAATGTTATGGATCTTTTGGGACTGCCTGAGCATTTTCCTTAAGAAAATATCTCAAGTTACGAAATGCTTGCTGGCGATGCACTTGGAGCAGTGCTAATCTAAAAAAAAAATCACAGGATGTCCTCTTGCTAGCTTGAGCCTGCTGTGCCAAGGTTCTCCCTCAACACAGCACTGCGTGGCCGCTTGCTCTAAATCACCCTCAAAGGTTCTCCTCTGTCAGATGCGACTTCATTGTGTAATACGCCCTCCCTGTGCTATACACTCTTATCTAGAGTTTGAAAAGTCCCGTGCTTTAACAGTTTTGAAGACAAAGCGTGCAGAAATGGAGCCACTTGTGCTGTGCGTGGGTGAAGTCGTGAGGAAGGCACGCCAGCGGGGAGCCCCCTGGGCTGCTCGCCCACCACAGAGCAGAGCCCGAGCGCAGCAGCGCAAGTGCCTGCGGGGACCTGGCCCGCCAGGCTGAGGAAGCTGCTTGGCCCCAGCAAAATTTAAACATGCCTTTGTAAGGGATTTGGTCTCACAGTGTCTGGGCATCACCAGGAAAGCCATCGGCTGTGTCTAGTGAAGAAACTCACAGTTCCCAGCGAGTGCCAGACAAAGGAGAAGTCCCAAAGACATCTCTCCGGATGTTTTGTGGAGAGAGCGTGTGCTCAGCAGCGTGTTTGTAGGACCGAGCCAGGTGGAGTGAGAAAATATTGAGCCAGGCCCTGAAGGCTGGAGATTCCTCAGAGGTTACGAGCCATTACTGCCAAAAAAGGAAGGGGAATGGTATTTTTTCCCTTCATTCCTGGCCTGCTGCTTGACACCGAAATGAGAACATGATTGTATCGGAAGCCCTGCTTATTGGCTATTATTTCCTGTGCTTGCTTCTGTTTTTACAGCCTCCCTGGTGGAGCTTCTAAGCTCTGTCAGAATCTGGCACTCAGCAGCTCTCCCCCGGCGCAATTGAGCCGTGACCCCTGCACATCAGTCAGATCATAGGGGACCCGAAGGCAGCGGGGTCAGCCTCCACGCCTCAGCTGCGCACCGACAGCCCGCAGCGAGGGAGAGCTCAGGACCTTAATCCTGAACATTTTTTCCTGAAGCCTTTTCTGCTTCCCGCTGCAGCTGCAAGGCCCAGGGACTGTAATTAAAAGGCAGACAACCCCCTCCTCTTGCTGCCCATCTCCTCGTTGGAAATACAGCGTAGCTTAGGGCTGGGCCAGAAATAGTTGGGAGTTTCTTAATGTGGTCGTTTAACTTCATTGCAACTCTGAGGGAAAAGCTCTGCAGCGGGAGGCAGCGTCTGGCTGATGCTGGTGCCGCAGCGCTGACCCGAGAGCAGCCCAGCAGCTCCCCGGGGCCACGGTCAGTGAACAGGGGGGCAGACAGCCATTCCCCCATCTCCGGACTCAGAAAGGTTCGTGTGGACAGTGTTTCACTGCAAATGCTGCCGCACTTGCTCCTGTCTCCTGCAATTACCCTTCCCGACCTCATGGATGGTCCCTGTGGGCGACGCACTCGTTCATTGCAACCTTTGGGATTCCTGAGCCCGGGGAAGGGGCTGGCTGTCTATTTTGTGTTCTGATATAGAGCCCCCTCTCTGCTAGGTTTTCTATAGCACATATAAAATTAAACATGGCTTAGAGAAGGAGGAAAACAGAAACGAGAAGATTGTCTCCACCTTCTCCAAGTGCTGTTCCAGAGCGCAGCCTAGACAGCAGTCAGGACTTGCAGCTCTCAGCTCTCTGCAACACTCTTACTGTCAGCAGAGCCACCGTCTCCAAGTAAGATAGCCCTCCGTGTGTCCGCTGGAAGAGCTCCCTGTGCCAGCTGAAATGCTGCCTCAGCTTTTGCCGCGATTTCCCCTCGCAGTCCTTAGCTGCACGAAGCAGTATGGGACCTGCTACACCTTTCTGTGCCACTCAGCCAAGGCATCAGGAGCGTGAGCTCAGCGCTGCTTTGCTTCCTTCCATCAGCAGCTTGCCCAGCACTATTACTGCGGTAATTGAAGCTGGTCACGTCTTGCTAAATACTGCCTAGAAAAGCTCGTCCAAGTTTCCACGCTGGGCTTTGCTTCCTGCCCTCACACACCACTGGTGCTGCTTTGCTAGGACAGCAGGGGAGAGCAAGACATGGGGAGAGCAAGTGAGCAGCAGACATCCTGTATTATTTTTATGCAAAGCGGGGCTGTTATTCTGTTGCTTTAAATAAGTAGGGCTGTGATAGGGCTGGTTCTCAACTACTTCAACACGAGTCTCACCACAGGGCAATATACATGAGCCCAGTCCATCAGTGCTGGCGGCTGCACAAGAATAACTAATAGAATAACTAATTCCTGCTTGTGCCTCCTGTTGTTCACTCTTTGAACACGTAGATGGTGAACATTTTAACTGCCCATTTCTACCCACGGTAGTTCAGCCGCTGGAGTTTCACCACCTGTGTTACCATGAATTAGGCATGTGGCAGGGTTGAGGGACTCATTTGCTTCCATACGTTTGGTTATCAGCATGGCTGTTCCCAGGAACACGGTGTAACTAGGAGATGTCCCCATGCAGAAATCGTGTTTGGGCGCCTTTTAAAGTTCATATGGACACCACGAAGCACCAGCACTCTGGGCCTGAGCTGTACTGCTGCACTGTCAGGCTCCAAAGCACAAGAACTGGAAATGAAATTTCAAGCAAGGCAGACTTTTATGTGGGATCTCAAGTCCTGCTAAGGCTCCTCGTGAAACTCGAGGGCTTTTTAAGCCATCCATGTGAGCACAGCCCCCAGAAGAAGGAAAATCTTCCACTGCTTGCTGTCTCTGCTTAAATCCATCCGGCTTTTCCTGCTAGCTCCTTTTCCCCCGTAGCTAATTGGAAGGAAAGAGGGATGCATCCAAGCTGCCTGTCCTGTCACAGCACGCATCTCACCGCTTGTCAGCTCCAGCAGCGAGACGTCCCCAAGGAAGGACACGAGCTCTCTCTCGCTGCTGAAAAGAACGAGGAGGGCAGGTGGTACAAGCACAGCATCAGGGTGAAGTGTCTCATCAACCACAGCCTCTTCTTTATCAAATGGGACAGCCCAGAGATGTGATGTCCATCTTCTTCATCCTTCCTCCCCGAGAAAAGTCTAAAGAGGATGGAAGTGCATGAAAGCACCCCTCACATGAGATCATATTTTGGTTCCGACATTCTTTGAAGCCGATTTCTGCCTCCTTAATTCTCTTGACAGCTCACAGAGATAATCTGAATGTGAGAAGCAGAAATGCAGGGCCGGGCTGACAGCCTCGACTTGGGCTTTGGCTTGCTTTCCAGAAGATATTACCAGTGAGAACAGAGCTGGAGCTGCGTTTCTTCTTCCTTTTGAGCTGGAGACACCGAGACAGCTACACTTGCTGCCAAACACTCAGCAAGCCGAGATAGGCAAACGGTGTCCTGTCTGCTCGGTGTGGAGCCCAGCACATCAGCTGGCTGTGCTGTGCAGACTGGTGGACGGCTCTGGCACCAGATGCTAGTCAACAGTGTTTAGGGCTGCGTGACGTGGGAACACAGGCTGGGTCAGACCCTCTGCGCTGTTCCTCAAGCATTAGGGACTGGATCCAGAGGAAAAATAAGATCCTTTCAATTCTCAAGACATTCAGTATCTTCACACCATACCCTAAAGGGCCACTTTTAAGCGGAGGAGCCTTGTAGGGTATGATGCTGAGTGAGCAGCATGACGTCCTGGCACTGTGTCGGTGACAACACTCGCCATCCCAGCAGGAGGAGGTAACCGTCCCCTCCTCTTCGTTGATAAATAACTCCGAATTGAAAGCCTGACAGCCAAAATCACCAGCACGCTTCCCCCACTACTTTTTTCCCACTGCCTACCCACCCAGCAAGCACTAACTGCCGAGTTTTACCCAAGCTCCACGGCAGGCAGCAGCTCGTACAGGAGACTAGTTGTTAGTGGTGGGACTTCCGTAATCCTGGTGAATAATTTCTACATCTACATCTGCCTAAAATCTAGAGTTACGGATAGTCACAATCCATGAATTCATCTGATGCTTGAAACGTAGTTTCAGCCAAAGCATAGAGACTTGTGTTGTTTTTGTTGTTGTTCAATGCATTTTGGCTTTGTTGTTGCTATTGGCTTTTCCTTGGCATCAAAAAGAATTTTGCTCCTACAATTTTTCGAAGTAACATTTTTTAAAGTAATATTTTTCTCTACGGATATTCCTGTGTTCCTAACACCAATCTCCAGAAGAATGCATTTCATTTGACCAGAACAGAATGCTTTGTGTTGACTCAGAATGGCTTCTGGGGCCTTTGCAGTCGCTTTTGTTTTGCCTGCAGATAAAATATTCTGCTTTCTGTTTAATCTAAACATTCCACCACCAATTCTTTTCATTTGCCTGCCAAACTGCAAAGTCCTTTATTTTCAAAGGTCCAGTTTCAAAACAAGTGACTTTATAGGAGTTACTTCTGTACCTAGAAGAAGCTTTGATAGCTTACCAGGAAGAACAGAGCAGACTAGGCAATCTCCTCGTAAAGCTGTCCAAAATGCTCTGACCAAAGTGTCAACTGCTAATGATCCTATTAACACAAGGAGCAGATTGTTCTTGACCTTGAGGAAGACAAACTTGATGGGGTTTATGCCAAAAAATTAACAAAATGACCTGGGAAACTCTTATTACCCAGACTTTCCAGCAAGTCTGCTCTTCTAAGATATGATGGATGGAAGGAAATAAATAGTGAGGGTGAGAGAATTACCTTCAGCAGGAGCAAAGAGAAGCAAAATGAGTCGCTGACGGTTGGACTGAGTGATCTTTGTAGGTCCTTTCTGATGGAAACTCGAGAGAACACTCGGGAATTTCACAGAAAGGAGCAGCAGTGGATGACCGGCCTCAAAGGCCAGGTAGTGTTTCTCATCTCCCTGGGCTGATGGATAGTATCTGAAGGGAGAGGTGACGTTATCTCCACGGCTTTAGATATGATACAAATATCATGAGACAATTTGCCTTCACGGTGTAGGAAACCTGAGCAGAAATGAAAAGTACTCGAAATTCTGTACAAAATCCTGTGCACAGGTCTCAGGAGGATGTCTTGAACACGCAGGCAGGTGATGTAACACTGAAAAGCAAGAAGCCGGAGGAGAGAGCCTGGGTCTGTGGCACGCTGAGCTCCTAGGGTGAGGGCTTTCAAGCCCCTCAGCTTCTCCAGCTGCCAGGATGGGGCCATGAGCCTGCTGGAGGACGGAATTCAAATGGCAAGCGAGCATGACATACTTAGAGAGCTCCACCACTTCCTGGTAGATAGTCACCTCCAGTACAGATAACGCTAAACAAAAGAACAGATGTCACCGCGAGGCGAAGGAGTCCCGTATCTGTGCTCGCACGCTGTCACCGTGCGGGCCTGGAGAGGGAACTGCACGTTCCCTAGGGACTGCTATTACACCGCGGAGTTAAAAGGGACCCTCCCTACGCTCATCCCAGGCAGCAATTAATCTCCTGCTAGACAGAACGAGAGTTTCAACATGAAGGGCTTCTCTGCCTGAAGGAAAACAATGTTCTTGTAAGCACTTGACCTTTGAGTTGCTTTTTTTTCTGCCCGGTTCTGTCGCCGTGGCCGGACAGCAGCAGGCCCCCTTCCCCTCTGCTGCCCCGCTGCCTCTGCTTCCTTCGCTGTGCTGTTTGTGTTCCTTCTTCAGCCGGGCTGGGTAAACAGTAACACCCTGGCCTGGCTGCAGTTTCCTGCAAACTTCCACTGACCTGCAGAGCTAGACAGCCAGTCTGAGACCCAAGGGAAGGGGCCTTTCCCTCTCCTCCGAGCTGGTGCTGCAGCTGATAAGTCCCTAATGCGCAGCTCTTGTCTTTCTTCACGTATAATGAGCTTTGCAGCCTGCAGTAAATTATTCTTTTAAACTGTCTTATGGGAATTGATGGTGTTTTCTTATGGGTAAGATTCATAGGGCATATTACCTTCCCAGCTCAGGAGGAGGAACAGATGTGCCAGGGTACAGGGAAATACCCTATTTTCATAAAGTGTTTCTCTGCTGAGAAGATTTTTCCTTGGAGTTCAGCGCTGGTAAGAGCAGTGTCCAAGTCTTGCATTGCAGGACAGCACCTGTGTTTCCCATGCCACAGCTCTGCAAATGGCAACAGTTGAGTGCGGCTGATTTACACCATCTGGAATTTGAGATCTTCCCTGAGGTCAAGGTTATCATTTTTAAAGCAAAGTGACCCTGTCCCTTTTGTTTCACAAAGTTCTGTCTCCAAGAGGCTTTTTTACAGTGAGTAAATTGATTGCTGATTAACTTAAGCTGGTGAGCACGTTAGTAGAGCTGGCAGCGACACTCCCAGCGTTCCAGCAGATCATTTTTCCACGCCACAGTCAGCCTGAACTCCTCGGGAGTTTCATGAAGGATTGCGTTTTTTGTCTGGGTAGATATAACAAAAATATCAGCTGGTAGTTGATTAGTTGTCTATTCAGCATTTATTCCTTGTCTTTTTGTTAAGATTCAAAGCTGAACCGCTTTATATTTGCTTCTCTGTGAAGTGAACAGCCCAGCCGCCTGGAAAACGCTCCTGCCCAAAGCAAGTGGAGTCGGCTCGCTCCTGCTCACGTGTGTTTGAGAGCAGCTGGGATGAAGCACGAGCAAGCCGCACGATGCACGGATCTGTTGCCCTCTGTGCTGGTCCTCTTCAGGGCTCAACAATATTATTTCTTTCGCACAGAGTTTCACAGGCAGAGGAAAAATGTCTCCCTGGCCTCACTGGCAGACCTGGAGTTATTTAGTCAGTGCTTGATCCCCACCTGCAACCCTTTGCCGTTCATTCTGGGGTTGCTTTCCACCGACAGCCTCGTGTTAAAGCTCTCGTGTCAAAGCTCAGCCCTGCAGGTAGCTGCCACTTGACCGCCTCCACCTCAGGAGCTACATCAATGCCTATCCCGTCCTCTTTGGTGGACAGAGGGCTCTTTAGGTTAAAGCCGTAGCCTGGATAAAGCACCGAGGTAACAAAAATTATAGACGCCTGCTTACTGCACACGGCTGTTACGCTCTAGGAAACCTCAATTACTGTAGGAAAGAGAAGAACCCATAAAGATAACATTTTTCTCTTCTTTTCAAAACAGAGAATAATGAGTGCGAGACCTGACATCTACCAGAGATTAACAACCAACTGCTTTTCAAGATCCCCTCCTTTCCCAGCCCCTTCTTTATAACCCAGAAACTACCTTTTGCTGTTGTTAATTGCTGAGTGATTTTAAAGCACTGTCTAGATTTCAAATAGTGATCGTAGAAGGCTGGATTTATATGTATTGGCTTCCAATTCAGGCTGTAGCTTATGATCTGGGATAGTGTAATTCTAGCTATTGGCTAGACACATGGCAGTGCAGGTGGAGGCTGCCATTAAAAGCCAATCAGGAATGAAGTACAGTTTCTATTATACATACTATAAATTCACGCTTCCCATTTCGGTATTTTCCAGTAGTTCAGTAGCATCACAATGAGCATCTTTTCCATTTACAGCTGAACAAAGTGGATTATTTTTAGGTCTGGTGTGAATGTGAACATTTGGTAGATGTCAGTCCTGGAGGTGGGGAGGAGAATGAGGTTAACTAATTGTTTGTTTTCCATTAACAGGAAATATTTTAGAGAAGCTTTATTCTGTTTTGACTAAGGTGTTTCAATCATTGCAGAATTCAACGTTTTCATACATTTTAGGGCTATTGAGCTCTTTTGCTTAACCACCTTCTTTTATTTATTGCTTTTTAAACAAACATTGCTATTCTGAAATTCCTCATAAAATATTGGCAAAAATATTTTTTAATTCAGTGCTCCCAACTTTTCAGTTGAAACATTTAATCAAACCTTGATCCACGTTTGTGGATATTTTAGTATGAAAAAGCTCCTTTTTCACAGCAAGTTTCCTCTTGGCCTATGTCCTTGTCCCATCCCCCGTCACGTGGCACGTTACTCTTTTCTCACCCATAAAAGCAGCTTTGAATATGCTTCCCCTAACACTTTTTTGCACTCCCAGTTTTTGTTGCAAATATGCACAAATCTGCTTTCTCTGCCTTTTTCTATAGCAAATAATCCAAGAGCATTGTCTTCTTCTACGCAGAAAGGCCTTTCGCCATTTGCACAAGCTTTGAATTTGGCTGTAGAAGTGTCGTCACATTTGCTACACTCCAAGTATGGTTTAGCTGGAGAGCAAGCCTGCATGAAGCAGCATTAATGCCCACAGACAAACATGAAACATGTTTGTAATGTAACCCGATCTAAGAACGTAGCAGCCCTGTTTGGGAAACGGCATCAGACAAACTGTAGCGAGTGTAAATATTTCGTATTAGTTTTAGGGGTTGGAACAAGCTACAGGGTTGTGGTCTTGAGATCAGGTTTCTCAGCTTGAGGCCTGATTAGATGCAGTGCCTGCCTAGCCAAAAAGTTCAGACGTGTATCTGAAACTTCCTAAATGTGGGGAGATTAGAGGTCTATTTTTTATTCTAACTAGTATCTCTCATATAATGTTTCTTCAAAAGCCCTTACTCCAAAGTATTTTTTTATAGACCAACACAGAAAAAAATGAATGGCAGGGAATAAAAGCTGACATGAAAAGACATTACTTGAAAAGATAGACATCATCCAGATTTCTGGTCTTTGTCTTCTGTTTCACTGCCTCCTGTTCAGTTCAGAAAGTGTGCTAGAAGAGATCTGCAGTGCCACTGACAGCTCCTTGTCACAGCTCCCCATGTTCCTCCTGCATCCCTTGTACCCACACGGTGATCCAAGTGCTTTTCTAAAACATTTTTGTAACATTTGCGACCTTCCTGATACACATGAGGAGCTCCACCAGCATTTGATCTCATCATGACTGAAGCACTTGGTACATTTCAGCTGCTAAGAATCCTATTTCCAGTTCTCAGAGCTAAAACTAAGCTATCAAAAATACCAAAGGCAACAGTCCCACTTCCCAGTGCCAATCCCTACCTCTCACCCTTCATGTTTTTGTGAGGGGAACTCTGCTGGGTTGTGCAGAGAAGGAGCTCCGCATCCGGCTCATGCTTTGAAGATTAATTCCAAGGGAGAGAACTCACATATTTCCACCACATTCCTTGAGCAAGGCCTGTTGTCATTAGTAATGAAACGAACGCTGACATGGCCAAATCAACGACCTGCTTCCAGACGAGTTACCAGTCACGGGGCAGCGAGATAAACTACCTCTGTGCTTTCCTTTGTCAGCGGAGTTGTACTTAGGAAGGGAGGAGCAAATCCAAACCCCAGGCTCCATGTTCAAACTGTTCTGCAGGTCACCAAGAAGCAGCACCGATCTCAAGGAGATCAGACCTCCTCGAGCCGATAGGTGATGTGAAGAGGGAGGTACTGGCCAGTGCAGACCGACAGCCACTTTCCAAAGTCACTCAAAACCACGCACACACTGAAGTGACTCGGTGGAAACCAACGACTAGATAAAAATACAACGCAAGCATAGCTATAGCATTTAAATATAAAGCACTTGTAACCCAGAAAAATTCAACGTACATGAGCACTTCACCTCCTATGTAATTACAGACGATCCAGCAGGGAATATGACAGCTCCCTGCTAGGGTCCAAAGGGTGAACACTTGTTTCAAACTACTGATTTGAAGCAAAATACTGTTTGCCATGGATCACAGAATCACAGAGTTGTAGGGGTCGGAAGGGACTTCAAAAGATCATCTGTTCCAACCCCTCTGGCAATGCAGGTTCCTTAGAGCAGGCTGCCCAGGTAGGTGTCAAATGGACGGGGAACTGGAAAAAGAGAAATTCTGGAGGCTTTTGCCATTTATTTAGACCCTTTGTTGAGAGCAGCCAGAAGATCCAACTCCCAGCAAGGGATACTTGGAATTTTTAGAACACGTACAGGGTTTTTTTCCTCACTAGCTACAAACATTAGAGAAATATTTTATCATCTTTTCCTGGGAATTTTAGAGTTTCCCAGTTCTTCTAAACCAAGGCAATCACACCGCTCAGACTCTTAAACACAGACCGTGGGTTTGGTTTCTGTGGTCCCCGATGCGCTCTATTTGTTGGAGATGCTGTCACACCGTGCTGCAAGCTCAGCCCAACGTGTGCCAAAGAGCACTGCTGGCCAATTGGGCAGTGTGGGGACTTCTTAAGCTTTTGCACAGAGACATGCCACTCGGGGCAATTTCTGGATGAGCAGTGTGGCTAGATCCTCCAGACAATAAATCATTGATTTTTTCTCTGTAAAAAATCCCTTAATGTTGTATCAGGAATTAGACAGGAAACACGGCATGAGGACACCAGGGTCGTTCAGGAAGTACATTGATGATCTTCATCAAGGAGGACACTTTCCTTATTACACAGCATTGCAGAACAGGTCACCTACACTGTGGGTGTTTCCCTTTTCCAAAGCCATAAAGCGTTTGGCCATTGTTGAAGGCCTCCTCCAAATCCATGGAGATGATGTGTCAGCCGGGGCCGACTGCGTTCATGCCCAGTGCAGCCCACTGGGGAGCAGTTAATCAGGCTTTTGAAAACTGAATTTAATTTCCTTGTGGTACGTCCTGGTTTAAAGTACTGTCAGAATACTTCAGAGCACATTTTTGCAACGAAGATTATTCACAAACCTTTCATGTCAGCTACTTCCCATGTTTTAGGTGAAGCCATGTCCAGCCAAAATATAATTAAGGGTGTGGGGGCAGGTCCCAGGCCATGGATATGCTGGTTGAGGTAACTGTGCAGTGTGTACATCCTTTCTTATCAACAGTGCAATCCAAAGCAAAAGTGGTTGATTGCCTGCTCTGCGTGGTGTAGTTTGCTTGAATTAGCTGAATGGTGTTTGAAACCATCAGAATATCAAGTCAAGGAACGCTTTTTGGAAAAATCTTGAAGGTTTTGGGATCTCACAAATGTTATTTTATTATTCTGATGACCATCACTGTATTCATGCAATGTAAAATCAGTGAATGAGACTCGGAAGCTTTACTAACTTAAACCACCTCAGATTCCTGTTTATTTCAACTGTGCACGTCTGTCCAGTCTGATTTATTATGGCAAATCTGCAGAAAGTCCCGCGGTTCCCCAGGGATGTGACAGGTTGCTTCCCGGTCAGGTTATGAGGCCGAGTGCAACACCTGGCTGCTGTGGCACGTGCGGTACAAAATCGCTTGTGAAAGATGTTGAGAGCACGGGGGAAGCACTAACTCAAGTGCCATGAAGGCCCGTGGAGCTGATTATTAACTTTATTTCTACAGATGGGGAATAGACAGGAAAAGGAGCTTTCAAAAGTTTAGACTGCAAACCAGTGAAATAGTTAGAAATGGGATATTCTGCTTCTTGCTCACTGGCTACAAATAACCCCTAGATGATGTTGCCATTTGCAAACAAGCAAGATATTGCTGGATGTCTCGTCACATGCTGCGGTGGGCTTGGTATGGGTGGTTAGTGGCTGGGATCACAGCGCTCAGTGAAGTCAGTTGTGCAGATCGGTGTGCTTCTCTCCGCAGACTACAGAAATCCGTTTGTGGAGATCCACCCGGAACACCCCCAGATCATCTACATTTCAGATGAGACGAAAACGGTTGTTGTCCCCTGCCGAGTTACTTCTCCAGATATCAAACCCAAGCTTACCCAGGTAAGTGACTTGCAGAGAAACTCAAACAATTCAGAAGCCTGGGCTGCCAACACAATGGGTAGAAATGCAAAATAAAATTTATGAAGCTAGGTAAGCTTCAGAAATAAAACAGCAAAGGCACTAAAAGGCTTTAGGATTGCTCTCTAGAGATGCTGTGAGAGATGCGCTTGTTTTGCTGAATGTGGTGTGAAAACAGGGTAGGGAGATCCCGTGCTGGTAGCGGGGTCTGCAGGCCTTCACTCACTCCTCCTAGGCGTTAGGTGTGTGCTCCTCCACGGGGACTCATGGCAGCCCGACACCAATGGCAAGCTTCCAGCAGACGTGCGCAGGGACAGCACCAGCCTTATTGCTTTAGCAGATCTCTATTTTTAAGTTTTGTCAGTGGGGATTAAAAGGCGGGGAATAAGGCTCCTCTCCATTTATAGCTTATCGCTTTAGCCTGGATAAGTGTTATCACCTTCTCCTTGGCTATAAAAATGAAACATCCCCATCTTATTTCAGCCTGCTTCAACCAAATTCATTGCTGGAATACTACTGCTGACTTCGGCACAGTCACATGAGCTTAAATACGGCCTTGGAGCCTCGAGCAAGCAGCCCTCCAGATTTATCCCCTTATTTATAGGCAACCCTGCTCTCCTGTATGTGAGCTAAGCTCTCCCCAGGTTATTTCTTCAAACACAACCTCAAGTCCTTTACCTTCCTGCAAGCTGCCGGAGGAATGAAATCTTCACTGAAATCTCTCTTTTGAATTGCAAGGAAAATTGTCCCCAGACGATTTTACCCCTTCAAGGGCGAGCGGCTGGGTGGTGGGGACGGGATGTAGATGCTGAGTGCTGCTTCCCGGAGGGATCCTTCCGAGGCTGGGAGCCGGAGGGACGTCGCTGCTCACGGGGCCGTGCTCTGGGAGGTGTGTTTGGCTCCAGGAGCCGCTGCAGCCAGCCCCGGGCTCCGCAGAGGGAAGGTCGCCGCTTGTTTTGCCCTGTCTGGGAATTTCGTAGCGCCGTGTGGAGCCAAGGTGGCGGCTTCCCATGCGGAGAGGAAGCGGGGTGGGAGAAGGGGTGGAGGTAAGGGTGGGGGAAGAGAGGTGAATAAGGCGATCAGACAAATTTAGAACATCCTCTTCTTCCAAATTTAATCTCCCATAGACAACGGACTTCAAAGGGAGGAAAGCCGCTGTGACTTCCTTCGAGCAGCATTGACGTTTTTTGTTTGGTTGTTTAAATATGTATTTTTGAATATTCTATGAAGATGTTTAATATGTGTGCAGTGTTGAAAAGGGCCTCAGAGTAGGGTTATTTTTTCTTTCCCCTTTCCCTCGCCGTTAGGGAGCAGAGCTGCCAAACCATAAAATTCAGCTTTATCACATTTTATTATTCTTGTAAAAAATGTACTTTTCCCATCGTAAATTACGTTCCTTATGTTACCATTATACTTTAAAATCATTGCACTCTCTGGCCTTTAAATATGCATGGGAAAGGTACCGCCTGCTAATATTAAACAGAACCCAGCCGACTCCACACATCATCTTTGCTATCAGGGAACACATGCGAAGACACACAACTCCAGCTTTTAATTTTGCTTAACATGAATTTAATTCTGGGCAAAAAAGCATTTTCAGTCCTGTCAGATCTGTTCAGTCACTGATCTGGTTCAATGTGCGTTTGCTACTTACAGCTTTGACCTTCATGGGTGTTAAAGCACAATTAAGCCTCAGGTCTCAGATCTCTTCCTGCAGTTCCCCTGAATTTTCCTAATGGCTCTGCACAGAGACGCCACAGCTCGATTACTTTGGAAGTACCTACATGAAATCCATGTTTGCTATTACAACCCCTGCTCCAAAAGAACGCCGTGCCTGCTATCCCAAAGCAACACCACCAGTCACTGCCCCGTAGTCGTAATTCCTTGGTCTTTGTTCTGAATGCGTAATAATAAGGGACCTAAAGCAAGGCCAGCCTGATCAAAAATGTATTCACACGAGAGGAATGAGCATCAGCTCTCAAAGGCCAGAGCTGCAATTTCTTCAGAACATGGATGTTATTTAAACGGAATCCTATTTAAAGCACACTACTAATACAAGAATACTGCTTGTTTGGAGGCAGAGAAATAAATTGTGTGTTGCACAACAAAAAGGGTAAGAGCAAAGTTATTGTGTCGCTGGGGAAATTCTCACTTGCAGTCCCTAGTACAGCTTTTCTCTTGGTTAACTCCAAAAGCCAAAACCTGGTAGCTCTAAAAAGCAAACCTTTAACTCGCCCTATCTTGGAGAAACCAGTATTTGCTGTGAAGGAGGGAGAGGCATTATGCAAGTAAAGTTCTTAGCGATCATGGGGCAACTCTAGGCACTCTAAGCTTTCTCTAAACCCCTAGTTTTTCAGCCCAAAGTGGTCTCAGCGTTCCTGCAAGCTATCCTCAGTCCTAGAGAGCCTTCCCGTGTCCTGCTGACAAGACATACCAACAGCCTGTACTTCCATACACCCGCCTGCAACAGGCTGAAATGGGTCAACTTCAGAGAGCTGCTCTTGTACAGCCTCCTGAGTTATTTGTCTCTATTTACATTCACACAGTTCTTTTCTCCAGGATTTTCAAGAATGATTAGAAAGCAAAGTCAATGACATTTTCTCTAGCAAACCAGCATTTCTCTTTGTGTTAATAATAAACTAATTATTCCCACCAACAAAAGCTAACTTGGCTGACACTGATGCTGTCCAAGGACATATACAGGGTTCAATAACAGTGGATGAGTTTTTGCTTTATTTTCCACGTTTTCCTTTCATATCCTTGCTTCTTCCTCATAACCAGAACCTAAAGATACTATTTTTTTCAGGAATCGCAGAACACTACGGATATTTATGGATTTAGGACAACAAATGTCTATGTTACTAAGGCCCCTTACTGCGGCCATCCTGTGATTTACCATCCCCAGTCACCCAGGCTGCTTCAGTGCCTAGTGGAAATCAACAGCTCCCCCTTGAAAGGGCCTCATCCCTTTCTGTGATATACAGAGAAGCTGATGACTAGCCACAGGCCACACCTTAGAGGTGACAGACATCAGGTGGTTAGTGATATGAATACTGCTGACTTTTAGAGGTCTAACTTAACACTTCAAGTACTGCGAGATCCCAGAAAGACACGTGCTACATACATGTAGCATGAGGAGAAGCCCACTTTGTTCTCAGCACTTCCCAAAAGATTACCCTGCAAACCTCCATAAGACAGGCATAATTATTTCCAGGATAGAGACGAGGGAAATGGGACTTGCAGCAGGTAGCACAGTATCTTGCCTAAGATCTGAGACAACTGGGGCTGCTGAATCGAGAGCCCCAGTTATGATGTCCAAGTTTGGGATTTCAAAGACAGCCATACCTCAGGGTGGACTTTTCTATTTGTACGTGTTGATGTTGCCTGAGATATGTGTGGGATGAGATCACCAACTATGAAAGGTCAGATATCCACCCAGTCTACAAAGCAGAGCAGCTTTGGCCGGTCGCCCCTATGATCTGAGGAGAAACGGAATGTCTCACCAGCCTCCTCTCTGCTTGCTCTCTTTCAGTATCCCAATTCTGTAGAGACGAACTTCAAGAAGATGCAGTGGGACCCAAAAAGAGGATTTATCTTCCCCTCTCAAGCTTTTGTTTATTCTGGATTACTCACATGCACTGCAAATGTCAATGGAAGCGTGTTCACATCCTATTACCTAGCACAGAGGTTGGGTGAGTGACTGCCGTGCCTGAGGAATGACCACAATATTGCTGTTTCGTAGCTGAGCCCCTGGGTGTTACTTCTTGCTTAGCCTTAATGGTATTTGATCTATTTAACTGGTATGTGTCTGTAGCATGTCCAAACTGTAACACTTAGAGCCAACTGAATCTTCCCCTTCTTTTCCTGTTCAGCAGAGCCTGGATTTGATCCAGCCCTGGTTTTGAAAAATTACCAAGTGTTGAGGTGGTACAGAACAGGAGCATTTTATTCAAACCCCACCAGGGCTTTGTTTGCTTGGATAGAGCAATATTTACATTAAAACAATTGCTGGTTTAGAATAAACCAAACAGTAGCTTTCTTTTTCCTCCTGGTCATTAAACACACAAGATCATGGCATAAAAATCTCATTAAAGCTCTGATTCACATCTTCACTTTTTTTTTTCTCTTGGTGATTTACTATACCCTTCCCTTTGTATTTACAGTTGAGCTTCTGCTCATAATTAAAATATAAATTTGAAGCAACTAAATGTTAAATTTTGGACTGCTGGAGATTAATAAGAATCCACTTCTAATTTGTTTTTCCTTTCTTTTCAATGCATTTTCTTTCTCTCTTTATACATTGTATTTTTCACAGAGGAGAGTTTATTGTGACTTCATTCCCATTACATTATGGCATCCTGCTATACAATTAGCACTCAACTTAAAACAACAACGGATTTGTATGGCAGTCAAATCAAAGTCCTGTAAATCTCTTTTTTTTTTTTTTTTTTTTTTTTTTTTTTTTTTTTTTCATTGCTGGAGTAATTATTTATTACTAGAATCATGAATGCAGAGCTAAAATACCCGTTAGGTCATCCTTATCTAGCCCTGAAGCACACAGGCAAGACCGTTCTCTAGAACATATTACTGTATAGTGCTCAGAAGTGTATGTGCTATTTTGCACGGCAGATAAAGAGGCAAGGCCGTGACGCAGGCTTTTTCACATTTGATGTATTTAAAACATCAATAAATATATAAGGCCAAGATCTGGCAATCCCATTCAAAAACGAAGGGTAGCTGGCCATCAGAGGGCAGGAGAAACGTTTTATAAAAAGTAACCCTCCTTCCTGCATCCTAATGTTGAGGTACTTTTGATTTTTTTTTCTGAATGAGGAACGAAGAGAACAGGTACCAGAACGGTACCGGAATGGCTGTGCAGCTGCTCAGTGAGAGCTGGAGCCAAACACGGAAAAAGGCAGAAGAATAATTCATAAATGATTGTGTCCACATAGGCCCGCTTAGTCTAATCGGCTGGTGTTCAGGCACTTACACAACTGACCTGGCTTCTCCATTGTGTGGGTGTTTCCAAAAATTCCCATAGAAATGACAGAAGAAGGCGAGGTATTTGGGAAACTCAACGGATAAGATGTTGGAGAGGCATTCGGGGAGCAGATTCCCTCTGAAATGTCATTGATGCGAGGATGCTGTGTGTGGTTATACCTGTGCTCTTTTCATTTCAGAGGGCAGAGTACAGAACCTAGCTCTGAAAGCAAATCCCAAAAAGCTGTTGGTTGGAGAAACTCTCTCTTTGGAATGCAGAGCAGAAACCTTCATCAACGGGCGCATCGAACTCATATGGACGTGTCCGAACGGGCGAGTGAGTTGATGAAAATTCAGGATTTTGCTTTGATGCAGTCTCCTCCTCACCAAGAGAGAGATTTGTTCATGAGGCTGAGCAAACTGACTGCTTATTATTCTGAAATACAGTCAACCATTCATATGCCTACAATTGGTTATAGTCTGAATTAATCTAGAACTTATCTACCATCTTGAACCTGCAAATTAAACTGCAAATCTCAGGCTAAATGTTTCTCGTTGGAACAAAAAGCTGGATCATTTCTTGTGGCCTCTTCTGGCAAGTGGCAAGTCTCAAAGGCAGCCGTGAAGGCTGCAAGTTAACGTGCTCAGCCACCTTTTATCACCTTTTATATCAAGTAGAGAAAAGTGAAACAAAAGCCAATTGGATCTCCTCAAATCTCACCAAAGAATTAAATTTAAATTCTCAGTGTAGGTTCTTGTGCTTTCCGTGGCATGCAATACGGAAATGCTGAATTTGAAGTAGAAGCATCTGAGAGACTGCATCCCCTTTGATGTGCTGAAACCTTTCAGTTCTCCCAAGGAAAACGGAGAGAGGAAGGGGTATTTTCCAGATCAGATTCATTTATCCAATAAAATACTCACGGTTTCTTTTTATTTTAATTCAGCAAAATATACATTTCAAAGGAACATCTAAGCCTCTTGGAAAAGTAAAATGTGACCCCTAAAATGTGATTGTTTTAGGACATATTTTGTTTACTTAAAGGAAAAATGTTGGGATGTTTCTTTGCTGTTGTTGCTTTTTTTTCCTGTGCAGAAGAATCTGCAGAAGATATAATATAGAATTTATAGAAGCTCAAGCAATACGATGTTACTGAATTTTGTTTCTTGAACCCCACCTGAAGGGAGTTGCTTTTTTATGACCCCTCCTTAGATTTCTAACGTGATAAAGGAAGAATTTCTTGGCCAAATCTCTAGGATCAACATTCTATCAGAAGAACACAATGCTTTGTCAAATTTTTCAGGAATTTGCATTGGTATTTGGCTGTCTGTTATCTGTTAGGTATCTGTTATTCTGTCAGCAAGTAGGCTTTCTTTCTAACACAAGAAAACTGGCTGGGACCAGGAAAAAAAAGAGGCACAAGAGTAACCCTACAGAAGCCAACGGCAGTTTGCAGTGAGATCCCTGGGATTTTGGTCCCTGATCTTTGCTGCATCCCGTTATTTACCTGCCTGCCCAGGTCTCAGTGACGAAGTGCCGCAGTTCCACTCTGCTTCTCTTTCTTATTAGACTTGATAATGAAAGCTCACACAAGAGCTCTTCCTGCTGATTTGTCTTGTATAATATTTATTTCAGTGATGGGGAGATATGATAATTTTGATATGAATCACTGCTTTTCTCAAGTGGCAGACTTTGAAAGGATGAACAAAACAATCCCATTTGTGCTGCTTTTTGACCTCCTTTTTTCCAACTTGCAGCACCCTTATCCTAGAAGAAAAATAGACCAGAGTGGAACAGTGTACAAAGTTGGCAGCGTTCTGACGATTGAAAATGTCACCATGCAAGATGGAGGCATGTATACATGCAGAACATTCAATGTAACGAGGTTGGAGGCCAACGTCACCATCACAGTGTATGGTAAGTTCTGCAGCTAAACCAGAGCACCCAAGATTGTGCAGCTTACAGGATAATGCCACATTATTAAATCTGCCGGTAGGCAAATGGCATTAGGAAGAATGACAACTAGTTAAAACAACCATCAATAACGTATGATCTGGAATCATTCTAGGAAAGAGTCAGTATCCAGCACTATGTTTTCAAAAAAATATCAGAGAGTTCCGGACTGAGATATTTGAGGACACAGCTTAACTGGGAGCTGAACTACTTTGAAAAGGCTGGCACCAAGCGTGGTTGCGGATGCCCTGGAAAACCTGGCCTGCTGGCATTCACAGGGAGAAGATACCCCAGGCATTTTTACACACTGCTCCAGGGCTATGGCAGATGCCAATTCTCTGCTTTAAATATAAACTCTTTCATTTGGAGATAGAATTCACTGGCTGTGGCAGAGTTTTGTGGGGAACTTGCTCTAACAGGTTGTCATTCTATTTGGCTGTCTGCAGCTTCTGCAGATCTGTAATTGCAAAAAATCCAGGGTAGACATGGCACTATTCAAAGCTGTGAGCGCTACACTGTGGTAGATAGATCTGCCATTATTTGTCTTTCTGTTTTTTTCTTTTTCAAGACAAACCCTTCATTACGGTTTCACATAAGAAAGGGCCTTACTACGAGATCACATCAGGACACAAGTCACTGAAACTAGCTGCAAAGGTGGACGCCTTTCCTCGCCCAACTGTTACCTGGTGAGTCCCACCATCCTGAGCGACATCAGAAGAACATGACCTTCTTTTGGTCTCCTGTCTGGAACAGATATTCACTGATCCCTATTTAACAAATAAAAGAGAGGAGATCTGGGATTACTCAGCTGTGGTCTCACAGTTCAGCCAAGATGTGATTCCTTTTGGTAGTGCTCTCTGAAGCTGGGCAAGCCATACCTCTTTTTCATAGACTCATGGAATCATTCAGGTTGGAAAAGACCTCTAAGATCATCTAGTCCAACCTTTAGCCTAGTACTAAAGTCCGTCACTAAACCATGCTACTAAGTTCTACATCTACACGTACCTTGAAGACCTCCAGGGAGGGTGACTCAGCCACTTCCCTGGGCAGCCCATTCCAGTGCTGCACAACCCTTTCAGTAAAGAAATTCCTCCTAATATCCAACCGAAACCTCCCCTGGCGCAACCTGAGGCCACTTCCCCTTGTCTTATCACCTCCCCCTTTGTCATGCAAAAAAAAAGGTTCCTATAGGAAAAATGGGGGGTTCATTTACACTGGACACAGAATTGTTTGGAAGATTCCAGTAGAAAGCTACTGGGGAAAGGCTGCCAGCTTATCAGCATTAGTGGTAGTCTGCAAAGAGGCAATGCATACTAGAAAGCTGCACAGCACATAATCAACATGAGAAATTGTTCCTCTGTACTTGAACAATTTACTCCAACTGGGTACCACCAGCAGTATCAGATCCTTTCAGACAGCGCAATGAATCCTCCTGCGCACCATGAAGGCTCCACCTGGAGTGCGTTGGATCAGGTTAATAGCAAGGGCAACGTGTCAGCAAGTCCAGCAGACGTTCATTCCTCTTGTTGCCCTCCAATTGCTTGTCCTCAACCCTGTCACTTGTTCTGTGCTGTGTTTTACAAGCCCACCTTGCACACCTCTAACAGTACGACAGCTGCTGTGGCTTTGCGTGTCCTGGCAGGGAAGGCAGCCCGGTGAGTTAGCAGCTTCAGGGTGTGCTTCTCCCTGGCCGGCCGAGTGCTGCTTCGGTGGTCTGGCAGTCCACAAAAGCTACTGGTCAGGGATGGGTTTGCTCTATTTTTCCAGCAGTGAAACATGAAATTCTCTGAAATTCAGTGAAATCTGTGAACTCAGCATGTCAGGAGATATTTTTAATTGCTGCTGGTTTTCAGGAGATGGAAAGCTTCCTGGGAGTTGAAGCAGGGACCATCCCCCTTTCCTGTGCCAAGGCTTTGTTCTCAGGGCTCAGCGTGGAGCGGTTTGGTGGCTGCCTGGGACCACCAGAGCTGCCTTCCCTGTGTGCTGCAGCTGTTGACGTTGGAGGTCTCTCAGTGCAGTTGTTTAAACGACTGCAAAGGAGGTTTCCAGCATGCTAAGACAGTAGGACACGTGCCCCAGCTTCTCCTTCCACCAAACCTAAAGCTCTGTGTGTGGCAAAGGCTGGCCTACTTCGCATTCATAACCCAGACAAGCACGTCGGGTTAGCAGTGAAGAGGAGAAGGCCGTGTAGGCTCAACTATCCCACCTGTAGTTAGAGAAGGTTCAGGACTGTAAATCCGTCACTGACCTTCTTATTGACTGTAAACTCTGCAGGACATGGACATGAGCTTTTTCAGAAACAGTAAAGGATCTTATGTACGTGTCCAAAAACAACTGTGATTAATTCCCAACTTGCTTTCAAACTGATGACACAGATTTTGGCTAGCCCATGATTTACGGCACTGCGTGTTGCACATCGAGCTGCTGTTTGCAGTCCAGCATAATCTGAGGGAAGCTAGATGTGCATTTCTGATTATAGCTGAGCATGCAAAAGGACTGATAATTCAGGCTCATTAAAATTTCTGTCTCCTGTTTGTTGGAGGAAGCCCACAGCACTGCGGATGCTATTCAGTTTTAGTGAGGAAGGATAAAGCAAGAGCTGTGCCATTCGAGCAGCGCTTCCAGGCCTGTGTTTCCCTTGCTGTTTCTGAAGGATGACTCTTCACCCACTCTAATTTGGGTACCAGTTAAGTTGTTTGAGGGCTTAACAGGCATGTGCACACACAACGAGCCTTGATGAGTCTTTCAAAACAGGTACAAAGACGGCAAACTGATCAAGGATAACCACACTTGCTATGAGCCCGACCCACTGAAATACAGACTGGGCATAAGAGACGTGAGACCAAAGCATGCCGGGAACTACACCATCGTCTTGAGCAATGCAAAATACGGCCTGTACAAGAACCTCACCATGCAGCTGGTTGTGACAGGTAAGGCCTTGATGTTTATCATATCTTCTGTTGAGTTCTTTCTCTTTTTTCGTGCGATCCTATTTTACCAGTCAGCAGGAATGAGTGCCAAGTCCCCACGTTTAGCTGATAAGAGCTCACACAACGTGGCGCATAGATTACCGTCTTTTTTAAGAACCACTGAAGATCTGTCTCATGTCACCCCATGCTAAATAAAAGCCACAGAATGGAGAGCTGATATGAGGAGTTAATCTGAAACCAGGTCATCTAAAGCCGCTTTCCACTGAGCTCGTGAACCTCAGAACGAGACTGCAGCATCTTCTTGTTGGGGCAGTGCCTCTGCAGAGGGAAACAGAAGTGGCTTGAAAGTGAACAAACTTGTAACAGGAGTTTGGGAGGATATCTAATAGCGAGGTCTTGGAGCTGGGGGCACAGTTTCCCAAGAGAAGTGGTGGAAGTTCTATCCCTTGAGACTAAAAACTAGCTTGGGCAAAGCACTGGAGAACATCCTGTTGGGATAGGAGAAGTCCCAAATGCGCTGGCGGAAGGAACTAGATAAGCTACCGTGTCTTTCATGTCTCTCCATCATCCTGCTACAGAAATACTTTCAAAGTCTGTATTTTACGTGTTGTTATTTATCTGCTGGGAGCATTTGAGAGACAGGTTCATTTTCAGGGGGATCCAGAGAAAACTGACGCAAACTGTGTGCATTGAATTTGTTTTACTGGATAGAGAGGGAAAAGAGATACTGGAACCACATTTATTAATCTCCCTCGCTGGGATAATGAAAGACAGAGCCACATTGTCTCTTTGCACATCCACTGCCTCTTTTCATCCATTGAATTTGGGACCAGAGGCTGAATCACGAGGCCACGCAGGAGTTCAGCAGAAGTCAGCTCTGCTTTCTTTTGTATTTCCCGAGTTTGCTCAGCCAGTGAGATAGATAAAGTGATTGATGTAGGTTTGTGGTTTTTTTTTTCCATGGCAAATTATTTTCTCTTTCTCTTCTTTACACCTAAAAATATTCGCAATTGTCCTGTTTTGAATTACTTACGCACTGTTGCACTACGGAGCTCCCAGTATTTGTGTTTTTCTCATTTCACCTTTCACAAAGGAATAATGCCTGACAAACGGAGAACTTGTTACTTGGGCACACCTGGCCTACTGAAAATGCTAAGGCAGGGTACCTTACACCACCTTAAACATCACTTTAAGGTGTGAATCGGGACTGGAGAGAGCTATGAACGTGTTTATGGTCGGCTGCTGCAGCTCAGCTGAG
Organism: Nettapus auritus; assembly: GCA_011076525.1. Classification (NCBI taxonomy): domain Eukaryota; kingdom Metazoa; phylum Chordata; class Aves; order Anseriformes; family Anatidae; genus Nettapus; species Nettapus auritus. The sequence goes on from CM021768.1 coordinate 15,898,802, forward strand.
GAGCAGGAAGGTGTTAAACTGCGGTGATTCGTTCGCTGGGGGTTGTTTACCCACACAATGGCTTGGCTGTCTTGTTAGAGGACGGAAACATTCAAAGGAAGAGAAAATTAAGAATGATAATAAATTATCTTGTCAAGGTAAATATTAGTGTTTGCATGCAAAAGAGAATGTTAGTTTGAAGAGTAGCCTTTCCAGAAATAGGCACAGAAAAACAAACAGACCTTGTTTGTGTGAGCAAGATGCTATTTCAGGATTAAACCATCCCATGCTATTAGCTACAGTAGAAGCCTTTCATCTTTCCTGTATGTACAAGCATGTGGCATTCCGTCTCTCACACACAGTGCATGCCTGGCATGGTGCTCATTGTTAGCCTTTATTTCAGAGCAGCCCAACAAAGACTTCAATCAGGAGTAATTATTTTGTTGCAAAACAACCTTTCTGGAGCAGGCAAAGTCCAGCAGCTGCAGGAATGTGGCTGCCTGGAGAAGGCACTCGCTGCGTGGGGAAGCACAGGAAGAGTGAACAGCAGGTGCCTCTTCCCTGGTAAAACAAGGCCACCCCAGAAATGAGAGCGTGCAAAGGAAAATAGTTGCCAGAGTGCCATTGTTTTTAAGCAAATGACTGGAAACAAGGGGGGTATTTGCCTTGACTGCGAACGGGAATGACTCAAAACTCCTAGGAAAGCTCTCTTGCCTTTGCCAGGCTGTCCTCTGCAGCGCTAAGCCAGCAAGCTGTACCTGCAGCACTCAGCCCAAGGACAGGGTCATTTTGTCCAGATGCATATGGGAAGAGATCAGAAAAGGAAAATTTTATTCTTGAAGCTTATCCAACAGCAGAAAACAGACTTCCTTTTCTTGTGCTTTCGGTTGGAGCCAAGGGACTGCTTCTTTTTCAGATCTCAGCATCATTTGCATTATATGCAAAAAACAACCTGAAGCTCCAAACTGAATGCAGATTTGAATTTTTCCCTTAACTCCTCCAGAAATAACCTGACGCTTCATCTCCAGTCATCATGACTGATACCCTGGTATCGCACCTGAATAGATCAAAGGGTTTGGAGTTTTTGCAGACACTTAGACATGCAGAAGGAAGCTAAAATGCTTTATAGGTATTTTATGTAGTGATTACTTTTGCCCACCACCGAAACAGAACCACCTCTGAGCTGAGACGGGTGATTAAATGTCTCTTAGACCACAGGCAGTCGGCAATTACCAAAGTTGGAATTTGAACGCAGGGATGAACAGACTTCATGAAAAAATCCTCTTGGGTTTGCAAGTCCACACAGTGATAGGAGCATCGGGTTTGTATCATGTCTAAAAGGTGGTGTCTGTGGCAGTGCAGCACCTGATAAGCCTCATGCTGAGTACACTGCCGTGAAGCAGCTTCCTGTTACTGAAGAGTGACATTTCTTTTCGAGGAACAGCATTACTCCCCAAAAGCCAGGGCCAGCCTTTTAAATCTCAGAGCTGCATCTGGGAACGACAGTGAATTCTGATCTATAACATGAAAAGAAGATGGAAAATCACTTAAACACACTTTTGAATGAAAAGCTAAATGTCATTTGAATGCTTTCTTTTCCTGCAAATGGTCACTGCATTGAAGAAATGATAAGCAAGCACACAGCCCCCTCTCCTGTGAGTCTCTTCAAAACAAACACCGTTCATGTTCCCGCGTCGCGCAGTGTAACCGGCAGTCAGCGTGCTGCGACAAACCCGACACCGCCAATTCGAACTAGGTATGGAGGAAGCTTAAGGTTAATAGTGCTGCGAATCGTCACCCACAAACAACATCTAAATAGCATAGGACCCTTGCTCATCCAATTGCATTATACTAATTTTGCAGAGTATTTTATTCAGTCATAACAGCAGCAGAAGAGACCCTGTTAAACACGGTGAGAACAAGATAAGAAACGATCTGCTGAGCCCTGCAAGATAGGAGCTTATACACGGTGCATCCCTTGACCTGTTAAAGGCCCACGCTGCTGCTGGCTTTCTTTGGAGTTCCCTTCCATGTACTTAACGGCAGGCAGCACAGCAGTGCTGGCATAAAGCGTGCACTGGATGTGCAAGGCATTTCACTCCATAGTCATGAGCAAAATACTACGAGCTATTTCCCCCGACGTTTGATAATGGCCATAAAACTGATGAGGACCTGCAGAGAGCACAGGTATCCATCGATGCGGTTCCATGGAGGCAAGAAAAAGCAAAAAGGTCAAATAACTGCCCCAGCTGCCGGGTAGGAGCTGATCGCAGCGCTGGCCCGGGCGAGGACCTGGTTGACAATACGCAGGAGGGAGGTGCACGAAGATGTGCACTTGCTGCCTGGCCTGGAGGAGAATCACGCTGCTACTCAAAAAATGTCTCTTTAAGAAGTGGCTTAGCTGTGCCTCTGGTCACCCGTGCTCCCATTGCAGCTGGAATTCCATCTTGCAGGAGCACATATCTCCCTTATGGAGTCGTGTTGGCTCACCGTAGGACTCAAGCCCCCAGGAGGCAGCTGACTGCGTTTTCCAAACTGTCCTTCTTTACATATTTACACATCAAACGCTGTCCAAGAAGCGGCGGGTTGCTGTGTTTTTGTTTTGTTTGGTTAAATTCTTATAGAGAAAAGCTTCAAGAAAATAATGTCCTAAAGAATTTGGAGGGGTGGGAGCAAGAAGAAGGAACAATCCTAGCAAACAGCTGGTGGCTGCACATCTGAGCCGGCCAAGAAGGAGAAACGTGGGAGAAAAGAGTAATTGCGGGCTGGAGTACAAAGCTGCTCCAGAACAAAACACAAACAAAACATCCCCAAATCTACTTATGGGCCAGCAGGCTGCACTTCATTCTCACCCTTGCCCAAGGCCTCTGCATGTCCCAAGGTTCTTGCTGAGCCCTCTGTGGAGCAGTCAGCACGCCCTGACCACCACGTTGTCGGTGAGGGTTGTACGGAAGCACAAGGTAATTGTAAGAAATGGGATGAATAACCTCCTTCACCACTTCGCCTTTCTCCTTTGTCCCAAGTTTCTCTCCTGTGCTCCCTTGAGACTCCTCCAGCAAGTGTTGCTTTGGGTTCCTGCTGCTCCAGTCAATTAAAGTTACATTCCCCTGCAGAGCCTTGATCCCCCAAGCTCTCGCACTGCACCCACAGAAGTGCAGGACCGAGTGCTAGGAACAGGCTCACCCAAGAGCAGCAGGAATTCCCAGGCTCCGTATGAATTCCTGCTCCCCTGGGCAAGGACTGCACGGAGAACTCACGCGTGCTTTGCCACGTGCCCCACATCACGGCAGCGAGGTGACGGCTGTACCTTGGTGTCCGTTACTAGGGAGAATTAGCTCCAGAGCACTTAGTGATGCACACACTGCCCTGTTCTGCAGTCAGGCCGGCTCTTCATATTTGGTTTAAAATCAAAGGCAAAGGGAGTTCTGTGCCTGACCTACTTCGGCTTGCAAGGGATGAGTTGACATCAAAGGAGTCCCCAGTGATCTCCGTAATAAATACGTGGTGATCCACGTGAACAATACCCCGTCACCTTAACCAGGTCCAGAAATAGTCTGCAGAGGGAGACGAGTCCTCAGGATGGGTTTAATACATGTGGGCTGTGGCAGTTCAGAGAAAAAGAGCTCTTTGAGTGGTGGATCTCATTTAAAGGCAGCTGAGGATAGAGGGGAGACTCACGGGGTCTTTTGTGCATGAAGGGCCACTGAAATCTCCAAGCTGGACATCATTATGCTGTGAGAAACATGCATTTCTTTGGATTATCAGCGTAACCCAACTGATGATTAGGTGAAAGGAGCGAGCCAGATAGAAGAAGCAGGGCTAAATAAAATGCTCTGCCTCCACCTTGCCTTCATGCTTCAATACTGTGCCAGGACTGGCTGTCCTTTGCGTACCATACCCACCTCCAGAGTAGCTCCTTGGAGGAGGACCCATTCAGGAAAAGCCAAACTAGAAAATCTCATTTGCCACCTTCTGAGCCAGCCAAGCAAACTAGAAACCCCCAAGTAAAACACAGCCGGTCTCCCTCCAACTGTTATTTCAGCGTGTTCCTCCCCCAGCCCATGGCTTCGCTTTCCTCCTGGGCACGGCGAGCACTGGCTGCAGTGTTCACAGGCTGGCTGGGGAGGACGCTCAGCTGGGAAGAGCAAGTGCAAAGGCATCACCAGGTGGTGCTCGGTCCGTCCTGCTGGGCCCACGTGTCAGGCACGGGCAAGGGAGAAACAATTGCCTTGTTATAGGAGATATGTGAAAGAAAAGAAAAGATGCAGCGGCGCAAACAGACACTAATTATGAGCAAATCAGGAAGAATTTGGGCAGTGCCATCCCGTGGTCCTTGTGCACTTGCAGCTCCGCAGCCCAGCCTCCCCTCAGCCTCTGCGCGCTCCCAGGAGAGTCTCTAACGCACACGATGAGCTGCTTTCCTTCTGTTGGACGTAGCCAAAGCAATTTTAGGAAGAGGAAGGTGGGGGCCTGCTGCAGTTTGCCAGAAAAACCTGCAACATTCAACTCACGTCTCTGCAGCAGCGATATCTCCCTGACAGCCCTTAAAATCCAGAGGGGGGGAGCTGGGAAGTGGCAGCACATGGTTTCCACGCAGTCTCTCTGCCAAGCCTGCAGGTAGATAACTGGTGGTTTTCTCCTTTGAAAAGCAGGCAAAGGGGACAGACAAAAATCCTAGAAAGCAGTCTGCTCTGCTGAAAATTAAGCAGTTCATCGCTACACATTTGCTTTTGAACTCTGTTTAAGCCACAAAATTAAGAAGGAGAGAGACCAGAGAAAAGCTCCTTTTTTTCCCAAAGCTTGGCTGCATCAGGGACGAATGGCAGGTCTGGGAAAGGTGGCACAGGACTGAAACAGACACAGCTGTCTTCCGACAAGGTCAAGAGAGACTTATCTAAAAGTGACTGTAGGAGGTTAGGAAAAGCAAACCAAACTGCACGGTCATTTAACCACCAAGTTCCCAGTAGGGCAGGCCAGGCACTCTGGGATTCCTCTTACCGTGTGCTCACGCAGTGTGCAGCTGAACGGTTTCTCTTGCACGTGCTTCCACCCCGCTGGCGTTCCCAGCCCGTGCGGGCGGCTTACAATGGAGAGCAGGGTGTGGGCACCAAGGGTTAGGCAGGGGACCGATAACGGGTGAGCCTGCTTCTATTCCTGGCCGTGGTACTGACTCACGGTGAGACTTTGGCCACTCAGTTCGTCCTGGCGGCTGCTTCCCCAGAGGTACCGCGGGGACAACGCTGTGCACACACTCCGCGGCCGCCTGGCGTGCAGTGCTGCGCAGCGTAAAACAAAGAGCAAACAACGCAAAGCAAACCCCCCCACAAAATCAGCTGGGGTCACATTCAGTGTTCTGTTCAGCCTGAAACAAAAGTCATTTTCGCTCATTTAATTTAAATCATGTTTCTTTCTTTCCTTTTAACAAAAAAAAAGAAAGAAAAAAAAGAAAAAAATACAATGCTCACTTGCAAGCTGAACAGATTACGTGTTTTTACTTGGGGCGTGAATTTCATCCTCTTTTCCCCGTATCACTTGACCAGTCCATACTTGCGCTGAGTTTCATATCTACATTACAAAGCATTCACCTGGCTCAGCTTGCAGAGCTCTGTTTCCTTTAAGTACCGTACAAACATCAGATGAAAGATTCTGAAGTGCAAATTATTTTTGCTTTTGGGAAACAGAAAAGGGAAATTGAGAACGAGTGGCCTCTCTGTGAACAGTTGTAATGAAGCCCATGTCCAGCAACGTACATCAGGTTGAGACTAAATGCCTCACTGGACCACTCTGTGGTATTTTAACGAAGTGCTCAACGTGAAAAGACGTTTTTGAAACCCAGTCGAGATGGTAGTGGGGAAGGTGTGCAAACAGCACTTCAGCCAGAGGTCACTGAAAGCAAGGCGAAGTTTCTCTGCAAATATAGCAAGCCTTTCTGGGTGCTGCCCTCTGCATTTGGGTGCTTCTCTGGGTGACCAGTGTGCAGCTCCCTAACACCATCTGCAAGGCATTTAGAGGTAGAAGGGGCTCCTGCAAAAGGGGCGATGCCGATGTCCCAGTCCTTTTCTGTATTATTTGCTCCTAACGCCGCAGACTAAGCATTACACAAGAAAGCAAGGTGAGATTTACATAATGCTGATCAATTTGAAACTTACAGTAAGCAGAACTGCTTTTTGATTGCATTTCACAGCGCAGTAGCAGCGCAGTCTTTAGTTATTCAGGTCATCTCTCACACCAGCAAGCGCACCTCTGCAAAGAGGGCTGGGGATGCGATCACACTTTAAGCCAGAGAGGACAAGAACCCATTTATTTCGATACATTTAAAGCCATCTGAACATTGCACGTCGCAAAAGCAGCCAGAGACGAGAAAGCTTTTAAGGTTTGTTTGGCTTCTGCTTGAGGAAACTCAGCGTGGGGAAGGCACCGGCCAAGGGATGGGAGGCAGAGGCTGGAAGTAAGCAGGCAGGCCTCTGGGGAACGGGTGGGAAGCAGAGTGGGATGGCGACGGATACTCCGGGTCAGGAGGGGGGCGTACTTAGCGCTCTCCTCTTGCAGCTCGGCACCAGTGGAGCAGGCAGCACGGCTGGGTCGGGGCAAGACTCCACAGGGAGGCGTCCGGTGAGCCCAAGGTGAGGGTAGCAGAGGGCAAGGGAGGTTGGCACGGCCACAGAGCTTCGAGGAGAAAGGAGTGAAGCAAGGTGTGTTGCAGGGTGCCGTGCAGAGGCAGCTTGCTTCTTTACAGCTGCGGCAGTGCCATTAGTCCAATGCTTGCTAGAGCTCTCCATTCCCAACAGCTGTTTTTTTTGCATGCTTAAGAACAACTATACACCTGCAAATGTATCCGGGTTGATGAAACCCGTGCTTTAGATGCATAATTTAGGGCGCAAGCAGAAATATACATGGATTCTGGCAGTGCTTACCGATGGGTTTGTACCCCAAGCCTTTCCCCACACCTACCCATGGGCAAAGGTACACGGGAGTTTGTGCATAAGCCACCACGCTGCTTAGTGAGCAAACATGAAAGAGAAAGCAAAGCAGGAGAGAATTATCTAAGAAATACACCAGTAGGTATTAGAATAGAATTAGCAGGAATAGATAATCACTGGCTTAAGGTTAAAAACTCGTCATCATGCTAATGCAGACAGGCTTTCTGCAGGCGAGCCTGCTGCGGTTGCCCACTGAGCCAACCAAACCCAAACGGCCCGTAGCTGCCATGGAAGACGTGACTGAACAGACCCAAATGTCTCAGGCACTGATGGAGCCAACTGCTGCAGACAGGATCTAGCTGAGAAGTGAGCCAAGTGAGCCACGGTGCCCACGGTGCATAGGGTGGGAGAGTTTTCGGTTGAGGAATATCCCCCTCCACATCCTACGTCCCAAACCCGAGGCGTGCTGGGGCCGTTGCCAGCAGCCTGAAAAGCACAAAGAAGCTGCTTTCAGAACTGCGGAAGGTGGGGTGACACTTACAGGATGACACTTACAGGATGACACTTACAGGATGACACCTACCACCATTTCAGTCGACGCAGGGGAAACAAGAGAGGAAGAGAGAGACTTAAAAACTGCTTGGATTTCTGAGTGCCATGCCCGTAATTACCTATTACCCCACGCTAACTGCGTCGTAACGCGCTCTGAAAGAAATGACGGGGAGGCATTTTTAGCCAGCCCCTCAAGTTTTAAGAAAATAATTGCTTAAACCCCATAAATACTAATTATTTCAATTGATGAATCATTTTGACTCATTCTAGGTTTCAAGTAATACTTAATAGTGCCATGCAGTAAAGTAATTGCGGAATTAGGAATTCATTTGTCACTCATGTGTGTTCTTATTTTAATTAGATCAAGTTAAAATGATTATTTCTTTTTTAGAAGGATAATTTAAATGACATTCAACGTGTTGATCGTTTCACCAAGAAAAATCTGACTGTCAAAGATCCTAATCAAACTTACTTTGTCCCCCGCACGCGTTCAAACAAACACAAACACAAACACAAAAGCCTACTGTCCCTCTCCCCAGGTGTGTGAGGCTTTGATCTTTCGACTCAGAAAACAGAACACTTGAGCAACCTTTCACACCGAACTGGAGTCGTTTTTTCTGAGTGAAAATTACACATTTGAGCTCGGTCCAAACGTGCAGAACAAAGGATTTGAGACTGCAAAGAAAAATGTCTGAGACCATGAAAAATGTGCTTCTGTCTCCGGGGAATTTTGCAAAATTATTTTTATGATCAGAAATAATTTAGTGGTGGGAAACGAGACGCTAGTTACATGGAAATGCAACTTCAGTGCCAATAATTTGTCCTGTGAATTGCCCGTACACCCACAGATCTCCGCACACTTGCTCGGTGATACGTTGCATAACGCAGCAGCCACAGGGGCTGGTAGCCCTGCTTCCATTTGCAGAAGAGGACGTGTTTTTGAGAGCCTGAAGAACTGTCCTGCCCGCTCCCTTCTTCATCTTCTCCATCACAAAAAGGCAACCCCTCCCCTGCCTGCAAGGCTGAAGGAGTGAGGAGTTCATTTCTGGAGCCTGGTAGGACGTCACCCGCAGGCAGAGTGGGGAACAACTCAACCAACGGGGATCAGAACCACAAAACAGAACGCAACGGCCAAACCAAACAAATCCTGCCGTTCCTTTGTTGTTTCTGTGGTGTGTTTAAGTGAAATACTCATCAGGACCTAATCCAGGTTCTTTAAAGCAGCGAATGTTTTACTATAGAATGGGAGTTAGGATATGGCTGAACCAGCTACAGTCAATGCTCCTTTCATCTGGTGAAGGAAATGCTGATGTATTTCCAGGCACCGATGAGGTCAGAAGCTCTTTCAGAGTCTGACCTGGCAGCCATGAGAAATGGAAAGCGAGGATCCCACCGAGACACGGGATCAGAGTGGTCAGTCCTCTTGCAAGAGTAGCGGGCTGGGAGGGGAAAAAAATAGGAAAAAAAAAAAAAAAAGAGAAAGGGCTCAAGATTGATGAGGTGGGCAGCAGCTCCTGTTTATATATCTGGGGCCTCCTTGACAGCAGAAAAAATAAGTTAGCCCAAAAAATAGAAATCTAATCTGCATTCACTTCCCAACTTGTCAAAAGCCCTCAGCGTAAAGCAGCGCACAGAGGTGTTCCACAGAGGGACCCCAACCAATAAATCTGTTTGATTTCCTGTTATGAGAAGCAGACAAAGAGATATGGCCAGGGATGGGCAGAGCTGTCTGCACAAGGGAAGAGCCTGTGCTTTCACCCCAATCTCCAACCCACCCTCTCTGAGGTTACGAAAAGTTCAGTTCACTTTGGGGGTTTTTTAACATTATTTCTCATTTTCGCGTGTTCCCGTGGGAGCTGGAAGTAGATGGGACAAAGCACTGCTTTCCTGCTGGCAACAAGCAGCCCTGCAAGTGTCACACGAGTTGGCTCTTGTGAGATTTCCAGCCCCAGGGTGTGATCTTGCGGCCCCTCCAGATGCGAATAACGCAGTGACATTTCCAATGGTTTTGCTGTTTCTCTGGCGAGGATGTCTTGGTGTTTTTCTACAAGGGGTTTCTCCCTGCCGCTTCTTCCGTGCCTTCTTCTCCCCCTCATCCAGTGCGTGCTACACGTAAACAGAAAAGGAAAGCAAAGTTTTCAGATCAAAAGGACTCCTTTGCACAGACCCTGTGGAGAACCGTGCGCAGTGACAACAACGCTGCAGAGCAGCAGCTGTTTGATAAAGTTCCTCTCAGGAGGTGACATCAGAAGTTTTGTCCATGGTGCATACGCTAACAGCCTGATCCTGCAGTCCCCAGTCAATAGATGTTCACGGCACACCATTTCTAGGTGTGTAGCAGGTCCACGATGGCACTTGAAAGCAATTAGGATGAATGTGGCGGTGTTTTGATGTGTTTTCTAAGCCATCCGAAGTGGTGCCCATGTTCCTGTGTGTGTGTGCCTTCAGTACTGCTGCTAATTGCCCTACAACTTCAGCCTCACTAAATCACTGCTAGCAGTGACAGCAAAGGGGTTCAAAACCTTTGATGGAAGCAGGACCACAACGATGGATGTAAACCTGCTCTTTGGGGTTTATTTTGTTGATGTTGTGTTGTTTTTTCTTCAGAGAGACCCAAGATCTACGAAAAGGAAACCGATTTCGATAAGATTGAGCGGGTGGAATTAAGAAGCAAACACAAAATCCAGTGCACCGTAAGCGGGAATCCCGACCCGAAGGTCGAGTGGAAGTGGCAGCCCTGCAGCCTCACAGACACCCTGTAAGTGCCCGTTCGGGGAGCTCTCGCCTCACGGTGAACACAGTGCCAAACAGCCTGGTGCTTTCAAGTCAGCTTTTCTTTCCAGTCCATCCTATTTCTTTTAATTAAAAATCCCAAGCAGTGGTTCCCCACCCAAAGCCTGCAGGGTTATGAGCCCGACAGACTTCTATTGCTTATGATCTTTTTGCAGTTACAAGCACCTTCTGTAACATCCAAGTCATCAAATAAGGTTAAAGCCTTGCTATGTAAGCAGGGTGACCTGCGGGGAGGTCTCGGCTCAGCTCTGAGCGGGGAGCACCAGGGGCCGCCGAGGAGCCAGGTGTAACCACGTCCCTGTCATGAGACAGAGAAAAGCCAAAAAGAGAACCTCCTATTCTAGGTTCCCCACAGCAGCAGCTGCAAAAAGGTTAGGTGATGGCATCTCAGGTTGGGTGGAAGAAGGGACCCGATGTCCTTCCACAAGGCAAGCAGCCTGTTACCTCGTTTAGCACTTGGCCAGGAGTTACACTGCACCTTTGGGGATTACACGGCAGAGATTTGGAGGCTTAGGGTGGTCGGCATCAAGGCACACAAGTTGAAACTGCTTCTTCTGAGGTGTTCGACCAGAGCAGGGCGGAAATGCCATAAGGAAACATCGTGCAGTCATAGGAAAGCTGCAGAGATGACATGAAATCTTTTCCAGACCTTTCTGTCCAGGGAGCGAAAAGCGCTCGTGAATACTGAATGACGCCAGTTTCGAAGCAGGGACCTGGTAGCAGAGGACCTCGTATAACCCTTGTTCCAGCTCTCTGACTCTCTGATCTTATCAATTTAAATACAATTGCCGAGTGGCGTCTACCTCTCCTGGGCCCCGGGGCAGCCTTATCTTTTTCCAGCAGAAGCTGTAGGAGGATTCCTGTGGGAAATGACACAGCCCCCATTTCCTCCTGTTGTCTCACTTCCTCTCTCTCTCTCTTTCTCTCCCCCCTCCTCACTGGTGCACTTTGAATCCCCAAACTCGATCATTGTTCCTTCGAGCTGTGATGTGATTTGCTTCCGTTGAGTTTTTTCCCCTCATCCTGAAGACAGCATTGTGCCCTGCAGGAAGTCACCCAGGGCATCTTCTAATGAGGCTGTTCGGAGAGCTGAAACCCCCCTTAGCCCCGGGTGTTCATCACGTGTCTTGTGCTGATTTGGCAAAGGCATGGCTGGTTTACAGACTCGTTTTCTGCAGTACCAGCCCTTGCTCATCACCTGTAGAAGTTTATATGTATTTTCCCTCCTACAATCCTAATTTGCTGTTGTGGGCTCCAAGGCGGCTGGGACTGGCCGTGGGCAGAGGAGGTGATAAGGACTCTTCTTTCTGCCGTGCATCGCGATGACTTGCACAACGTCCAACTGCAGCTAGCTGTGGAACTGAACTGACTTCACCTGCTTGCTGTCACAGGTCCCAGTTCCCAACACCTTCCCTGCACTGGAGCCAAACTGGAAATTTGAAAATAAGAAACCTCCTGGAGTGGCACAGCTGGCAGTGCCCTCAGCCAGCATCCCTGGAGCTCCGGCCTGCCAAAGCCTTTGTGCTCCTAAGCTAGAGAAGGCTTGTGGATCTGCTCAGTTATTGAAAGGGTTGTTGTTAAGGAAGACAGACAAGCCCTTTACCTTGGGTGGTGCAGACACACCTTGCAGCACGACGTGCAGCATGCCGTACACTGCTCCTCCCCCGTAACTCAGAACTTGAGACTGAGAACTGACAGAGATACAGCTGTCTTTTGGCGACTATGCAATATTAAAGGAGCCTTCTGGTATTGCTAGCCCAGTATTTATCCGTCCCACTCCCTCAGCCTGCATTTTGTGTCAGAAGGCTCAGCAGCCAGCCAGCCGCGCTCAGTAACACCCATCCCTGCACAGGGTTCTGAACGCCTGGCGTTCTGAAGTCTGCAATGCACTGCAAGGGCTCCAAGGAGCACTTACAGAGCCATAGATGCACTGAGCTGGAGTATCGCCCTTCTTAGCCAGATTAAACAAACGTGGTGTTATTAGTGTCCAGTATTTTTTTTTCAATCATCAGAATGTCTGGGGGGTTCCTGGCTGCTCATGCATTGATCTTTGGCCACCCTTCTGGAGGTGGGTCCTAAATACGTTTAAAATGCTGTGATGAAGGAATCCAGTGGTTTTAGAAAGAGGTAATGATCTCTATCAGCAAGAGCTTTCACAAGTTTTTAAGACCTAAGAATGACATTCTCTCACTTTCATCATGCTTCCTTGGGTTATCTGCAGCGAGCTGGGTTCTTGAACATCACCTCTGCTTTTCCACCTCCAGGTGCAACCCTGACGGGCAAAAAATTCTGGTTCAGGAGAACATGATCATAGGCAACAAGATCAAGAGCATTGAAAATATGACCATGAAGCACGGGGACAAAAGGAAGGTATGTGTCTGATGCAAAGCTGAGCACTGATGTCATGGAACGGCAGTGGGCTTTGTGGAGGGGATGCTGCGCTCACACCGAGCGCTCTCCCCACGGTTCCCAAGCTGCTGTTAGCATGCTTGAAATTCCACAGCCCTGGGATCATTTTCAGATCTCCGCTGTTTATAAATGCTGGGATTCTGGCAATGATGTCACTTACCCTGTTTAAAACTCTCCAAAGACTTCTGGGTCAAAAACCTCTCTGTCTCCCTCAGCTCTGAGGAAGTGTAAGACTGCTTCAGTGCAAGAGGGGTCCTGTGAAGTGCACCCAGCTGATAAGGGCATCAAGTTCATTAAAATGCTCTGCTCTTAGCACTTTGTACCACCCAGCCTTGCCTGCTCTCCCAGTAGCAGGACTTAAACCACTGTGTAATTTAAGAGGCCTACCATGGCCGGAGATAGCTGGGCTGATGTTCAGAGTGCCTGAATGCCTGCAGCACGCGCCTGTTTCCGATGGAAGTGTGGACGGTTCCTTTCCCATTGAGGTCCCCAACCATGTCACCGAGCCGAGGAGGGCAGCAAGACCTCCTTCCTTCCCCACCTCCCTGCCTGCTTCTCCTTCCAAATAGATCGTGCCAGAGCACGCTTCCTGCACGAACTGCAAAGATCCCAGCCATGAGTTATCTGTTAAATGCCTCGGGGACCTGCGGTGACACAGGGTGACGCTGAGTGACACCGTTTACACACATCCACGCTAACCCTTGAGAAACTGCCACAAGCTTTTCTGCTCTAGATTCATAGGCTCTTGGCGACGCCTTGCAGAAGGTGCTGTGGTCCTGCTCAGAGAGCTGAGGTACCCGTTGGCCTCACAGACGCTGGTGGCTGTAGGAGTGGTTTTGCAGCTACACGTGCCTTGAGGCGGGCGATTCAGATGAGTGCTGACACCTGCAAGGTGCTGAGTGCTGCGGTTCGGATCCTGGTGTACCTTTAAGCATGTGATAATTCTTGGGGTACTCACATGCTTAAAGTTAAGCGCAAAGCTAAAGTGCTTTTCTGGACCGGGTCCAGACTAAATCAGCATCTGGCAGGATCAGTGCCTAAGCCATCTGCTCTTTCTCATGGAGACTTTCCAGTTCTAAACATAATCTAAAACAGAGCTCTGAAACATGGAGGTTGGGCTGGGAAGACGAAAATTGGTGTTCACGTTTCACTCCTGAGTTGTCCCTTTGCTGGAAGATACCTAGAAATTGGATTTACTTAGATACTACAGTGTCCCATAAGGTCTGTCTTTAGTGTATTCTCTAAGATTTGGGGATCTTAGGTAAAAACAACCACCTACAAAGCTCCAATTGCAGAACCTGGTGGTTGGCAACAGGTACCTACACACTTCCTTCCTTTTCTAAACCTTCCTGTTTGCTGCATGGCCAGACAAGAGTTTTGTGGCTTTTGTGGCTCCTGCTACTCTCCATATATACAGCCTGTCAAAACACATGATCCAAGAACGTACTTTATGCCTGATCAGTCTTAAATTGATGTTAGTCCCCACATGAAAGGGAAGAGTTTCACCATTGCTGTGACTCAAAAACTACCTATCTGTTGGGTGCTGGATTGTACTGGGACAGCAAGACACCTCAACCAAAATTGAAAACATTTTTCTTTATTTTATGCTTATGCCTATGTGTGCCCCTCCCATTTCTTCTTTTCCCAGCTTTGCTAAGGTAAATACAAAACAGGGTGAAATTTGTGTTTGACCACAGGCTCAAAGATGGCATGTGGCTGCAGTCTCTTTGAGTGAGGTGCTTTAGGAGTGCCACAGAGCTCCTGGGTTCAGCGCAGCACTCCAAACGCATCCTTGCTCCACATTGGTGCATGATGAGGGACTTGGCAGCTTTCCCCTATCCCCTGATTTCCCCAGAAAGAATAAAAGCAGGCACAGCAGTCCGAGGAGAAACAGTGCTCCGCTGCCCCAGGGGACACCCCGGCACCTCTGCACATGTACGTGTGCTGGGCGAGGGGAGGCACCGCTGGGGTAGGAACTCGGTGGGAATGGGGGCCATGAGGGAACCTCGGTTCAAGGACCCCAGGGTCCTCCAAAGGACTCCTCGTGTTCCCTAAGAGCTTTGCTGCCGCTTACACCTCCAGGACCACAAAGAGCCCTGAGGCCGCTAGTCCGCATCGCTCAGCCACCTTAGACTCCAGGCATCCTGAAGCATTCCGTTTTTAGACATGTTCAAAAGCTCAGCCCACACCCTTCAACTTAAGCTTTTACATATTTCGTTAGTAAAGTTTCATAACAATGCTTCTTTCCAAGTTACATAATTTTACAATTTATAATATATTCATTATTTTCATCTCCTGCTGATCCAGTGGCTGAAAACACCTTCTGAGGTGTTTCCTAATAATTTTTATGTCCTGATTAAGATTTATTCAAAGTAATAAAACTAGACTTTATGCATCTCAGATTTCGGCACTTTGTCTCCCCGCTTGCATTAGCAGACAATTCCTCTCCTTCCCTCTTTCTGAAGTCCAAGGCTATCTGTGTTAAGTGGAGCCTTTGGATAATAGAACATAATTCAAAAAAGATACTGATGAAATCCCATAGCCTTCAGACTTTTCCTTGCTTTTTATCAGTCATTATTCCCACCAGAAAATAAATAGGCAGGAAACAACCCAATCTGTTCCCACTGTGCCCTAGCAAGTAATTCATCTGCATTGACTCGCCACATGAAATAATAAAGACGTTGGAGTCTGACCGAGCGTGGCTTTTATTGGCAGTGCTATGAAGCCGGGATTAGCTGAGATTGGTTATTTTTCCTGTGTGATTTGAGTCTGTCCGCAATAGCTGGAGTCTGAGAGCAGAAGGTGGAATTTACCTAGTCTCTGCGATTTCAGCCGTAGCTCAGTGTCCCTGCAGGTTGCCCTCAAAGAACTGGAGCGCCACGTTTGTTCACTGACATTTGAAAAAATGCGTAAACTTTTTAGAGCTGCTAAGACTATGGGAATGAATCCCCAGAAATTCCCAGATCCAGAGTCTTGCTTAAAAACAAGCTTGCCGAGGCAGCAAGCAGGGATTTTTCCAGTAGCGCAGGCTCACACTGAGATCTTCAGGCATCTGTTTGAGGAAAGTGGCGTGTACGACTGAGGTCTCTTGTCATCTTTGCCATAGTGATTATTCCATCATTGTTCCGAGATAGAGAGATGAGTTCACCCCCTCGTGTCATCCTAAAGGCTGTCTCATTCCCAAAGGAAAGCACGTGGTTATCACTAACGGTATGAAGTAGTTCATCAAAATTTTGGTCAAGAAATTTTGGTCAAATGCTGCTTGCAGCAATGACATCGTGCCAGCGACATTGGCCTGGTAGTGTTAAGTCACCACTAGAGTTTTCACTCCGTGATTTAAGCTGCTGTGTAGCTACCTCTGAAGACTGCTTTTTAATGACAGACGAAACACCCTTGTTCGCATGAATTGCTTGGATTTCCTCTTCACGTTGCAAGGCGCTAGCTTGCCATTTTATTTTCTTTCCTGTTAGTAAACTGATCTTACTGCTTGGAGCTTGAGAGAAAAGAAGAAAAGAACAGTAAGATCTCTACAGAATTCAGCCCTCCTTGCAGGTTTTCTCCCCCTCTCTTTCCTCTCTCATGTCCTACGAGAGCGTGGCCCGGCCATGTGCATGTTTTTGCAGTGAAACTCATGAATCGGTTTTGCCGGGGAAATTGAGAACCACTCCACAGAGTGCCCCCAACGTGCCAGGCCGAGGCCTCGCTGAGGAACAAAAGGGTGATATCAGAGCCGTGGGGTGGGTTTGCTGACAAGCGTGTCAACGGCTCAGCAGCGCTGTTTAAATGTCACCCTGCGTTGGTGCTGGTTTCGGTGAGCTCCCACACACTTGCCACGTTACTGTCTGGCAGGGGAAGGTGAGCTGCCTCTGGGGGTTTGAACGAAGCGTTCCCAATGTGGGAGACTCACCCGGATGTTTCAGGCACTGCACAAGCACAAGCACAGGAGCACATGGCCCCGAATGTCCTGGGCAAGTCTTCTGGGGAGGCCTGGCTGGCAGAGAGGTCCCTCTGTCCTCCCCAGCCCCTGCGATTCATGACTGCCATGACCTGGGTGCGAGGGGAAGGCACGGGGTGGTCACTGCTTGTGGCTGGCCAGCACCTGCACGTCTGCCCTGAGAGTGCTCGGTCCGTCCGTACTAGAAATGTGCACCAGTAACTCAAGAGGAAGCTCAGACCTCTGGTTTCCCTCAGCTTTCTGCCCCGTCCGGCACCTCTCCCGTCTCACAGCGCTACCCTGGGCCCTGCCGCACTGAGGGAGGTAACTTCGCCTTGCGCAGCGAGAGAAGCTCCCGCTGCCGGAGAGGAGAGCAAACCCTCCAAGCTCTCATTCAGCTGACAGACTGCTCTTATCACTTGTCCTCAGTCCATCCGTTAGCATGTTTTGAATGGATGAATAAAATCATGGATCGGAATTGTCAGGCTATAAAAATAAGTGCTGTTCTCTGCCATTCAAGTAGATGGATTGGGAGCTAGCTGAATATTTCCTTGCAGGGTCTCTCGTCAAGTTCCTATTAATTTCATCTCCCTCTAGCCACCTCCACCCCAGCTCTGCCAGAGTTAGACAGCTGAGAAGTTTTCCACCCACTTTTTTACTCCTCATCCTCGCCCACATACAGCTAACGAAGTGAAAGAGAGGATTGTTAACGAGAGCTGTTGGAGGCAGGGATTAGACAAAGAAAAGAGAAAGCAAGGAATATCAAGACAGATTAATTCATGCTGGCTCCGGCTTGAGAAAAAGGCCTTGCTGCTCTGTCCTTACTACAAGATGTCTTAAAACACTCACGGTACGGGGCTGTGGAATGTTATTTGGCTGCTTCCAAAGTGGCTTGTTTTTATCAGCCTGGGAACATCACAGCGCAAGGCAAACGGGCTTCACGGAGCTCCTCCATCACGGGCTCTCTCAGCAACGTCTATTTCCTCGCCATTGCCGTTCTTCAGAGATCAGTCGTTTTATTTCTTTTCTTACTGAGTTTTAAATTCGCTTTGTTCTTTTACAGTAATTATTTATTAGCTAATAAGCCCTTCCTTGGGCTTGCAGCATTGGGTGGCCTTTAGGTTAAGTCAGAGGAAATGGAGCCCTTTACTTCCAAATTCAACACAGGCAATCAAAACTGGTTATTGTCTGTGGATGTTTGGCATTAGGCATGCAGTGAGCTCACAGGATCTCAGGCCAGCTCCCACTAGGAAGACGTCTAGACATCACATGCCAATAAGTTGTTATTAATTCCATCGGTTCCAGCGCAGCCTGCACAGAAGCAGAGGACAGCACAGCCCCAGAGCTCGTGCTGCCATCTGGGGCTGCAGTGCATTGGCAAGGGTTAAATTACAGTGTCAGTCAGCCTGAACTGCTCTCGGCTGGGATACTGGGTGGAAGGCAGACTCAGAAGTGCTGTCAGCAGTTCAGGAATTGTAGTTCCACCAAAGAGATGCAGTGTTTTGATGTAGTTGCAGATTTCCCGTCGGTGCCACTGTCGCACCTAACCGGCAAGCCCTGGGCTGTGTGGGAGCTGGGCTGTCCGAGGGGCACGGCTCAGGAACGGCTCTGCAGCGAGCCCTGCTTTGAGGAGGGATGGGAGCCCACCGGGGTCCCACGCAGCCACGCTCTTTCTGTGACTGCTGCAGCAAATGCCAATGTGCTGCAAACTGCTCTCCTGGCTTTGAAGCCAGGGATGGAAAGCTCTCTGCCAGCTGCATGGACTGAGCACGTGAAGTAGGTTAACTCCGCAGATTTTTTTTGCCATGCTAAAGGTCCCCAAATGCTGCGACTATGCCACTGCACTGAGAGGAAATCCTGCTAACAGTTTTCACTGTTAATAATGGGAAAAGATTCCTACGCTCAGTTGCTCGAGTTCAAACTGTTTTCCCATTCAAGGCCTTTCTGCACGCATCCACTGAAACCCCTGCACTGGAAGCACAGGGGTGGCATTTAGAAGAACCTCCTCTTCCCTACCTGCTGTTACGACCAAGCACAGACAAATGTCACAGAGATCATGTTCGTTCAGCTTGGACTGTCTGCAGTACCCGGGGAGGAAGAACCGCCAGAACATTTGCCTTGTGAACATTAGGGTTTTTTTAACATCTGGATTAGTAGGAGCTACTTCTCAAAGCGATATCCTTGACTGATTTGTGCAGATACTTCCAAAAGCAGCCCCTACTGCTGGCTTCCTAACTGCTTCTTTCAGGTTCGTTCTGGTAGAGCTCAGAACTGTGCGGTCTTATGAAGGAGAAGAAAATTTGGACGCCCTTTGGTCCAAATGTTTGTGTTCCAAAGCATCAGCCTCTTGAAGATTAAAGCAGGATTGGGGCAGTTTGGCAGCTGAGGGCTTCACTCCCGATGCTGCAAAGATAAGCGAGCTCCCAGTCTCAGGGATTTACCTAGGAGCACACAGAGCGAAAAGCTGATGCATGCTGATTTCAAGGCATTCCTCTTATTACAAAAATATCGCTCCACTCACTTCTGGCTCTGAAATCACACACCGTTTTGTGCTGGAAGTCCCAGTCTGGAGGGCTCTGGGAGGTGCTCGCTGGAAGGTGAGAGCAAACCGAGCTCCCTCGTGCTCGGGTGTGTAAGGAACGGGTATCCCAGCTCAGAGCACGGAGTCTGAGCACACAAACAAGAAATTTCCTTTCTCTCTTTTCCACAGTGAATTTTTCCCAAGACACTGCCCGCAGAGCAGGCTTGTTTCCCTCCACCATTCTAACATCTCTTTCACCTTCGCATCTAGGTACATTTGGGATTAGCTAGGACGAGGTCCTGGTACAGCTATTTGGCTCTTTTTTTTTCCCCTACTACCATGTCAGACTTTTCCTGACCTACATAGCTGGAGCTGTTGGCATCTGCGTGTGGTGTGTGTGCATGAGCGCGTGGGTGCTTTTCCCTCTGGGCCACCAAACGCAGCTTGAGGCATTACAACCGTTTTTAGAAGAGTCACAGCATCACCCCCAAAACTTGGGCCGCAGTCCAAAATGGATAATTACATTCCCCTTTATGATTTTCACTGGCTCTACGGTATTACTCTTGACTTCCCATCTAGAGCTGTCACTTTGCAAGACTAATAGCTGTTAAAAAGCTGTCCGAATTTATCCTCTTCTGTCCTTGGAGAATCAGTTTCAGCCCGTACGTTTATGGTGGCTTTTTCTATTCTCATATATAAAATAGTTAGATCAAGTGATCGCGAGAAGAAAGATCTTTCTCGTGATCCAGCAGTAGTTCAAAAGCAGTGTCTAGGGCTCCAAGTCAGGGGGCAGCGCTCTGGACACGTGCTTGTTACTAACCTGTGGCGTCGGGCCCACTGCTACAGGAGCAGATGAAGGAAGAGGACTAAACTGCCTCCCTGGGAGGTTCAGTACCCACGTTAGAGCTATTTTCACCTCACAGATAAAGCAGAACTGCACAGCTCTTTCTTTGGTGGACACCAGAGGGAGCTGGGTTGGCGGGTCTCCTGTTTTCACCCCTAAATTTGGGTTGTTCCCATTTTTGGTTAATTTCTGTGGTTTGTAACCATGAGAAGTGGATACTTCTCCACTTACCCACTATTCTGCTGAGGTGAAAAGGAAAACACTCCCCTTTAGAATGTAAAATGCATATGGGATCAAAACCCTTGAAAGTCACTTCCCTACAGGATTTAAGGTGCCAAAGCTCAGAAAATCTGAAATAACTCTGATAACACATCCCGCACAGCTACAGACGTGGTGCAGCTTTTCAAGGAGCAAAGGAATGTCTTGTGTGAGTTTAGTTTAGGATATTAAAAAGAAAGTCGAGAGATGCGTTTGTGCACTTCAAAGCAC
The DNA here is from genome assembly GCA_011076525.1 of Nettapus auritus. Taxonomy (NCBI): domain Eukaryota; kingdom Metazoa; phylum Chordata; class Aves; order Anseriformes; family Anatidae; genus Nettapus; species Nettapus auritus. The sequence goes on from CM021768.1 coordinate 15,919,243, forward strand.
TCTCTGGAGATAAGGACAAACGGCCAGAGGGTGTTATAAGTTTTGATCCTCAAAGTCGTTACGAGAGGACAGCACGGAAAGTGATATTTGTTCCAAATGTGAGGGCTCAGAGTTCCTCAAGTGAATGGCTGCAGGAAAGCAAAGCAATCTTGCAGGAGCATCTCCACTACGGTGGCCTGGACCCTACTCTCTTGCTAGCAGTCCAAAGGAAGAACTAGAAATAATTAAAGCCACGACCCAGGGACAGTTCTCCACAGGCCTGCGACGGCGCATCACGGCAGGGAGAGGGGAGTGCCGTACGGCTGCTCCGCGTTAGCCAGGCCCTGCATCTCTATGCAGGGCTGAGGATGTTTAAAGAGCACAAGCTGTTGAAGAGGTGTGCGAATTCAGCCCCCACTGTGACTGAGCTGCTTCCTTTTTCTGTGTGGTGAAGCTCAGGACAAGCGTTCCTCCCTTCTCGGTCACGAACCGCCCCTTCCTTGTGCGTTTGCCAAGAGTCCTACCACACACACACTTCTCCAGGGGCTCCTTCTGCACCCGCAGGTTCCAGCGGGGCTCAGGGGAAGGGCTGTGGGTCAAGGTGCTTCCCAGGACCCCAAAGGGACGGATCACCCCGTTCTCTGGGGTTATATCAAAACCAAGCAAAACCCTGCTGTCACAGCCCTATGAACGACCTGCTTCCCGTGCAAGTGTGCGCGTCCTGGCACCCATGGAAACCCTAACTGAGAAGCTGGAAAGAAAGCAGGTGGCTGCGGGGCTGCTTTGCAATGTCCTGGATGAATCTTCCAGGTCACTTCGGGCTCTTTGCTGATATTGTCATACACAAGCCTTGGCAGCGTGTCAGAGGGGAGCCCTGTTTTCACATGGGGAAGGAACGAGAAGAGAATTAACCCTTAATTAATTAAGGGGGGGATGAGGTGACGTGAGATGAGAACAACAGACCAATAAGGGCACTTGTATGCTTGTGAGCTTCACTCATGGCTAGAAGCTCCTTTGTTAACGACTCTGCCACAAATTATACACTTACCCACTACTCTCGAACCCCTCTGCTGAGCCTACCCTACATTCAGCATCTTTAATTTTTCTCTCCTTGCTGGCAGATTGTGAGCACGCTGACAATGGAAAACAGCAGCGCGTCGGGGATCTATTACTGTGTGGCTTCCAACAAAATTGGCGAAGAAGAGAGGAGCATTGAGTTCTACGTCTCAGGTAAGCAACACCGGGACACGACACAAAACCCAGGTGCTGCTGATGTGACCGGCTCTAGAGTTGTGTACAGCTGGTGAGTGTGGCTAGGACTGAAAATCCCCGGGCGCTGTGTTTTCAAAGCTCTCCAAGCCACAGAGTCCAGGCTCCTCACCACATGCAAGGCTGGGTTCTGCCAGCGCCCAGCTGAGTTGGACGTATCCAGCATCAGACCTGATGCCCATTTTGCCTTTTCCAGCTACGGGTTCAGGCCCCGAGTTTAGCTGCCTGGGTTTTAAAGCAACACTCCGGACAGCTGAGCACTGTCCTCACGAAACCTCTAGCAAAAGCTCAGTCCTTTGTAGTCTTGCAATGGCCTGAAGCTTCTCTCTGACTCGGGAAAACGGTCGACCTCCAGTTAATTCGGTGGACATAGCAAAGGTGAGCAAGGCCAACATTCAGCCCTAGTGCAGGGCTGCTACCACTGGGAGCTGCGGTGACTTTAGATCCCTGCCCGAGCCATTAGCCTTTGCAGTGCCCTTTAAGGAGGGAGGAGGTGAACATGCTAGTGCTCCAAAGAACACAAATCCAAACAAATATGTTCTTAACCTTTTAACAGAGGAATTCTTTAGTAGTGAGATCAGGACCTGCATCATGCTTTTAGGAGAAATGGGAGCTTAAAAAGGCGAAGAGTCCTGGGAGAGCCTTGTTCAAGTGCTTAACCAGACTAAACTGAACCACTTCTGCACTCGCTTTCTGGATGAGTGCATGTTGGCCGGTAGATTTTGCATCAAAATAACAATTTTAAAACAAAGAAAGCAGAATTGCCCTGGAAGGTAAATGTCTCATTGTCACCATTTCTGTTCTTCCCCATGAAGCCAATTCCGAGGGCTAAGCTCAGCCACGGCAGCGCTCTGCACCCCTCTGCCTCTCGCCTGTCCTGAGTTGTTTGACTCCGTTGCTCAAAAGCAATTCAACACATTTCAAACCAGACTAACCAACCAAGTGCTCACCGTTCTTATTACACAGAAGTACCAATGTACTAGTAGCTAAATGTGATCCAAGGATAACAAAGCTGGTGCCATATGGGGGAAGGATTTCACCTCCAGTTACAGCTTCTGTGTACCACCCAATGCCATATGGAGCCAGAAGGGATAAAGCCCCAAAAAGATGTTCTCCAAAGCCCAAATTCTTATTTATCTAAGAAAAAGCCCTGCAAGAGTGACCTCTGAGAGAAAAAGCACAGACATAAGAGGTCCACACGATGCCTTTCAAGGCAGGCCGAAGACCGGCCATTTATTTTACCCTTCACTTCCAAGTGTGAGTCTTCACGTGGGTTTGTTTCTGCTCTGAGTCCTGCCGGATATGCTTGGATGGGTTACTCAAAGCAGCCTGTTCCCGAGCTAGTCACAGGCCTTTGCAATACTCCGTGACTAAAGCCAGCGCTGCTGCGACAAAACAGGCAATGGGCAGAAGGGCAGGCTCACAGGGCTGGGACAATGGTTGCACCTTTCAGAACTAGCTTTTATTTTCGTTTTGTGCCTCCCAGGGAAGATTCTTTTACAAGAAAATAACTGAATTGGCACAAGTTATGTGGTCGTCGTGCTGCTGTTTTTCCCCACAACGAGGTAGCATTTCAGACTTTTTATTTTAAGATCAACCTATCAACATTTTGAGACGCAAATGTTTTAATCGTGCATTTTTAATTATGAGGGAAACAAATCACTGGACAAAATTCCTGACACTGGCTATGGTGGAAGCATTTCATTTCCACCAAAACAGACGAGAAGATGAATAGGGCTTGGCTAGAGAGAGATTCTTGCCCAGAGATTCTGCACCTGCTTTGGGGGAAACGCCTGACTTCAGGCTGGTGCTTGCACCACCAGCACGCTCCTTTCGGAGAAATGTGTTTATCCCAGTGGAATGTCAACAGGCATTTTGTTTTCCACTGCTCAGCCCCCTCAAAAACTCCCACAGACACCAGAAATAGCGCTGCGATCTATTTTTAAATCCTTTCTCTGGAATCCATTTCAGCGCAGGGTCACCAGGGTTTGGAGATCCCGCAGGGGGCAGCGGGGCGAGGAACCGTGTCGCCAGGCTGACCTCCCGGAGCTCCTTCCGCAGATGACCTGGGAGCGCCCCGCTGAAGCCATTCAAGGCAGCAGCAGCTCCCGTAGCATGGCAGTGCATTCTCCATCCTGTCCTGGCCTGACTGGTGCCTGTATTTGTCTTTGTGTTACACCCCTTACCGCTCCTTGCTGAAACAGAACCCGTCTCCCAGCCATCCTGCCTACCACAGGTCTGCTACCAGTGCTCCCGCTTCAGTCAGGCGACTATTTTGTCGTGGGCGCAGGCAGCGTGGGCATCCATCAGATGCTCACAACAGCTTCGTGGCATTGCCTGACCCTGCTGGTGCCCCAAAGGGTGCTCAAGGCTGCCCGAGGCCTCCCAGTGCAGCCAAAAGCTGAGCTGGTGCCCTCTGGAGGTACCCGCTTACCTTCTCATCTCTGCCCTGCACCTTGGGAAGAGCAACCGTGTGTCACTGGAGGTCCACAGTAAATCAAATTCAAGCCTTTGTAAAACTGTACTACAAACAACAAAACGGGATCCCGCCCATCTGAAACCTCTGAATATTCTTGGAATATAGATGAAGTATGACAAGAATAACCAATAGTAACAAAAGCCCCTTATCTGATTGCAAAAACAACGCAGAAAAATGGAATTAAGGATTTCTACCAGAAAGAAAATCCTATATTTCAAAATTGAGATAAGAATCGGCTATCAGATATTGGAACAATGTATGAGCTGGGCTTTTCTACAACTGCTTACCGCTCTCAGTTTGCTTGTTCCTGACATGTTTACCGCATTTAGGAAAAGCTCCGTGCTGCTTCAGATGGAGGGCTCTCCCTTTGTTTCTCACTCTCCCTACATGCGAATGCCTGCTGGAGACCCCCCGTCTGACAGGCAGAGGGATGGGGTTTGGGCAGGAGCAGGAGTTTTGAATTACCCAGGTTATTGTGCAAAGCACAGGAAATTAAAACCAATTAATTCCTTGTAAATACAAATGGAGCCAGACTTTCTTTTGATTTATGCTGACTTTTTACCTTCTCCCAATGGCTCATTTCCCTATTTTGTCGTGGAATCCCACACAGCTGAGAGTGAAATTCGCGGCTACTACACTGTAATACAATACGAAAGACAAATGTTTGGTGACTGCTGATAAAAGAGAAAAGGCCCCACGGTGCATTCTTTTGGCCAAGTTATTAGGAGTCGGTTAAAACACTGTATCTGTTCAGAGAGAGGAAGTTAATCACTGCTCAGGTTCAAGATTGTGTAAGCAAAGTAGTCTAAGAGATGAACTGACTTCTAATGTGCTCTCCACGCTGCAGTTACTCCCCAGATAATCCAGGTAGGAGGAGAAAGGAGAGAGGAGAGCAAGAGAGACTTTTTTTCCCCCTCTTTTTCCTTCCACTGTAATGAAAATCAATGAATATTCTATTGGAGCTGAAAGAGCTTCTTGAAAGACTAACAAGATGGCAGAGAATAGCACAAATTCCAGCTACAAGTATACAAAATGCTAAATAAAAAATGTCAGTAGAAGAAGTGATAAGAAAAACAAGCCCGTCCACTGCTCCCAGAATGGTAAGTTGGCAGAAAAAGCCCTGTGCTAGTGAAGTCCAGCAGCAAGGTGAAGCTGTTGAGCATCCCTCACAATTTCAGCTTGGAAATTAGCACACCGGGAACTTGCCCTGAAATGACAGGGACCTCTGGGTGCTCCAGCCTGCGCTGTCACTGCCGCGCACGAGGCAGTGCCTTCCGCAAGACAGGCTCCATTTCCCCTCGGGGCTTTCTTCCACTGCCATTCATGGCTACTCACCCTGCAAAACAAAGGGGGTTACAAGTTGCATGACTTGGTTCTCCTGATGAAAACCTCCCGAGAGGCAGAAGCGAGGGCAAGCAGGGCTGCCATCCCATCCACTTAGGCTCAGTCTGCCTTGAAGGCTTGCAGAGCTGCGCAGTGTTTCACTCTGGGTAACGCGACCAAGCTCCAGCCTCACCACCTTACCTAGAATCCGTTCATAGTTCCCCTGCGACCCAGCGCTAAGGCTCACAGGGTAGGTCAGGATGGAAGGATTCTCAGAAGGTCTCCCAGCCCACTGAGCTTACTTAAGGACCAGAAGATCCATCTGCTTTATTTCCGTAGCTTTTGCAGGAGCTAAGAGCAAATGCTTAGAAAAGCAAACAAGGAAAAGGCAAGTAAAGAGGGCAATTTTTCCCTATTTGGCTTTAACGGGTGCTAGAGAGATGCTGCTCATACCACTTCCCATTGTTTTCACTGGACCTTAATTCTTCCTGTTTCGGGAATTTCTGCTGGCCTCAGACTTTCCCCCCTTTTTGATAAGCATCACGTTGGCAGTTCGGAACCACAAGACATCGGACGAGAAGGACGGTGGTATTACACGTCAGCTTGAGCACACAGCTAGCACTAAGTAAGAAAGAGAGCAACTGAGCCTAACAAAACACTGCATAAAGCGACATTTCACAAAAAGGAAAGAAAGAAAAAATAATCCCCACTGCTGTGGCCTGAGGGGTCTCTTCTCTTTTTGGAACTTTTGTAGAATGTTTCTGGTGCTGGTCATTATAAACCATGAAGCAAAGCTTACTGGTTCTACTCCAGATGACTTGTGAAGAAGAGACTTCTAACCACATCTGAAAGCTCCTTCGGGGCTCTGGAGTGTCTATAATACATGGTTTATTATAAGGTAGATTGGTCATTTCAGCAGCCTTGTTATTAACTCTCAACTGCAGCTTCAATGGAGCTTTTTGCAAGAGTTTGCAGTGTGAGCCCCTGGCCAAATTCCAGCTCCCATGTGGAATTTGTCCGATTGCAAGTGCAAAGTGTACTTGCTCGGCTTTAACTTCTGCCCCCCCCAGTACCACCCGTTTCAGCCTAGCTTGAGAAAGCATCTTATTAACAGCCCAGTACTGAAGCGACAGTCTATCGGATTTATTGCAAGCACTGTTGGTGTTCAGGAGGTAACCCAGAACTAGTCCTCCCAAACAGCCTCAGCATCCCAGCACCACCCTGGTAACATTCCTAGGGGATTCCTCACAACTCTCTATCTCCACTGCTTCTAAATCCTGACCTGACAGACAGAACACAGGTCACTGTGGTTATCCGTGCATTTCATTAAAGTCTGTTGGTTTATAGATGGCTGAAGCTAACAGAATAAAAAGGGAAAAGAGTATGTCGCAGACACAATTTAATTGTAGGTCTCTGGCAGCTAATGCAGAAAGAGGAATTATCTGTAGGCCAGATTCTGGCACTCGACTCAGAAACACTTTTTATTGTCTTAAAATGGATTCAGTTCAGCACTTCAGGAAAATTGATTTTTTTTCTGAAGTGAAAAGTTACTAAAAATATAGCAAGAAACTGCTTATTCTTCTGTGGATAGATTGGACTTGTGCCTCCAAGTACTACTCGACTAACTGATACAGCCTCGAGGACTTACGCATCATTAGATTAGTTAATCCTTCCACTGATCAAGTAAATATCCACATGATGAAAGTAAATATCCACGTCACTGAAATAAAAGAGAATTGGGAAGATTATTCAGTGGTGAAGAAAGAGAGTGTCACTTGTGGGAAATGGGAGAGCTTTCTCTACCCTTACGCAACTGCACTTTCAAGCACTGAGCGCAGACAGAAAGGTCTCACCAACACGTTTGTCTACCTGCACGGCGGAGCCTCCTAGTCCATTAACTACTTCTATATAAAAGCTTTCAATTAATTACTTGAAAATGGCATGATGAGAGTACTGAGGGTGAAAATTACCCCAGGTTGCAGCCGTGATGGGCAAGGTACAGTGGCTCACTCAATGCACGAGTACCCGTCTGCGCGTGCCAGCGCGGGTCTCATTGCGTTAGGGCTGCTCTTTGAAATCTGACCATCGAGCTGCAAACAGGCAGCCAAAATGTTCTCGGGTGTGACTGAACCGTGAACGTGTTTTCTCTTCCTCCCAGATGTGCCGTTCGGGCTGCAAACAGACCCGCAGGTCACAACCATTGTAGGGAACGACGTGAGGCTGACCTGCCGGGCCTCCAAGTACATCTACAGCAACCTGGCCTGGTACTACCCCTCCTCAGAGGCGGCTCCCGGCGACTCGGTGATCAAGAAAGCCGACAACTACTCCATTTCCTTGACGTTGGTCATTGCTAACGTCACGAAGGAGCAGGGTGGCCTCTACAAGTGCAGAGCTCAGAACCAGCACAACAGCACGGACACGCTGGAGCAGCACACGCAGCTCCTTGTCAGAGGTGGGTCCTGCCTGCGGCAGACGGCGGCGGGAAGGGCAGCAGCCTGCCGGGGGGCTGAAATGCTGTGCCTCTGCAGCTCCCTTCGAGGCTTTGCAGAGCAGAAGGTGGTCAGCATTTCTTAGGGACAGTCCTAATACACTCTGTGTTGTGTTTTTTTCATGTTACTGGGTGAGGTTTGACTCCTAGCCATGTGTATCACTCACCCAGCTGTTGGTTTTGTACAAAATATTCGCCTTAAACAGAAAGGTGATTTCAGCAGCCTTCTACCTCCCTAACTCCATGCTGGGTGCACACTTAGAAAAGACATCGCCCTCATGTTACTGACAGCCCATCTCTATCACTTGGGACTGCCCCCCAGTCTGTATGACTGGGAGAAGACCACCCATGTACAGCCGCCAGGATGGTGCTCATACCTCCACAGCTTTGGACCCAGCTGATGTCATCACAAATGTTACTGGTCCGGTGTATACTGAGGTGACATGTACCATTGTTCTGGGTGAGCGGGATGCACTTCACCAGAGTTACATATACCCAAGCCCCCAACTCTTTCATTTTCATCAAACAGTGATACTACAGATGCCAGAGCCTGGTTTCTTTGGCTCTGCCATTGAGGGCAAGGCAGTCCTCCAAGTCCTCCAGTCCTCCAAGCACTGCGCAGGCAGAAGCTCACGGAAAATTAGTGAAGTTTCTTCTGCTTCATAAAGGATAAAGTGAGAGTGATCAACCCAAAGCCTTCTCAAAATAAATAAATAAGTAAATAAATGAATAAATAAATAAAAGTGCTGCTGAGAAAGCGCACCATTCTTCTCTCGGTGAAGAAAAACCCAAAGCACAGAAGCAGAGCAGAACTAAATAACCAGAAGCAGGCCAGGGTGCAGCAGAGTCCTTTAGAAGCTGGGTTAGACGGCGATTTCTAAATTGGCTTCTCCACTTACATTAATGGGTAATGAGACGCTGAAGGGACAGCTATGCTGCCGTAAGCACTTGTCACTTAGGTAAAAAGCAGGCCGTGCAGGGCTGGCTTCATTCTCATTTAAGTGAAGGAACACATTTCGCATGCAGTCTCCTCCCCAGAGCAGCCGAGGGCTGTCGCAGCCCCTTCCCCTCCACACACACACACACGTGCTCACCCACGCCACAGCTGTGGCTAGCAGGGCTCCAATACCTGAGTGGGAGGTGATTTATTTTAAGAAATAGCAGGAGCACCTGCCTCTCCCTGCAGTGCGGAGGAAGGGAAAGGATCTCACCGCTACCTTACAGCCCGCTCGCGGCTTGGCTCATCCTCACCGCTGGCACCAGAGCCACCTGCCAGCAGCAGCTGCCGTGGAGCACCGGGCTTTGTCTGCGCTCTGCATTCAGGCGATTTGCTTCTCTCTCTCCTGGCAGATATTTTAATTCGTTTAGTCAAATTCCTGCCCACACAGACACCTACACATGATGGCTACGGGAAAAACACAGCTAAACTGGGAATACAGCCATGGGAGAACTGGAATCTTAATCACACTCCTGTGAGAATCACCGGGGTCTGTTATTTGTCTGGCACATGGCGGAGATGCAGTTCTTCTCAAGAACATATACAAAGTCACCCCTCCAAACCAATTCTCCTTCCCCTACACAAACTAGCTTTTAAATAGCTCTTTTAAATGTATTAACACCCACCAGCTATTCTCCTTATTGATGGCTTTATGTATTTTTTATACTGCGCTAGCGATTTTATTCAATTGCTTTCCCATGCCTTTTATAAATGAGCATAACCCATTCTGTTCCGTAGAGTGGAGAGTAACACGCTGTGTAGTAAGTAGATAACCCCTCTCGTGGTGGAGGACGACCCCAAATCCTCAGAACTGGTTCCTCTTTGCCTCCTCCGTTCTTGTTTTGTATTCACTCTGCATTTGCTCTTCTCACTCACTGTCCTCTGTTTCCATCAGAGGCTGAGCAACTCGAGGAGGTTCCAGCTGGAGCCGAATTCCACTTAGGCACTTTGAAAACAAGCCAAATGAACTCCTCCCATAATCTTTTGCGGGATTTCTGCTACCGCTCATCAGCAAATCTTTGCCACTTCCAGCAAGGCCGTGTGGCCGGCCAAAGGGGAGAAGATGGCAGAGCTGTGGGAGGTGCCTTCTGAAACGTTACCGTGTATTGTTCTCCTTTGTGACTACAGCAAAGGCAGCGCCATACGTTATCCAGAATCTGACCGACCTGGAGGTTAACATCAGCGGCAAGATCATTCTGGAGTGCAAGGTCAGTGGGACGCCCGAGCCTCACATTACCTGGAGGAAGAACGGCCACCCCATCTCAGCAGCCTCAGGTGAGCGCAGTCGCTTCCAGCACGTGCCGCAGCACCGCACCCGCTGCGTGACAGGGGGCTGGCAGGACTGCCACAAACAAGGGATTTGCACCCCCACGGCTGAGCCAGGATGACGTGTGTGAGCTGAAAGAACACCAGCACAGATCCCAACGCAGCAAACCTCTGCAGCAGTCTCTGACTTGGCCTTGAAGGTTAAAGCCGCCAACCGGCTGCAACCCAATGCCTGCTTATGCGGCTTTCCTTCCGCATGTGGTCGTGTTCATCTCTGCGGAGTCAGCCAGACAGTCTGCATGCATTAGCATAGCGTTAGTGGCACCGAGGAGCGCAGCGTGCTGCTCTTCAGTCTGTGTATAAACCAGGAGGGAGAGCGTACCTGCGGGATGGGGCTGGGAGCACAGCCCTGAGAGGCCAGGTGGCCGAGGTGCCTGATCACGGTGCTAGACATCGGGCAGGCCGTGCCGTGGCACATCACACGTCCTTTCTTTTTCTCCCACAACACAGTAATGAGAACGCGCTCTCAGGTCAACTGGTACAGCAGCCACCATGAGCAGGGAGCATGGGCTCCTCCACCTGAGCCCGGACTTCCTTCTCATCTCTCTGTCCTGCGATCTCCTATAAATCTTGAAGGAACCTGTGTCAGTAGCTAGTCCTGTGACTTTAATTATGCTTCCTGGACTAGGTAGGAAATCCAGGATCATACATAATTCAGATCAGACTGCTCTGAGCAGAAACCCTTTACAGCTACTGAAATTTTATAAATAATTCTAGAGGGACAAGCATGTAACATCCAACCGATGGAAACATAAATAAAATATTTGGAAAAAACACCTCAGGGTAAATATTTCAGCAGAGTGCATGGCAAGTTATGTGCAGTACTCTTGTTAACAACAGCAGGATTCATGGGCAGAACACCAACCAACGCAAAGTGTCCTTCCCTTTTGGATTCAGAGCCCAGCGCGTTTTCCTGTTTCTGCCCCAAACATATCCCTAGTGAGACAGAGAAGCTCGCAGTTTCGTGCTACAAGATCAGGAAAATTACACATGGAGAAGCCTCACGTAGGTCATCCATAGCCCACCTCTCTCTTGGCACTCCACCTCTAGCCCTTGGCTGTCTGTGAGGCCAGGCTGGCTCCACGCAGTGGTTCTGCTGGGGATGCACATAACCTGATCCCCACGTTCCACATGCTCCCATCGCTTCCCACAGCCTCCAAAATGTTGGCTTTCTCCAGTAGTTTGAGTTCCCTTTTCTTCCAGTGCAGCCCGTTGCTCTCAGAAAACCTCTTTCCATCCCTTCACAAACCTCCATGAAAGTTTTCTCAGGCTCTGTCCACTCGTCATAAATAAACAGCCACATTTGCTGTGGGTTGAGCGATACCCAGGCAATCTAAACAGGTATGGAGGTGAAATAAAGTGTCGGCTTGTTGCCAAACCACAAGGAGGAACATGGAATTAAAGTGGCTCCTAACAACAGCGGGTATCATGCCTGAATGGATGGGAGCTCATTTTCAGTGCTCTGCCTCCTACGAGCATTTGTAGGCGGGTTGATCGTTGTAACAAAATTAACCCAGATCCCTCACTACAGGAATTTCCATGGAAAATAATACCCTGGTCATCGAGCGAGTGAAGAAGGATGATGAAGGGCTCTATGAATGCAAGGCATCCAATGACATGGGCCAAGACAGTACATCAGCCTTCATTAAAATACAAGGTGAGGGCCAACCCAAGGTAAAACACGTATATGGTGCTGGACTGATGAGAACTTATTGTTCAGCCAAGGACTCTGGCTACATTTAAAATCCATCTGTACATTTAACCCACAGGTTCTGAAGAGAAATCCAACATCGAAGTTATCATTTTGGTCTGCACCGGTCTAGCAGCTACCCTCTTCTGGCTTCTTCTCACCCTCTTCATCCGGAAGCTGAGAAAAGTAAGAGAGCTTCCATACTGCGCAAAGGCCCTGCCTTTGGACCCTCTTTAAGTGTAGCATCGGTGTTGAGGGCTGAAGTCGAGTCGGTGTGAACGTTTGGGACAGACAGGAGAAACAGTGCAAAACATTCCAATGAGATTTAAGTCCAAGACTCCTGCTGGCAGCCCCTTGGCTTTTCAAAAGATCGCTTGTACTTGTGAGCCTTCTGCCCACTTCCACGGAGTCAGAAAATCAGGCTCTTCCTTTTTTATGAGACAAACTTCCTTGCAAGATTAGGAGACAAAACAAAATCCCAATTCCCCGAAAATGAGGGCTTGATTTCAACAGCTGTCCAATAAGATTTCTCTGAAATACAGATACTGAAGGGAGCCCTGTTTAAAGAAAGATCCTAGGATGTTTACTCTAGAAATGAGCCCAAACCACACGGCTTATTTTATGTCCATGCCCTGGTATTCTTTTACTTCCCTTTAGTGACTCAAAAAACTAAAATTTCAGTAAAGTTTCAAGGAATTTTGCTCTGTTTTAAATTGTAAACAGAAGGGCAGCCACAGCTCTCTGCTCTGAAGCTCACCCAAACTGCAGTCTTGGTGCTGATACCTGAGACTTGAATAAAATTTCCCCTCCTACTGCAAATACAGTAATCAAATTCATGTTTTTCCTCCTTGTCTCAGATTTTAAAGCGTTGTGGAGAACAGTGAACTTCCTATTACATTCCATACCCATGCGAGTCTGTTCACAGGTTCCACCAAATCCCGGGTTCTCACTGAGCAGCATGAGGAGCAGCAGTTTTCGCTGGCTCTCAACCACTTTTAAATTAAAAGTTAATTCATTTAATGTTCAATTTAAAATTAGCACTAAAGCAATAGTACAGAGCTGATAGCTGTGCAGAACCAGCCTGTTACACAAAAAGCTGCTAAACCGTGCAAATGCAACAGAACATGCTCCAGGGGGTGCCAGGAAGTGCAGCTCACGGAGTGCACGGGGAGACTCACCCAGCTCCAGTAACAGGCACACCTAGAAGACAATGATTGATTTTGTGTCCTCGGAGTGTTTACCAGCATTAATCAGCGCTGAGTGGCAGGCATACATAAACATTTATTTCCCAGGTAAGAAAAAAAGAGAGGCCGAAGCTGCAGTGATGCACGTATGGTTCAGAATAAATTTCAGAGCTAAGACTGGAATTCAGGGAACTCCCCGGCTTGCACTCAGTCTTGTCGATGACAGCTCTCTCCCATTAGAATTGCAGGGTAAACACTGTGAATAATTTCTCCAAACCCTGTTTTTAGCCTGATGCCACAGACATTAAAACAGGATACCTGTCAATTATAATGGATCCAGAGGAAATGCCTCTCGACGAGCAGTGTGACCGTCTTCCCTACGACAGCAGCAAATGGGAGTTCCCAAGAGACAGACTGCGGCTGGGTGAGTGCTTTGGAGGCTGTTACTGTAAAGAATGATGATTTCTCATGCTCCTCAGTTTCAGTGATGTCTGTTGTACTACCCAAGAAGCAGCCTCCCGTTCAGTGCCAGCATACTCCCATCCTTTGTTGAGAACTGGCACCGAGTCACAGAATTTAGCATCATCCTTAATGGGGAGGAATCAAGAGGTTTGGTAAGAAAAGCAAAGACATCTCTCAACAAAGTGATCACCTCTTATTGATTCTTGGAGGAGTGAAACCAAACTCTTGACAGGGAAGAAAGGTATCTCTGGGTACTGCCCCTGTCAAAACCATCGTTTCACTCCCATAGGGGATGATGGAAAGAGAAGTGAGTCTGAAAGGCGACAGTCTTAGGGTGAATTTTCTTTTGAAGAAATCTTCAAATTCTTCAAACAATAAATTCTTTATCAACCATTCAAACTTGGCTTTGAGCTGTAAAGAACTACCAAGTAAAAAGAACCAAACTGAATCCAACAGCTAAGCTCCTTGGGTGATGGAGCAAGGAAATGTAAACGCAAACTGTGTTTGTTGAGAGAAACGGCAACGTCTGTTGGATGATGACTGCAGGGAACAGGCGTGTTTGTGGGGGTGCCCACAGCCTTAGCTGGACAACATGGAAGAAGGAGGAAGACAGGCAAAAAAATCAAAAATAAATTAGAAGATGGTGGGACACAGGGTGAACCTGGCAGAACCAACAAGTCAGACCACAATACCCAGCGTAGCCTTCTGCATTGTCAGAGCCCCCCAAGCACACTATGGGCCTGAAAATTCAAAGGAAAGGGAAAATAATAAAGATTATCACCTGAAATTCCATTTTTTATAGTTTTTACTTCAAAAAAATGCCAATAACTGAAGGGTCAAAGGGTCCTGACTGAGTGCCTGAGCTGGCTGTCTCTGTGACTGTGACTCATGAGAGATCAGTCTTCCACAAATCTATATTTAACCTGGCCTCTGACTTTCCAGGGCTTGAGGATAACTGTATGTAATGTTTTTACCCTTAAGCCATATATATCTCTCTCTATATATTTAGCCTTGCCTTCAGCTGAATCCAGATTTATTTATTCTACTCTGTTCTGTCACATACTGTATTGCATTGAAGTCATATGGATATAAATCTCACTGTTTATATCCATATACTGCAAATATGTGATACAGGTTTCTGTCGACTACCGGTCTGCGTTGTGCCTGGGTGCTGGAGTCTTGGATTTCTTGCAGAGCTAAGGATGCATGTTTCTCTCTTATCTGATGCAGACTGTTGTAAGCCCCCTTTGGCTCACTCTTGACTCTTGCTTCTCTAGGTAAAACACTGGGTCACGGTGCTTTTGGGAAGGTGGTGGAGGCGTCTGCTTTTGGCATTGATAAATCTTCAACCTGCAAAACAGTTGCTGTAAAAATGCTTAAAGGTACATATCCCTCTGAGATCCTCAGAAGACTCCTCAGGGAACACGTGGGCAACGAGCTTCCAGTTCTCAGCTCCAAACGAGTCCCAAGTTCATTGTGTTCAGAAGGGAATGGGTTGGCCATATGGGAGCAATTAGTCGTTACACGGTGGATGTTAACATGTAGGAAATGACAAGTGGGCTCCACGCTGTGCTGCTGATTAAGTCTTGTATTCCTAGAGGAGGAAAACGGCAGCTTCCAGGTCTGTGGGGTTAGGAGGGAAACAGATTATGGAATGTAATTACACTAGATAGTCTGAAATTGGATCTAAGGCTTCGATCACAGCCCTTCCAGATGTAGAACAGTTCAAGGGGCTGAAAAAAAGCAGTGCCAAGGGAATGAATTAGAGACAACTTGCTTCTAATTATTGAAATTAAGGAAAGCTTTCACCATTCGGCAGTGGGGAATGGATGAACTTGGAGACTGCTCTTTCCTATTACATTTGCATACAAAGCCTCTGCAGACAGCGCATGAATAAATGCATCAGCCAGTGCATCGGTTCGTGGGTTGGAGGATTTTAGCTGCTCACGTAGGGTTTTTCAAAGGTACAGCTGATGCCCGCTGGATGGCTTTGCACAGCCCACATTGCTCTGCATCACTGCTGCATGACAGTATTAACCCTTCAGTACCATTAATCGGGAACTTCCATCACAGCATTTGCCTTCCTGGTGCTCTGCTACTTCCCCTCTCCCTGAAGTGCCAAATCCATCAGTTTTTCACCTCTCTGGACCTCCTTTGAACCTTGTCTGCCTTCTCTGCATTAGCCAGTAGATCTTTAGATCATCTTCTCTCCTGCTATTGTTTTCTCTGATCCATGCCCATCTCCAGATCCATCCCTGAAATAGCCTGGAAGCCCCTGATCCAGCCAGACATCCTTCTCCATCCCAAACTTGCTGGCCTGTATAGCTCTGGGCTTTCATTCACTTCCACGCTGTGCTTCCCAGCCGATCCTCATGTCAACTCTACCCCGCCCACACATATTCAGCAACCTCTTTGACAGTTTCTCCATCCAGTTTTACCCTTTTCTCCCCCAGTGTGGCCAGCAGCCTCCTGCTCTAACCTGGCCCTCCCAAACTAACATAATTCATCGTGTTCCTGAATAAGCCAGATTCTCTAGTGGGAGTCAAACCATTCAGAAAAAAAAAAAAAGGCTCTGGAGATGTTTGCATTACTGCAATTCTAGCATTTCTGTCATTTCCATAAAGTTGACTGGTATCTGTTCTGGCTTGAAGGCTACCTCTTAACGTGCTAGATTAGCTGAAGCATTTCAGAGGCTGTTCTCTTTAGATTTTACCAGGCATGTGTTCCAGCTCATGCCAGTGTAAATGAAGAGCGATGCCACCCACACACATACCCATCTATAAACACTGTTGACTGAAGAAATCTTGGGCTTGGAACAACTCCTTCTTTATGACACATAGCTTGGTGAAAAAGTTGTTTATGGAGAATTCTACAAACAGATAAAGAGGCTACATTTGTCACACCGAGTGATCTGTTATGTAACCATTTCTTTGTTTTTAAATCTTAAATGATTTTGCTAAGGGAAAAACAGAGGCAACAGGACACGGCCATTGTGTTAAACTACATTTTGACCATGAAAATTTTGGAAAGAAGATAGAGGAAATAGGCCAGTATCTGATCAGAATTCTGCCCTGAGAGAGCCTTTCTTAGCTTTGCCAGCAAAAGAGAGCAGAAGTACAGCCTAACTGGCCAACCAGTCACGTGTCGAGTTCATGGCTAACACACAAACACGGTCCCCTTTGCTTTGCTCAGAGGTGAATTTCCTGGGTCGATGAGGTCTCCCAGGACTGAGGTCCAGCAGTGCTGTACATTCTCTAGTACATTTTGGGACCCATCTTACAGATGTGCTGGATTCCTCCATCACCTGCACTGGAGCGTTGCTCAGTACTGTAGAGAAATATATCCTGAGGTGTCATAGAGAAGTACTGCTAAGCTGCACATCACTGCTACAAACCAAGAACATTCCGCTATGTGTTGTTGTTTCTTGGAATGACTGTTTGTTCCTTTACTAAGCCTGCAAAATTCAGTCCTTGGCTCTCTGGTATCTAATTTAGGGGGGTTCTACTACAGGACAGTAACCCTCTGTAACCCATTCTAGAGAAAGGAAGAGTCACCCCAAAGATAAAGTGGTATTCCACTTCATAAAGGTCAACAACAAACAATGAAGCAGCTGAATTATTATCTATGTAAGAGTCTGAGAGGCAGCGATACTGCGAGTAACCTGGGTGGCTTTTGTTTCCAAGTATAAACAGGATCTTGCCGTGTCCTGTTAAAGATATCCTGTTGAGTAAAGATGATTTTTTCCTGTTTATCTTAAGCAGAATGTGCAACTACTAATGAATGCAAGGCTTTAATGTCTGAACTGAAGATCCTCATACACATAGGACATCATCTGAATGTAGTCAACCTGCTGGGAGCCTGTACCAAAGCTGGAGGTGAGAAATGCTCAGTAAATAGGGAGCAAAGCAGCAGCACTTCCCAGATGCAATGGCGTTTCAGTGTGTCTGTGGTGGAGTGTCCGAGCCTCATGCACACGTGG
Organism: Nettapus auritus; assembly: GCA_011076525.1. NCBI lineage: Eukaryota > Metazoa > Chordata > Aves > Anseriformes > Anatidae > Nettapus > Nettapus auritus. Next base: position 15,936,419 of record CM021768.1, read on the forward strand.
AACACGGCCACAACACATCGATGGGTTTGGAACATCTTCTAGCCACTGGTGTCTCTTCTCTCTATTCTTTTTCTCTGTCCTTTGTAAACTTGTCTGCAAAAGAGAATATAGAGTGCAGAGAGGCAGGATCCTTAGTTGCAGTTAGGCACCCAGTGCTCCACATAGGCACCACTGATCATTTCACAGTTGCTTCTCCCCTTCTTCTCGCTATTCTTCCCTGCTTTATCAAGAAGATGCACTGGGCCAAAAGGTACTTGAGGCTTCCTCTTCCCAAGCATTTCACTCTTGCCAGGCAAAGGCAGGCATTTTGCGTAGTATGCAGGAAACCTTAGGCAGTCCAAAGCTGAACGGAGCAACAGCACAGATTTCCAAGGGGCTGAGCTGACATGACTTGTACACCATGCAAAGAATTTGCCGGGAAACACCAACGTGAACCAAGGGTTCCAGAAATCTTAGACCTTTGTCATGAAAAACATCCTTTCCTTTCCCATACTGCCATACGAAGCATCCTTACCTCTTACTAGACTGTACTTTAACTTAAGGGTACCAACCCCCAAAGATGCCTCTTACCTGCTTACAATCCACCTTCAAAACAATCCCCAATGGACAGATTTAAGAGAGCTGAGGCCAAAGAAACCAGAGTAAAATAAGCAAAGGGGAAGGAGCGAGAGAGATGGTGCACACATCTGTTATCATCTACAACTCTGAAGCTATCATTTTCCAAAAGAACATGGAGTTGTCCACTAAAGCAGGGAAAAGAAAATTTTGGTAAGGTAGATGTGCTAGGATGCCAGAAAAGAAATGTTCCCTCCAGCAAGAGACTCCCAGTTCCACAGGAAGTCAGCAACCAGCAGCGACAGACACTTCTGTAACCTGGGAGCCAGGAACTTGCAGAATTCTTGCAGCACTGCAAGCCCCAAAAGCTTGTATGGGAGGACGGCCACCTTTAGCTGAAAGGTTTAAAGGTCGGGTGCATAAGCAGGTAGCCTTGGCTAGTAGCTGGGACTGTGAGTAGAGAAGTACCATTCTGAATGCTGGTGACTCTGCTGTCCTGCCAATGGGGCGGCTTAGCACAGACACGTGCCTAAAACATGGCAGCATTATGAGGAGGTCAAGAGATTTTAACAAAAATGGTAATTTGCCCTTAGAGCTGTAGCTGCCTGGCACATCCATTTCAGTAACTGATCCAGTACTGTGAACATCCACCCTCTGAGGAGCTTTTTCTCCTGAGAGTCCCTCCGCTCCCCGTTCTCCCCTCTGCTCCATTCTGATGGATGAAGCATCCTCCCTCTTCCCGGGTAGCTGCCAACTGGGTGCAGTGGCAGAGCAGAGCAGTGCGGCAGGGCCTTGCAGGGCACTGTGGAGCCTCCAGGCAGGTGCTGGGTTGTTTGTCTTTGAGCAATGCAACTGCAGACTGAAGAAAAATAGCCTTGAGCTCTCAAGACAGACACTGGGATGAGTTACTATTAAAATACCATCGCAGAATATGGTGCCTTCTCCTCCTTGTTAGGTTTTATACAACCTTATAGCAGTATTCCCAATGAAGACTGACATTAGGTATGCCCATATCTTATTTTACCAATATAACAAGTAGCAAATTTTAACACCTTCGCTGAGTGTCTGATGTTAAGCAGTTAGAACTAGTGCATAGTACACGCCTTACAATGAAGAAATAAAATACAGAGAGGCCATGCCTAGGAAACATGTCAGCAACATGAAGACATCACTAACTGGAGCTTTAAAGCTGTGCTGGAATCTGCAGAAATATGCAGTGTTCTTCCTGGCCGGCTATCGATTACTGTTGGACTGCCCCACCTCCCTTTTCATCAGATGAGCTGCTGCCAAACAGCATTTGCCACCCAGTCTGAGTCAGGACGCAGCAAGCAGGATCCCCAAGGTTCGCTGTTCCTCCCACGACCCCCCTGCTCTCCCTTCCAGCCCTGCTTTCCACCTTTCAGTCGCTGCAGCACATGGCCGAGCGGAGCAAGGCGGGGGCTGCAGTACGAGTCTGTGTGCGCATTTCTGGCATGGCCAGAGCAAAGTGCCGCGTACAGCTGCCTCTTTCCTGAACGGCCAAGTGCAGCTCTTAGCGTTTTTCCTTTGAAGTTCAAACACATAAGCCCGAAATACGTTTCTGGACATGAAAGTAGTTGGTTAGGATTGATAATAATGGATGTTTACATACATTCCAGTCCCATGATTTCAGCTCATCTTACAGCTGATGATTACGAAGCGCAGTGATTGTGCCAAAGGCAGACAATGCCATCTTTCTCTTTCCTAGTGGCTCACACTGAAACATGAAAGGATTTTTCGAGAAGATCTTAAGAATATACATAATTGTATAAAAGCAGCAATTGCACTGAACTCCACAGCAGTTTGCATGGAAATAAGAAAGGAAGAAATGGATAGGACTTTCCAGGCTTTCAAAAACTTCACACTAAATATTTCTGCAAACTTTTGATTTAGACCTGTCTAGGATCCTGCACGCTTTCACTGCCTCTCTTGGCATCAGCTCCACCCAAAGCATGCAATTGTAAGGGCAGCAGAGAAAAATGCGGACATCTCCATGCTGTGGATCTACGCACAGGATAAGACAATGTTATTAACGTAGGGAGTGCATATTCGCATTTATCATTCCGAATTTTCTTTGGTCTATAAAAAAGAAATAAATAGCAACTGTTAACCATCTAATGGCGAAAAGGAAGAATCAGTACTGTGTTTCCTTTTTCCTTCTTTCCCTATCTACTGCTGGTTGTGTGCTCCTGGAGTGCCAGGCCTCTGGTCCTCATTTCCTCGCCCGTATAGGAGGAATGACAGGATTTCCCCATTTTGGAGAGGATTTGTGAGGATAAGTTAACATGGAGTGCTTTGCTGTGCTTCAGAACTCATTTGACTCTCACTGTCTTTTCAGGTCCTTTAATGGTCATAGTAGAATATTGCAAATACGGAAACCTGTCCAATTACCTCCGAGGGAAACGAGGAGATTTCATTGCATACAAGGTAAAACATGACAGGCTTCTCATAGTCGTAAGGCAACTAGCAACCACGGGCCGTAAGTTGGATTGGTTTCTGCAGTGGCACTGAGACAGTCTGGTATTTATAGATTCGTCCACTCACGGAACCACTTGGTTTGGAAAAGTCCTCTCAGATCATCCAGTCCAACCTTTAATCTAGTACTGCCAAGCCCGCCCCTAAACCACTACTTCCCACACCGTTTTAATTCATATGAGCAAGAAAAGGGCCCTTTCTCCCTGTAGGACCTCACTCCCATCCTCTTCTTCTCTAGCACCTGCTAAAGAACTGGTTGCACATACCCCAGCACTGCACAGCCTTTGAGACAGAAAGGGAACCTCCCGCGGTGCCAGCACTACCCAGCACAAGGAGGTCACAAGCAGTGAAAAGCTGCTATTAACTCCAGACGCAAGCCTGATCTGGAGACTGGTGTTTGGTGCCACCAAAAGCAGCTCCCCTCCTCCATCATCTGCTCTTTCCCATCTCCTGCCCTCGCCTTCCCCTGCCCCAGCCCAGGAGCCTGTGCGGTATGCAGCAGCCTGCATCACAAACACGGCCCGCATTACAACACACCAAACAGTTTTGGTTTCCAAACAATTGTATCCAGCCCCACAAACATTTGTGCTAGCACAGACTGGGCTAGGATATAGAGGAAGACAGAGGAGGCCAGAAACGAGCGGTGGGGAGGGGAGGGAAGGGACTACCTCCTCGCTGGGAAAATAGAGCACCCAAAGGGCTCTCGGATCCAAGCCCTGCCAGACGCTGGAGCCTCGCCAAGATGTGGGTTTTTTTTTCAGATGACTCCATGATTGTTGTTATTATTATCATTATGATAGCTATTGTGTACAGGCACAGAAGTACATAAGGTGATTTGTGTAAGAGAAGGAGGTTTTCCTGGTACAGTCACTCACAATTCTTTTCTCACCATTGTCTTCGTGAATTGCAGGCACTGGTTACGTTTTGCTCCCCAGGGGCTGGTGAGACGGCTGCATTTCAGTGTCCACCATGCTATATACCCTGAACTGTGATTTTTAGTGTGGTTTCCCAAGAAAGCAAGAGGTCCAGAGTTACAGTACCTCTCTGCTCATCTGTCAGTCTCACCAAGACAGCTTCCAGCTAACTTGTGTGATGGAAATTTGGAAGGAATAAATGGAAGGATCAGTATCAATAAATAGGAAAGCAGGCTTTGTTAGTTCTGCTTTTCAGGGAACATCATGTTCCAATGCGTACTGAGCACCTCTCCAGAGGACCCTTGCTCCATATGCCATTCCATCACGTACCTTTCAATGCCCGGGCATTACACGATCCAAAGCTAACAAGCAGTTGATGCCATTTCTAGTCCCAGGAAAATTCTGACCAAGCAGAGAAAAGTCTGGATGAGTCCAACAGCGATTTGACCGAACTGATCAAGAGACGCCTCGAGAGCGTAGCCAGCACTGGAAGCTCTGCCAGCTCAGGATTTATTGAAGATAAGAGTTACAGTGATTCTGAAGAGGATGAAGAAGGTAAAAGAAACCTACCTAATTCCAGATCTTTTATTAAGATTCCTGTTACTTCTGTTGCTGTTTCTTGGACGGCGTCACGCACGCTGGCACACACTTGACACTGCTTGACTTCTTCCAGAAATCGCAGGTTCTTTCTTCTGCGTGTGCCCCTCTGCAACTTTCCCACAAAAAGAGATTTGCGGTAACATATGTATATAAAAGCTGCTCCTATTGTGTAGGAGGAGTAACAGCAATATTTTCCTTCATTTTCATGAAGATTTGTTGGGGCCAATCTGTCCCCAGTCTCTCCGCTCACTATAAATAGGTCCCTCCACTTTTATCCCCAGATGCTGTTTTCCCCATAGCTCAATTATGTGAATGATGTTGGGTGAAACTTTCTGAATCACCTGATCCTCTGCCCCCCGGTCAGTGGTTCTCACACCAGCTGTAGCTCTGTAGAGAGCTCAGGAAGCTAACACTGTTCAGAAGCAGGACTGGGGTCACCAGCATGGAACTGGCACCAGTGCTGAAAGAGTTCAGGAGCCTTAGAGTTGTGCTGTGTCTGTGCTCTCTCCTAGATGCTGAGGATCTGTACAAGCGGCCTCTGACGCTGGAGGATCTGATATGCTACAGCTTCCAAGTGGCAAAAGGGATGGAATTTCTCGCCTCCAGAAAAGTGAGCTCACTAAAACTTCTTTCCTACAGTCATGGGCACCTGATATGAAGAAATCTAAATATGCTTTTGAGCCTCTGCAACCTGTGATTTGCCTTTGTAGTAAAGTGTCAGAGCTCACATGAGCTGCAGTGGTTAAGCAGGCAGCAGCACAGGAGTTGTGAAGGAATATCTATCACCTTCTTGGCTAGGAGTGAATGCAGGCTGTAAGACCATTTGCAGAACTGCCTCTTAAATAAATGCAGAAAGGTTTCTTGTAGAGAAAGATCCTGCTGGTGGGGTCAACAAAAGCACTACTGAGAAGTGACGAGGGAGTACACCCCTATTTGTTCAGCATGACACGATGGAGACTATCAGCAAAGTCAGCACCTCTTTTGCATAGAAAAGAAAAAAAAAGTATGTTTGTAGCCGGTAGAAAGACTGTGTAAATCTAATGTAATATATGTACCAAAGCACACACCAACCGGTAATTGCCTATGTGAAACTCCTGCAGTCTCCCACCCTCTTTCCCCACTGATGTGCAAATACGGCTGCAGCTGCTTTTCGATCTCTCCCAGACGTGGCACAGAATAATTATCTGGAAAAGGGCACTCCCGTAGTCTCACTGTAACCTTGGAAGTTACTTCAGTCAGAAAAATCTGAAAACTAACTGTGCTGCTTGGTTTGTTGTTTTCTCTTTTTCTCTTTAACCTGTTTGGCACCAAAATCTCACGTATCTTTCCACTTCCCAAGGAGGTGTCGGGCTTCCAGCTCTAGTGGTGGCCCGCTGTCCAGGCGGACGCTCTGATCTTGCCTGTCTTCATTCCTCCACAGTGCATTCATCGGGATCTGGCAGCGAGGAACATCCTTCTTTCAGAAAACAACGTGGTTAAGATCTGTGACTTCGGACTAGCCAGGGATATTTACAAAGACCCCGACTACGTACGGAAAGGAGATGTAAGTGGAAGAAACTCGAAATGCTGATCTGCAATTCGTATTCCCCCAGGACCTGAGCAGATCACTAACACCACTTCTGGCAATGTGTTATGTTTTTTGCATTCTCAGGCAAGACTTCCACTCAAATGGATGGCTCCAGAAGCTATTTTTGATAAAATTTACACAACACAGAGTGATGTATGGTCTTTTGGAGTGCTGCTGTGGGAAATATTTTCCCTAGGTAAGAATGGCTTAAAACATTTTTTCCCCTCATTTACGGCTCTGTTGCTATGAAAAGCTTTTAACAAAAGAAGCTCAGGTGATGCCATGTTTCCATTCCAGTTAGTACAATTGCACAGTACCTGTCAGGTATAAAATAAAGTCACTGGGCTGAAGGCAGTGAGAACTGCATCTGGCAAAGTACATGAAAACAGTGAATACCGGGGAGCAGAAGCAGAAATAAACCAAATCCTAAACACTGGACCTGACATTTGCAGTAATTGAAACCAACAGAGCACTGTGATAACGCAGGCCTCGGTTGCTCAGGAGTGAAATATTTCTTTGAGAGCAGTGAAAAAGTTCCCCCATCAAACTGTGTTTTCCCCTAAGCTGCTTCAGGAAGGCACGCAGCCCAGAGGCTGCAGAGGATTACACCGCTGTCGACAGCGCTCTGATGCTGCCGGTGGTAGACCAGGAAACCCAAGGGAGTTTGCCCACGTGACATTTTATCCCAGCTTGGTTATCTTCCCCACAAAATCCAAGTCAGATTTTAAGTAAGAAAAATGTATTGGCAAGAGCTGCCAACAGGTTGATACAAAAGCCAACCAGTGCTAGACTCTGCGTAAGTCATTTTGGCAGCAGACAGGTAGAATGCGCACTTCTCTGGCCATATCATTTGCAAGCCACAACGTTTCTGAGAAAAATAGTAAGAGCATTCTTTATACACTACGGATTTCATCTTCTGGTGCTGTTAGAAATCTCAGCCTCACTAAGATCTGGTTACTGTACAGCAGATAAAGCCCTGAAATTTAGACAAGCAGCCTTACAGACGGGGATTTTACTGCTCTCAAATTCTCCTTGCAGAGTGGCGAGGCCTGTTTTCCTGAGGGGATTTAGGAATGCCAGCTCTGGCTTCCTATCAGCATTCGCAGACAAAAGAAAACAAGAAGCACTGTCAACTTAAGCTGCTGAATTTTAAAGCTAGCTGTAATCTGCTATCTTTGGTCCACCGATCAGTTGCAGTTAATGATTAGGCTCAAGATGCCAAGTCGAGATCTGGCTGCAAAGTCTGGAGCTATTTCTAACCTGGGCTTTATTCAGGGCTGTTAGCAAGGAACACAACCTGCTTCCAGTCCAAGTCTTTGATTTGGACTCTCCTCTAGTTCATATCAGCATGCAAAACAGAAAGTTCACACCCAGGTGGCTAAAACAAGCGGCAGGTGCTGCTTTCCCCAGAGTTCAGTCCTGTTCATTTACAGCTTTGTTACTGGGGTCTAACTCATGGCTCCGCACCAGCATCACCTGCTGCATGTGTTTTGAAGCACCACAGAAAGATGAAGCTCCAGAAGCAGGAGCCATGCCCCAGCTCTGACAGATGATTACAGAAGAGGCATTATTAGCATTAGCATGCAGAGACACGCTCGGAGGGGACTGTCCCTCCACTGCGCATCTCCAAGGAAGCAAAAGAGCTGAATAGCGACGAGTGGCAAGGACCACTTCAGAAGGCAAACCAGTTACGCCGTTCCCAAAGGTCCTGGCAGTGTTTAACGGACGTGAGCTTTGGGTCATTTGGCCTTTAACACCTAAGGCTAATAAAAATTAAAATATATTCAATGAAGTTAATCTCTATTTTTAACTGTTGGGAAAAAAAATCATCTATCTGCTTGCTTTTCATCTCAGATGGCCTCTTAATGAAGGTGCCTACTTGGAACAATGGGCTGTCCTCTTCCGAGTTCAGGGGAATCTACTCAATTACTGCGAGGGCTGCCATCCGCAGGGCAGCCTCTGCCCTCTCCGTGACGTAGATCACAAACTACTTTCTTCAGTCCGTGGCACAGATTCAAAACCAAGTCGTTTTCTCTAAGAGGGTTTTTCATACAGATCATCCAGGCATGCCTGTGGCTTGGCGCTCCTCACATCTGCCGCTCACATGATAAATATTTAATTAAGGATTTGTGTCACCGATTGAACTCTCTTATATAAAAGTTTTACAGATCATTGAGAGCCAAGGGATGGAAAGTTCTTTGTCGTTGCTGCAGGGTGTGTTTTGGCTCCCACTTACAAACGCTGCTTTTTACTGGGTTCCACAGACCTAGCACCCTCCAAGCGAGGAGCAGACAGCGATTAGCAAAACGCACGGTTGGTTTGAGTGAGGGGCCTGTCAGGGGCAGAAGTTGAACGAGGCACGATACGCTTCGTCTAGAAAGGCTGGCAGACTGGGCCCATGTCGGTGGTACGCAGGACATCAGGGCTTCAAGGCTGCCCATGTTGATTTGGGACTGGGTTTGCACTGGGGTTTGCTTGACTTAAATGGGGTCAGCACACCTCACGCCAGGCAGTGCCAGCAGTTCCCATACATCGGGAAGGCACTCCTGTGGCACTTTGCCGGATGTTGTCGTCCCTTGGAATTTAAATGTGCAGTGTTCAAAAGGCAATCAGACGTAATTACATAAACAAGCAGTGCCTGGTAGTATAATATCAGCATCTTATTATCCTACTAAAATAAAACCAAGATCAAAAGAGTGCTACTATATCCAATGCATGCCACATCTTTGAGCATTTTGAAACAGATTTTCCCCTAAGGAAAACATCGTGTTTAGGCCTCATACCATATGTTTCAGCCTACTTTTCTTCCAAGCCATCTCAGCATCCCAAGCCCGAGTCATTACGTAGTTCAGACGAGGAGCAGTGGTGAATGGAGGTGGAAAGGGAGATTTCCTCCCTTCCGAGATCTGAGCTGCCTCCAGCTAGGGGGAGGCCAGCAGCAGTCACAGGGTAAACTACCAGAGGATTTTGCAATCAAAAGTAATTGGTCATTGCCTTCTCTGTACTTGTTCACCCCAACACATTGCAGTTGAGAAGATCAATGTTATCAAGAAAAGGTAACACAGATTGCCAGACCAAGTGGAATTCTTGATCTTGAATGGGAATTCCCCATTTCCACTGTGTTGCCCTCAAGGTCTCAGTCCCAGTCAATGTATTTGGAAGACTAATTCTTGTCAGCAATTATTATGATCACAATGACAGGCCAAAGACAAATCAGGAAGGAAAATCAAGATGCAAAGCAGAAATGATGCTCCTGACTATTTCTAATCTACATAACTTCAGGAAACACTCAATATTGTGATCTGATGCTTGCACATAAAGGCATTTCAGATGTGCCGTGGCTAAGTGTCCCTGAGCTTTGAATGTCGTTGGAACCTCTTTGTTGTGTTGAGGTGCTCTCCTAGGAAGTTGCCAGGATTCTTGTCCCCCAGTGCGTAGTTTTGCAGACTGAGCGGACAGATTCACAAAGTAAAATAATTCTGGGAACAGCCACATTTTGGCACCCTCTTCACTGCCTTCTTCCAAAAAACTTCTGCTGGGCTTGTTGTGCCCCCAGGTGCACAGCACACAATGGCGTTTCCAGACTGGGGAAAAATATACAGGAAATAAATGCGCAGGAATGTTGTAGACAGAAAATCATATATAGATTCCTTGAGGGCTGGCTGCAGATCCATTCAATCCCCTATGTTAAGACTTGATTAAATTTTCTCCCAAGTTCACCATCCAGCTCTAGGATGCCAGAATGTGGAAGACAAGGGTTGTACTACATGGGAAACCTTTGCTGAGGAGGAAGGGAAGAAATTTTACAGATCTTTCAGGTAGATCTACAGACCTACTAGATCTACTAGACTGATGAACCAGGACAGAAGGACTGCAATTCCATGCCTGGAGATGAGCCGCAAGTTTCTCCTGGCCTTGGGCAGAAGCCAGATGCCTACAGCTTTCTCTGCACTTACTGAGAGAGACCAGAGATGCTGAGGCAACAGATGGTTAGCAGGACTTTACCTGACGTGTATTCACTTAGTGCAGGATATCGGCAGGCTGACCGTTTGGAAAACAGTACATAACTAACTGAATGAGCTGGAACTTACCTACCTCTGACCAAGAGATCATCTGAAGCCTCAGACTAACAGCATTTATTTCTCTTCTGCCATGTTTTACTTTGGAGTGGTCCTGCCTATATTCAGAGGAGGCAGCATGACTGAAATCCCAGCCCCCTCTGTGCTCTAGCTTCTTTTGCTGTCAGAGTCTAGGTAAACTCAAATTTTCAGCAGATATCACTGACGTGTGTTTACCTCACTGGAGCCTCCTCCTCGTTTCTCCCATCAGGTGCCTCACCTTACCCCGGAGTGCAGATAGACGAGGACTTTTGCCGACGGCTCAAAGAAGGAACCCGGATGCGATCTCCAGAATATTCTACTCCAGAAGTGTAAGGCCTCCTGGCTTTGTGTTGAGAGCTGCTACATGTCATTCAAGCCTCACAAAGCAGATTGTACTGAAGTGTGGAGGAGGAAGGGCACTCATCACATGACAGCTACATATTTTGTATTTTGTTTTCAGAAACATTGTAGTTGTGCATGCCTTGGGCATCCTGATACCACAGATGAATCCTAACGAAATACCAAATCAGCTTGACCTTTGCCAACAACGAGATTAACAGATCTTCCCATGTCAGATGTAGTTCATGAATCTCAATTCAGGAGACTACTGTGTCTGACTTATTTCCAAATCTGAGACAGAAACTAGGCATTTGTAACTATGACTTATTTCAGCAAAGTCAGTAGGGCCTATCGGTCAAGTTTAAAGTTAGGTGAAAACAAAAAGCCTACAGGCTTATTTGAAACATGGAAATACGGATGGAAGAAGCATTGCACATGACACTAGAGTAGAATTGCAGAACATGGAGATCCGAACGTGTCTTAATCCAAAACTACCTGAATGACGACCAAAACAAGCAGTAGCAGAAAGAAACAGTCTGGGGAAAGCTCTTACCCTTTTCTTAACACCTGTGGTTTTTCTCTAGCTACCAGACGATGCTGGATTGTTGGCACGGAGTGCCCACAGAGAGACCTACTTTCACAGAGCTTGTGGAGCGTTTAGGAGATCTTCTTCAGGCCAATGTGCAGCAGGTACAGCAATACAACTCTTCCTTCAATGAACGTGTACCTGTAGGGCTGCGGATGTGTGTGGCCGTGCAGATACATGGACACAAGCACAGACTGTGTGGGGCAGGAATACCAGATTGGACTTCACAGCAGAGGTTGCAAGGAAAATGGCTGCTGGAATGAGTAAATAAAATGTTAACTGTTCAAAGGGGATTATAGTTCAAAACCAGACGTTTATCCATACCTAATAAGAGAAACTTACGGTACATTAATTAAAAAATATGCTCATTTGCCCCTTAGAGTAACAATGGTGCTTTATCTCACAATTCTAATTAGATTCCAATATAGTACAATGCCAGTTGGTATGAACTTTCTCATTTTCTGAGCTTATGATCATCAGTGCTCTTAGGAGCTTTAAAAGGATGCAGTATAAAGCTCAGAAAGTCATTACATAATTATTGATTTCATAATAGTTAAATCGGTTTCCTTCTTCACTAAAAGCAACCAGACCAGTTATGTAACTGTCAATTCAATTTAAGAAGAAATCAAGCACTCCCCTCCAGCTCCTTCCTGTTTGTAAACAAGTTTAGTGACGCTAAGTTGAAGAGGGCCCAGTTTGCAATATGAAGAGCTTGTTTTATCCTGGAACCAAAGTAAATTAACGAGACATAAAAATCATGGCAAGGGAATAGGGCACTAAATTGGTTCTCAGAATTAAAAGAAGTAAGAAAGCAAAGGGAAACTTGCACAAATAGTTTTAAGACTTAGTCATTTCTGAAGATTTCTCCAGTGGTGTTAATGACAATGCAGAGTTTATTAAGATGTGACCTGAATGCCATTAAACTTGCGGCAGCAATTCCTTGTAAGGACAAGAAGTAAGACCCTTTAGGGCTACCATTTTAAGGACTGGCTCTTACCATGCTGCAACTCCTTAAGCTGCAGATAAGCAAAAAATCTATAACTAAGACAATATTATTTTACCAATTCCAAATTGTTCAAATTGTATCAGCCGTGGGGTCTTTGTGACTTGCAGCCACTCCCTCCCTTCTCCCACACATGTGGCTTCAACTTGGTCTGAGGTGTCCCCGAGACTGGCCCCTTGGAACAAGACACTGCAGGGCCGTATGGGAGGGACATTTACAAGTTTTAATTGGAAAGCTCCAGACAACTTTCAGCCATTTTATGTCACAGATTACCTGAAGTGAACAATTTCCCTCATACAAAGCCTTCTATGCAGTAAGTGTTGGATAAAGCTACACCTTTTAACTTACATGTGTTGTGAAGAACATCAATGAACACCTTACAGCAACATCATAAAGTTAAAATACAGTCCTGTCTCAGTATAAAGCTCTGTTTCATATGACAACCTTTAACATCTGAGATGCAGTACAAGATGAATTTTACCAGCTTTGTGTTCTTTTGTGTTACTTATTATATAGGATGGTAAAGACTATATCCCACTGAACATCACGCTGTGCCCTGATGGAGAGTCGAACTCCAAAACTTGCCCCGTGGAAGAAAATTTGAACAACTGTGTCAATCGCTGGAGCGCAGTGGAAACTGGGTAAGAAAAATATATGGGTGAGGGTGGGTGAGGCGGAGAGAGAGACACAAAGATGTGATATCACCCTTTGTTGTCCTGTATCCATACGGCTGTCTTAAAGGAGTTGGACAGATGCATTTGCCAGGGCATCGCTTACTAGTTACAAGAGGAGAAAAAGGAAGACTGGTATGGGAAATTGAGCCGTGTCAGGGATATTAATTGAGTTACCAACCAGTGCAGCGTCTGCTTGGGTTTTATGCTGACCCCTCAACTTTCTGGCTTTCAGTAACAACAGCAAGAAGCGACCACTGAGTGTGAAGACATTTGATGAGGTGCCAGTGGAAAAGGAGAAAGTGATACATGAGGTAAGTGAGGTGATTGCATCCTTCTCCAGCAGGTTCACAGATCACTTGTCACAAGCACCAGAAACAGTTAGTAGAGCTTTTGAAATGTGTTTGGTAAGGAAAAGCTTTAAATCAATCAGAAAATTTGGTCCTCGCATCTCACACATAGGTCTGTGTGACAAGAGAGGAGCCTGCATTTAGTTGGACAAACAATTTGAAGAGAAGCTCATGCGCAATTATCCTGGCTTTGATCAGGCTAAGGAGCTTTACCTTACAGCTCAACAGGAACTTACTGCAGCATGTTTTGGGGTTTGTTTCCCGTAAGAAAACGGCAGCTCATTGAGAGGGCCCCTTCCGAAGGAAACGTGTCCAGCAGAGATTCTGGCTGCCTGAGACAGACAGTAACTTGCTGGTGAGGGTGCTTAGTTCAGGAAAGACAAGACCAAGATTCAAGATCCTGTTTGCTTAATTCAAAGAGCTTTAACTCTGGATTTTCCCCACCCTAGGTGGACATATTTATTGCTAGCTTAATGGCTCTCTGCAGGGGGGAGGGTACTGGTTTCATTTGCTCTGCAGTGGAAAACAAAAGGCTGTTTCATTGCAGAATGATGGTTCAGCTTGTTGCCTTCCCCTGAAACTACAGGTTCCAAAGGTGGAGGTTATTTTCTGTTTTTACTTCCTTATTTAAACAAAACAAAAACTCATAAATGTCCTCTACAGTTCAGGTACTCATGGGCTGCAGTGCTGCAAGCACTCAGTGATTCTACGTCACTACGGACAGCCCCTTGTAATGCACGTTTGAAGCAGACAGAAATTGGAAGAAATTGGATAGAAATGGAAGAAGGCATGCATCAGCTGGCTAGGAGCAGAAACAGGAGAGAAAGATGTGTGCAGTTCTATAGGAATACGTCGATCTGTCTGCTCAGCTGCTCAGGGAACAGTCCCGCACCCTCCAGCTACCGCTCCCCCTTGAGCAGCCAGCCCTTCCTCAAATCAGCTCTCTTGGGAAGGGTCAAGTCTCCAGCTACAGCCTGTCCTGGACAAATTTCAGGTCCTTAACAAATGGAACACCTATTTTGTCTGTTCCCTTGTTAGCACAGCTTCGATGCCCGCTATTCCCTAGTATTTTCCCAAATGTAATTTCTGTGCCTTTATCAGTGCACCTTAGGGATTTGAAGGCTTAGCATTTTCCCTGGCTCTTGCATCTTTCCTTTTACAGGATAAAAATCTGTCCCTCTGAATCACGCAAAGACATTTAGTAGATAGATCTGGTACCAGTAAGAGATTACTGCTGCCAGCATGAGCATTACTTTCCTAAATGCTCCTTCTCGGCATTTTAAAGTCCTTACATGGAGGGAGAAAAGCTTCAAAAAAAGGGTAATACATTAACAGATCAGAAGTGAAAGTGAGATTGCAATGGGAATCTTTTAAAGTGAAATTGTGGTGTGATCTACTTTTGGACTAATTAAGTGTATTTAGATTACTGTAATTATCTTAAATACCAAGACACGAATACTGGTTTGGTCATTATTTCCAAGAGTTGCCCAGGAACTCTAGAAGTGCTCCACCACGCCTTCCCGCAATTGTGCTACCTCTCTGCAGTCTCTGCTAGGATTTTCTAACAATTTTTCTGTAAGCAGAATGAAAAGCAGTAATCAGATGAATTATTTCTAGGCCACGTATTTTAAGGAGAAATAATAAAGAGAAAAGGCAGAGAGAAATTCTGACAAAAGTTTTTGACAGATTCTAATTCATTTAAGATTTTATTTCATATATTGAAAAGCAGTTTCTGAACTGATTTTATTAACAACTGATATAGTACCAAAACATTTATTAAAAAGCTTTTGCTTTTATTTTTTCTGTTTCAGTCAGACTGAATGGTAAAATAGAAGTAACTACAGCTTCACTTCCCATGTTGAAGTCTTTTGCTTTCTTGATTTTGATAGACAGCATGTTGTTTGTGCAACTTTCCAGCAGCAGGAAATATTTCAAATGCAAAGGAATCCCTCGGGATATTTAATATTTTGAAACTTACGTACAACAAGGACTGTACACGTCTGCGAACTGGTGTAGCACTTAGCACACTAACAGCTTGATCTTAACCACAACCTTGAGACTCAGTTTTAGGTACAGCTGCATCACAACCTCAACTTTAAATCTAATCAAGACAGTTTTGTGGGATAGGTCACGAAAATTTCATAACTCAAGCACAGTTAGCCGTTTGGGCTATACATTCTTGCAAGACATCTGGATTTGCCAAACTGATACTGAACTTCCACTCCCCCCTAAATATATCTGTTTCTAATACACAGCGTATTTCTTGTAGGTATTTCAGTTCTGTTTTATCTGATGAGCGCAGGCAGTATTATTGGATATATTCTTTATGAATTTCTGTCCACTCATGTGTCTCAGCTGTCCTATCTAGATGATATCCATATGGCCTACTTAATATCAATTTCAGGTTTGAACATGTCAAATTGCTTTTTGATATGTTCATTTCAAGAATACATTTTCAAAATGTATAAAAATAAAGCATTTTCAGTGTTACAACAGCTACATATCGGTACATTAATATACATTAGAAAGTTTTTTAAAAAATGACCATCATAAAAAAAGGCGAATGTTCTCAGCCTAAACAGCACCATTATCAGGATCAGCTGGCTAAACACTGATGAAACTGGCCCTGATAAGAGACTGTTTAGAGGAATGGGCTTCATTTCATATACCACGTGGCCATACCTCTGTGCTAAGCGTGTCACTAAATAGTATGCAATTCAAAGTTCTGATGCAAACACATGCCTTGCAGGTTTGGGGCTGGTATTCCACTCTACATGATAACATCCATGATCTTGTGATTACGTGGAACAGCTGGTAGCTCCTACAGTAAACTCCAGTACGCAAGCAGCAGCATATTGCACTGCAATGTAACACCTACGGATGGCCGCCTTGTTGGCCATCTCTCCATAACAACTGCCCAGAGAAGGAGCCCCAGCCCCCGCAGGCCACCATGGAGGAGAAGCTGCATTCCCCTGCCCCTGTTCTACCTGCTCTGTAGCTGGAGATAATTTGATAAGGCCCTCTGCTGATGTCCTCTTCCTTTTGCTACACAGGAGTCAGACAGTGGGATGGTGCTGACGTCGGATGAGATAAAAAGCCCAAAGAGGCTGGAAATCCGGTCCTGGCCTTACGGGATCATGGCGCTAGCGTGAGTACTGAGCTCTTTTTGTTTATTTCTTTGAAGTCAGTGTTCCATTCAGAAAAATGCTCCCAAAGTTTACAATTTTGTTTCCGATTCCAAAAGAAAAACTGTTACACAATCTAAACAGGCTAGAAGGAGAAGCAACTCGGGGTTTCAGTACTGTACCAGAAAGGTCACAGTTAATGTATTTTAAGATCAAGGAAACCACGATGTAAACTGCTTCCAAAAAGAAGCTGAACATAAAACACCCTTCTAGGTCTCTGGCAGGAAGGCAGTATGGTCGAATTTATGTTACAGGAAGGATAATTAACAAAATAAATTGATTCACGTGATAAAAATGAAAACTCATTTCATCAGCTTTGAGCACATAAAGTGTTATCGATCAATTTAACTTTTTTTTTTTTTTTTTTCAAAAAAGTCAAGCAGACTTTAGATACAGGACTGGCTGTTTTGCATCTGATGAGATGTGAGAACAGTCACGAAGCGATGTTCAGTAAAGGGGAGTATGGATACATGGATGGAATGCTTGATGAAGGCTAGTATGAGCACTGCAAAGCTGTCTAAGGCACATTTACCAGAACTGTGATTTCTACACTTGTTTTGTCATTGCTGTGATGACACTCCCCCAGAGAACTGCGAGGGGACTACCTTTAAACCCACCACCTACAGGATGCTATGAATTGCATTTTTCAGATCTGCCTTACAAACAGAAGCTATGCAAAGTTTGATGTACGCTATCCATTCATAGCACAGACCATCACAGAACCACAGCGGATACCTCCTTAGCTAATAGTTCTTTGTATTTTTGTAGCGATTGGGTAGAGGCAGAGAGTAGACCTAGTGGTGAAATTGTTTTTACCTTCCTAGAAAAGAATAATAGCAATAGCAATCCACATACTGATTCAGATGTCAATGTGTGGAATTTCAAAGATTAGCAACCCAAACTATTTTTAAAAAACAATTCTATAGCAAGGATCTCTGTGTCTGTCCAGTTAAGTAAGCTAATTAGATTTTAATTGAATTGCCTGGAGTTTTCTCTGAACTCTAATGATGAGATATCTATTGGCTTCCTCTTTATTAAATTCTATTGATCTTCCCCACCAGAGCAATTCCTTATTCTTCATCAAGAAAAAAATAGCACAATTTCTGCATAGTAAGGGAGGGAGAACCTGAGAATGCAGTCAAAATAGAAGACTATTTCAGAGGAGCTGCAACTCCCTCGTGCAAAGAGAAAAGCAAGATGGAAGAAACTTGCCTTGCCTTATCAGGCCTTAAAACCATAAATTACCCTACGAGTGTTTGACGGCAGAAGAGAAAGAGGAAAAGGGCAAATGTTCCGTAGCAAAGGCTAGAGAGCCTTGAAGTATCTTGTGTGTGGCACTGTCACAGCGTCGTACCTGGTGCGGGACTGGCGGAGAGCCAGATGAGGTGCCATGTCTCTGCTGAGAGGACTGCTGCACGGCACCACGCATTGCTATGGAGACCAAATGGCACCAGCTCTAAAAAAAGCAGCTCGAATGTCAGGAACTGCATTGCCAGGATACTTACCTGGTTTGATTTACCTCTCTGCCGCACGATGTCATGCTGACACTAATCCGGCACATTCACACACACAAGCAGCCTCCCAGATAGGATTTGTCCTAAAGGCTTCAGTCAATCATCTCTGACTGCTATTTCCCCTACTGCGGTTTCCATCCCTTGGATAAATAGTTGGAGGGAATTGTGGAAGAAAAAGGCTCTCTCTCTCTCCCCCTTCCAATCCTTCTGATGAAAATCACAAAATCAACAGCCAGCCAGATGCAGGCAGAGACACAAACATTCTGTAACAGCCTGTTCTTTCGAGACTTCCAGGAGAACCTTCTGAACTGCTATCAGGCCCACTGGGAGTGACTGTGAAGTAACACCGCTCTGCAGGGCTCAGGGAATCTCTGCCTGACCCCCAGCACGTGGGGCTGTCCCACTCAGAGCCTGTGCTTCCAGGGGATTCCGTTCACCATGAGCTGTCTGATACTTGCTGTGCCAGCCAGACACAAAGACCATCTTACCAGAGGTCTGCTACAAAAGCAAACAGGGCAGCAAGCTGTTTGTTGTCTCCTCGTTCCCAGGAGCATAGCTACCTGTAGGCAGACAGAGGTGTGCTTTTTCTTGGCCAGATCCTTCCCCGAGTGTTTGGGGTCCAGCTGAGAAGGCTATTTTGTCAGCTGTTTGTATAACCTTGCCTATCACTGGAACAAATAACATTTTTTTACATAGTTGGAGAGCATCTTGATGCCCTCTTGTTTGAGGGCACAACACCCCTTGGCCCTTCTGCACTGCTGACTTGCAAAGCAAGCCTCTAAAGCGTATGGAATCGTCCCCAAATGGCTAACAGAGGTCAGAAACGAGCGCTGCTTTAATAGGGGAGATAAAGTCACCCCTGTTAATTGTATATCTCTCCCTATCAAAAACATTTACCCTGGATCCTTTTCAAATGTCTTTCTTTTATAAAACAAAACTGTTCAAAGGCTTAGCATGTTTTCTAAACCAGGGTGGCTGCATTTAGTATTTTTGCCAACATCTTGCTGTTTATTTATCTTGTATTCATTTCTCTGTCAAGTTTAAAATTTGGCAACACTACACACCATGGCGTGTCAGTGTCAAGAGTTTACTGGAGGTGAATCTGATAGTCGGGGCACTGCTAGGCTGGGCTCACCATTTCTGAGCTCTCAGTGTTTTGTCCTCCTGCAGACCAAAGCTACAGCAGTAGCTGTAGGAGGGGCAGAAAGACTGACCTGGATAATACACCGGAGTTAGCGTTCGAGGAAGCACGTTCAGCACAGAGGGGACTTCACGACAGGATGACTGTGTCAGGTTTCATCTCGTACTATTAACAGGCTACTGCCAAGCACTGCTTTCAAATTCTCCCAGAGCCTCTATAATCAGGTTATTGGTTGAAGCTGTAACAGGTTTAATTCTGACAGGTTTGGTATCTGCTCAGTTGCTCTCCTTCCATCCCTCTCCCTTTCCGCCCCCCCCAAACTAATTATCCTCAGTTGCTCTGAAATTACTTGTCTGGATCTGGCCAAGGCCCATGACACCGGCTGACTGAGGCTCAGCTGATGCGCCCTGGGCGCTGGATGCTGCATCCAGATCATATCACTGAGGGCTCTGCTTTGCCAAAGCCAAACCGGGCCTAAGGCAAGTCAACAATATTGAAACAAACCGATTCTGCTTGGGAGCAGCAGGCGCTCACGTCCGAATGCGAGGTGCCCAACAACCCAGGTAATTGGGCCAGAAACCTTCTGCAACATCTCCGAAAAAGGAGCTCTGGAAATACTTTTGCTCCACAGCACAACTCAGCTTCAGCAGATTTTTCTGCCGTGATGAAGATGCTGAGATAGCAAATGTACTTCGCGTTGTGTCATGCAGCACCTTGCACAATGACCTGACTTGAGCTCTCCAAACACAAGAAGCTTTGAGGCAGCACCTACTGGGAGAGTTATGCAAGCCAATTTTTCCCCAGGATTATAATATGTGGTTATAGTGGCAAGGACTCCAGCTTGGTTTTGACTGCAGTGCTTTTCATCTCGCTGCTTTTAGCGTGCTGGAGCTCCTGTCAGAGGCTTTCATTCTGGTTTGAATTTCAGATAGCTGACCGACTTTGCCACACATGCGAGGGGACGCATACTTAATAATTGGGTGGCTCTGGCCTCTTAAAACTTTATTCTAGATGTGCTTTGTGTTCAGAAATGTCTCACAAAACAATGAATTTTTGATCCTAACCCCTTAAGCTTTGCTCGCCCTCAGACTACTGATCGCACTGGTACAGCCAGAGGGGCACCCAGGATTGAATTCCTACTGCGCAGCACTCTGTCCAGAATGCATTAAAGCAAACTGCAGCAGCCATAAGTACCAGGGGGAAAAAACAACCCTTTTATTTCTTTCATTGCTGAAAAAATAAAGAAAATTAATCTCTGTTACTCTGTGCCTCATTAGACACCTATGAGAGCTGCTACAGGGCCCTGAAGCTCCTACAAGTTGTTGTGAGATGCGGTCAGGAGACAAACAGCTCTGCTTGGCAATGCTCAGCCCGATTTCTCATCTTCCCCTTAACACAGCTTCTGCATAAGCCCACGATTTCTACATGGACACAACAGACTAATGGTTTTTTCTACTCAGGGCAAGGTACTTGGACTTTTCATTGCAAAGCAGTAAGAGCAGCTCGGCAGCACGGGGAATAAGTGTTGTAATGCCGTCCCACACCGGGCAGAGTGATTTCCTTCCAGTCACCTCTCTCTGTGCTCCTCTTTAAGTTACCGACCCTCAGGTTTAGGCTATTAGAAACTGCCTCCCTCTCATATGCAAATAAACAGCCCCAGTCGTGATCTGCCAGCTTCTTGGCAATTGCAGTGTTTTTCTACCTCTAACCAAAGTCTCTGCTTCATACAGAAGGATGAAGAAGTCTCATTAACTCATTTAGGCTTTCTAACTATTTCTCTGGTATCTTCTAAGCAACTTTGGCCCCTCTTTGGAAAACTTAAACAAACCTTGTGAAAGCTTACTTAACATTCAGGCTAAGTTTTCCTTCATCTAGTGTAATTCCTAGACTTCACAGCTTCATCAGTATCAGAAGCTCTGACAAAGCACAGTAAGAACGGGAACTGAAAAGGGCTCTCCCTGCCCACCCCACTTGTTCAGGTTTGTGTCCAGGACATGAGGGCCCCGCACAGACACCGCACATACACACAGCGGCACAGAGCACGCGCTGTGCTAATCCATCTCCTGGATGTAGCCCTCTTTACTCACCAGGCAGCCTTCCAGTTAGGTTCCTCCGCCTAGGAGGAGCCTCTGTCCCAGACCTGGTTTGAAATCTCACAAACGCAGCACTGGCTCTGGGCTCAGGGACAGCACAGACACACATCCTGCAGTGCGGCAGGATTTTCCCGTTATTAGGAATTTTGTTCTCAGCTCATTTGTTACTACCCGTTTGCATTCTTCTCCTCCTCCACCTCTGGTTCCTCCAGGGCTTTCATTGCTTTTGTGCTTCCCCCATAAACCTCCCTAATTTGCAAGAGCCTTGCTGAAGGAGAGAAGTCAAGTGCCTTATCCTGCCTGAAACCGTACGCGTTCTTGGAATGACCCAAGAGTCGGTCACTGTATAAGATGGGACCAGCTGGGGTCAGCGGGCAAATGTGTTTCAGCTGAATGTCGCCTCATTCACACGCCTCCATCTTCCCGCCGAGCTGTGGTGAGAGCGCTGCCAGCCACGCGGGGCTGGGCTGACACCTTCACACTTAGGAGCAGATTTATCAAAAGTGACCATCTCCTTTATCACCTCCTGCCGCTGCAGCGTGCAGAGGGTCGGCAAAATCAGCCTCAGGAAACACCTTTTGGGGTGCTGTAACACCAAGCCAGGACAAGCACTGAACCGAGCAACGGCTAGTTTTTAATAAAATTATTTAATTGCATAACCATTATTATCTTTCATAGCTATGTAAGTGTATGATTAACCACATCGAATGACTTCCGTCAGAAAGTATTTATCTGTGGGGAGAAGTTTTTATCTTACACAGGATGGTACAACTGGCTCCGAGCACAAAGGGGCTTTGGTTTCCTCTGGAGCACTAAGAACTGACCACTGCCAGAGGCAAGGTGCAGACGGACCGATCGCCTGATTCAGTGTGGCAGTTGCTATGTAAAAAAATGAGATCTCAAGGACAGACAGAAAAGGGAAGCCGCGGTCTGGTTTTCCCATAGACAGCCCAAGCATATGCACATTGCTCTGCGGCTGAGTATGAACAGAGGAGATGGAAGCGTCAGTAAATGTAGAGCATAAAAGGGAAAAACGCAAAGACCCTTGGATAGCTTTAATTTAGGAAACGTATTTAGAATGAAAGGAGTAGTTTGTAAAGTTAATTGCATTTTGGTCTGCCGTAAGATGGCTAACGACAAAATTTGCTTCTTCTGACCTAACTCATCAGCCTTCTATCTTTGGAGTAAATATTAGATGTCAGCATTTATGAGTCCTTCTCAAACACCAGCATGATTTCAGTGATAGACCGAGTCATTCCTGGGTCCAGTGGCCTGACCTCGAGAGGCAGAAACCTAACAAGAACTCTTACTGGGAGTCTGAAAATGTCCTGTTGTGTGGCCAGACTAAACCTAATAACGTTTCTTTTCTCTAGCACTCTGAGATATGCAGGTTGGGGGCCAAGTTAAACAGATACTTTCAAGCTTCTCCCTGTCTCCACTGACAACTTTAATACCTGGCAAACTGGATGCCAGAGCATCCATGGCATTGTCTGACGCCAGTCAATAGGACTGAGCAACAAGAATAAAAATGCATAAATAAGCAGAGAAGCAAATTGTGGCTCTGTTGGTGAAGCCAGGGAAGAATTTATCTACAGAGAAAGTGTGTGTGTGCACAAAAAGAGCCAGCTGCCAAATGTCTAGTGCAGAGAAAAAGCTTCCACTCAGGATTTTCTCTGGACAGAGAGGAGAACTTAGACTGTGAAATCAAAGTGTGCTACGTTTCTGTTGGAGCTCTCAGGGTTACCGTTTATTTCAGAATTTCTGCTTTGCCAGTCAGCAGGTTTGGTTTCAATGCCCTAAGAGCTCAGTAACATCAGCTTTCATCTATAAACTGTCCTTGCATTTAAGAAGTCACAGAACTCAAGTTTACTCTAGACAGGTAAGAGGTGGTGAGCTGGCTCTTACAACTCAGTGGCTTCACTTCCTGGAGACCAAGCTGGAGATGCAACATTCTGTGGAAAGCCACACGCTCAAACCAAGCCAGCCAAGCTCCAACCAAGGCAGCCAATCTCCCAGCACAGCTGACTGGAGTTGCAGCTGTTTGTTAAGCCTGAAGTTGGCTGCACATCTCAGCTGCTGGCTTCGAATGACTAGCTTCATGGACTAGGGTATACGCAGCATCACCTACTCCACACACTTTCCTAAGAGGAGAACTACAGGGATGGATAATTTCCAGATGGGCACTACAGACTGTTAAATGTGGTTGTGGACAGACTCGTAAACCGGTGTTCTGTCTTACCAATGCATGGCATATTCCATGCACACTCATGACCTTTTCAGAATTTAAAAATTTTTAAATGAAGGCACTGATGATAATTCTGCCATCCACATTAGAATATCTGCTGCTTAGAGGAAAACGGAAGCTTTTGGCAGGTTCCAGATTCAGAGGCAAGATAACACAACTTCTGCAGTCACAGTAGCACCCCTGGCAAGTTGTATGTATCCCTTCACAGTTGAGAGGAGCTGTGCCTAGTATCCACTGCCATTCGGTCATGCCCAGCTTCAACCTGCGCTTAAGTCAACAGTGGTACTTTGCTGTACCTCCACAAAAACGTGTCAGCACACACAACTGGTGTCTCGAATCACCCACTTCTCCTTTTCACAATATCTGTCCCCCTTCCTCCAGTGACTGTATCTGCCTCTTAGTTACTGTTTTATGTCTACTGGAGCAGGAACCTGCTTTGCTTTCCTTGTAAAGCACCCAGCACTCTGAATCCCTGATGAGGACTGTAGGGGACTTGGGGACTGTAGTCACTGAAGCAGTACAAATAAATTAAGTGTAACGAATAATACAATCATTTGGTGACTATTGATTATTTGGGTTTGGTTAGGGTCATTATGATGTGGCTTTATGCTCCTTTAAACACGTGAAATACACAAAGTGCTTCAGCACCGCCTGATTTTCGGTTCTCCCAGGCACACCCATGAGTCATTCTGAACTGAGACCTGAGCAGTGCCGTGATCAGTCTGTGAGTGAGGCTTATTCCAAAGAGACGCATGTTAAAGGGTCCTAAGCAAAGCAGAGAAGTTCAAAAGTCATTTTCAGGTTGGGATCCTTATCAAAACCAATCCTAAATTATCCAAACCGCTTTCAATGCATTACTCAGAAGAAACCAGGCTTAAAACATTGTAATTTAGGCAGCTTACAAGAGCAAGTACCTTTTTTTCCACGACACTTCCTCAAGGTGACCTTGTGATACAAATTCCAGGTTCTCCCACTTAAAACGTTGATGTTCTGTGCGATGTAAGCCACTTCTCTCCCACCACTTGAATCACCTGTAATAAGAAGAGACAGCAGAAAATGAAACCTGGCTCTCTTTAATAGGATCAGTTACAGGCCAGCAGTTCTAATGTTGAAAAGCTCTGCCCCTCACTAGCGTACTGCTCAGTAATTTTAAAGGGCTAGAGAATATGAGAGAGATCTTGCCCTACAACGCTTTCAGTATCATTTTAAATTGGAGTCTGACTTAGATTATTAATGAATTCATCCTTTATTACACTTCAGGAAAAGTCAGTCTTCAGTCTGCTTTCAGAAAAGTCAGGTTTTTACTGATCTGTGTCAGAACAATGAGAGAAAAATACTGTATCTATGGGACAGGTGCATTTATAACTAAGATACACAATATGCTGAAAAGTACAAAGCTAAAAAGACAGGGCATCAGGACTCCTGGGTTTTCTCGTAAATCTATTTTTATTACTCTGAGTTCTTTGAAATACCCAATTCAGTTTTATTATCCAATTTGTACAATGTCACTGTCTTACAGGACTCTGCAAAGTTAAATTGAAATGCTCTATGTATGTATATGTTTTAAAACAATTTTGACTATTCATTACACAGGGAGACAAAAACTGATGGAGACAGGGTCAATACATGATATTGTTTGTTCTCAACAGGCGGAGAGCTGTTAGCAAGAGCAAAGAATCCATATTATCTGACCACGAGCGCGAGGCAGTCAAATACCAGCCAGCAGTGCAGGTTGAAGAGGACACCATGGACTTCACGCTGGAAGACTCTGTTCTCCTTCCTATGGATCCCAACCTGGAATGCCACAGCCCACCTCCAGATTACAACTCCGTCATTCACTACTCTGCACCTCCCGTGTAATCAGCCCGCCCTGAGGCAGGGCCTCTTGCTCCTCTCTTAACCATGCTAGATTCTTACGTGCCTCCACGCAGGGGCTGGCTGAAAGCAGAAGGGAAATCTGACAGCGCACTGGTTCTCGTTTCTTCTGGCACATCTCTGATGCGAACAGAAGCTCTTTCCGAGCATCCTCCATGTTATCTTTAAAGGCCTATTGCAACACATGTAGGAAATTAAAATTCTGTCTATCAGAACTGTAATTAGGAGCTGGAAGCCCCAAGCGTTTCCATCCTTCCTCCCTAGCTGGGACTGTTCATTGGCGTTTGCAGATCAGCTCCGTAAGAGTCACCACAAGTCATCTCAAGCTAGCTGTGAAAACAAGAGTCATTCTGCTGGTCCTGCACACATCCTGCAGGGATTGTTTAGTATGATGTTGTAAGGGATCAGTTGAAAACAACAGCCAGAAACTGTGATGTTTTGGAGAAAATCCGGAAATTGAAGCATTTTTCTTAACTTGGGAATTCACCTTCCATAAATGTTTTTGAAATATTTTGAAATCCAAAATATTTTTGTTACAATTTGTGATTTAGTAATTTCTGCTGCCAGTAGGATCCACTCCTAAAATGATACAGCACCCAGAAAGCAGCCAGTAGTCATGGATCAAGGGGCAGGCTGGTCTCTTGGGCTGGCAGGGCACACAATGTGCCTAAATGTTTCCCCGTGTTTCCTCCTTGTCCAAACAACAATTTATTTAACACACATGCAATAGGGAACCTCGATGGGGATGCATCTGTAACGACTGCAAGGCATCATCGCTGCATTAACTAAGAACCTTCTCTAGCGGAAGCAGGCAGCATTTCCCAGCACACGTTTGTGTGAACGTGCACAGGACACCACCACCCGAAGAGTTACACACACGTGTACCCTTGGGGCATCGGCATAGCGACATTTTTCTCCTTCCTTTCTGGACCCAGATTATTTACAAAAAACCAACAGCACTTCCTTTGAATTCTATGGCAGATGCCCAACAGTTTGATCTTGGTTATGCTAGCCCATGCTGATCTGTGAGCATATGTGACACATATTTGTCTCCGAGTGTCTTGCCAAGGTAAATACCGGCCTGATATGCCGTGCCCTCTGTATCTAAAGCCTTCAAGAGTAATTGAAAGCTTTTTTTGCAATCTGATCACGTCAGACCAAGGGGATCACCACCTCTCCCATTTGAGAAATTCAGAGCGTGTTACCCCCAGCCAAGGCTGCGTGTGGCAAGGACGACTGGCCTGCCACTGCGTACACCCAGGTCTTGTGTAGCGCTGCTCCTACTCGCTGCAGCTTCAAAACTAAACAAATTATCCTTGTCGTTTAATGTGCTAGGAAACAACCAGAGTTGATGGTAGAAAACCAGGAAGGAATAAAGTATCTAGTCTTCAGGCATAAAAAGCAAAGATGCAAAAGATGTTCATTGGCAGCCGAGCCTATGAGCTCCTAAGTTATAAACCTAGATCTGCATGTGGCCTTCT
This sequence comes from Nettapus auritus, assembly GCA_011076525.1. Taxonomy (NCBI): domain Eukaryota; kingdom Metazoa; phylum Chordata; class Aves; order Anseriformes; family Anatidae; genus Nettapus; species Nettapus auritus. The sequence continues at coordinate 15,963,131 of CM021768.1, forward strand.
CTCTGTGCAGTATCTTCAAAGGTCTGCACAGCCTTTTTCTGTTCTTTTTAGACTTGAGACTCTGATTCGACTTCTTCAAAGAAAGAATTTTCCTTCATGACTACCAGCTGAAATGATTACAAAATATATATATATTTTTTTCTAAAATATCCAACACTTGCCCAACGGTTATTTTACCTTGGAGAAGACAGCCCAAACACCCTCACAGCAGTGAGGACAACACTTCTGGAACAGTTACAGTTGGTTGCTTTGAAATAAACAGAAAAAGCCTCAGGTATTATCAAAGGGGGAAAACAAATCTCCAAACCCCACACCATGTTAACTGTGAATGCGAAAGCATCTGAAGTAATGGCTCTAGGGAGCTGTACTTCTTGTTCTCCTCGGCTTTGGATTTGACATATTAAAGAAATCGCCTGCAGAAAGTCATGAGCCCCTTATTCACAGTGGACCTGGTAGATAGCTGGGATCTGTAGTTGCTCTATGGTCATTTTTGCACTTCTTTGTATTTTAGTACCTATGTATTAAGTAGGGCTGGTCAAATAACAGAGGAAACCACTGGGAGATGATTCAGCTGATGAGCCACAGGAAGCTCACTGGGTCAGTTTTTCATCAAACAGCAAAATGCCTATCTATAACGCTGATCAAATAACGGATCGCTTCTTTTGCAATTATTTATTCATGTGGCAAAAAGGAAAAAATGTGCATTTGGTTTGTCTGGCTCTACTGTTAACGGCATCAGTGCGAGATGGTTTGTTATTGTGCCTCGTGGTGTAGTGTAAGAAGACAACAATGTTTAAAAACCTCTGCTTTTAAACTTTAAAATAAGTACATATAGGAAGAAAAAAACACAACTACGCTCTCTGTTTCGAAGAAGAGTGGGAAACACTGCTGCATGAACTGTCTGCTTCCGAGGGAGCCGAGTACGTCTTTCCTCTTTATGAAGGACGAACTGTAGAGGCTTCTTCAAAACCCGAGGAATATGAAGGGCATTTCCTGAGTGGGACCCACGAGGACACTGATGGACGCTGGCAGCCGGGTCCCTTTCTGGCTCCGGGTAACGTGTACCAGCCTGTCTTGCACTACGTGAGATGCTGTGAAAGCAGAGTGCAGGCGCATGTGCTCAAGACACGTTTTAAAGCACTGGTTGCATTGCCAGCCCCCTGGAAACTCAGGGCTCCACTGCGGTGGCAAGATCAACGGCTGTCTTGAGCAGCATCGATGGCGATCTCTTCGGAGAGCAAGGATACCCTGCAAGCCTGTCCTGATGGCCTTGGGGTGTTCTGGGAATGGCAAGTGACTGATGTTTGGGCGGCTGTGTTTCCAACGTTTATTTTGAGTGGAAGCTTTTTTCCCCTATGGTAAATGTAACAAGCAAAAATACTGCCTAAAAGTATTATTGAACATACGTTTTCTATTTTATTTACTAATATTTTGGTTGTCTTTTTCTCTCCTCCCTTAATTTAATTATTGTTCTTCTCTTACAATGATGTATATAGTGTACCCAATAGCAACAAGTATAGTGATTCATTTATATGGTAATATTTGTAACATTTTAGTCAACAGATACCAGGCATAACAGAGTTGAATATCTTTACTAAACGTTTCACTAATGCTTGCAGGCCAGGCTCCAGTTTACAGTACCCCACAAGTGCCATTTCATAGCAGGTCTCCTCCTGGCTCTCATGCCTCTGGCTCTCACTTACTCTCCGTGGTATTTAGTTTCAATTAGGAAATGGATCTGGAGGAATCTGGCAGGTTTCGTGCAGCTCAAAGTAAAGGGGAGGAATTTTCACTGCCTCTGTTTCAACTAAAGGCTGGTATATTGGCTAGAGTATCAGAAGGGGCCAAACTGTGTAAGTGATGCGATGTTGATTATTTCCTCAGACTTCTCAGGGATTCTTATTCAACTCTTGTCAGCCACCTGCTTTTCCTAACCTGTCTGAGCTCAATGGTAGCTGGCATCAAGAAGTACCTTTGTTTTCTTTAATGGTGCTTACTCTGACTGGTTTTTTCCTCTCGTAACCCTAGAGGATGAGGGCAAAAGAAGTCAGAGCTCACCATAAACAGGTGTTGTCTTCTCCCCTGCCCCTGCCATGTAGGCTTCCAAGGAAAAGTGCCTTCACCCGCATGTTGCTGTTCAGGCTGGTATTTTTGGCAGTCTGGTTTCCTACCTCCTCTTTGCTCTACTTTTCCTCTGTTCCTTGGTTATTTGCTCTTCACAGCCCCCTGATGGCTTTTCTCTGCCTTTTGACTAAGATCAGGGATAGAACTCACTTCGCTGCTATGCCGTGTGTGTTCTGCTCTTGGAGAGGCTGAACTAGACAACCTAAAGGAAGCTTTTTTCACATAAAAATGTTTCCAGTGTAGGCACAGGAAACCAGTTTACACTGATGTGCCTGGAAGCATCTCTCTGTACCTCCCTCAGTGAGAGAAGCTTTTTACTCTTGTGGTTTTTCAGTGTTGGGTATCTGTAGCAAGACAAAGATTGGTGTCTTACCTATGCGAACCTCATCTTTCTCCTAGCGCTTTCCCAAACAATGTGGTTTCTCTTTGCTTCTTTCAAGCTGTCCTCATCAGAAGGGGTTCCTGAGCAGGATGCTGGGCCCATACCATCTGCCCGGGATATCAAGGAAGGCCAGACAAAACCTAAAGTCTTTCTGAATAACAGCCTCCAGTGAAAGCACTGACATTTGAGCCACCAAATGCTGAAGACACACACATGTAAGGCTGCCTGCAGGTACCAACTGCTCTGCTTTGACGTTCCACTAATATCAACGCCGCTCTGCAGTTTGCCAGCTTGCCAGCTGCCTAGGATAGAGGCCAGGCACCTCTCTCCTTGAATTTATGCTCTTGTACACTGTAGAAATGTTAGTTGGTATGGCAGCTTCTAACTGGCCAGTAAACTGTTCGTGACTTCTCAACGATCCCTCGTGCTGAGCATCGGCACTGCCTTGCCACGTCCTGCTTTGCTTTACTGAGGTGATCCGGCCCCGTTCCAGCCCTAAGGGTGCACTTTTGGGTCGGTGGACTCCAGCTCCCACCAGCACCAAGTGGACAACACCAGGAAATATTAGCAGGGAAACATCACTAGCAAAAAGCTACACAAGAAGGTAAAGCATGACTGGGTTTTCCTGAATGAAGGAGTGGGCCAGGATCTCACAGCTCAGTCTATTTCTTATGATAAACTGAAGAAAAAATACAGAAGGTAGCAATATTTATTTTGTCCCTCCCTACAAACAGTAATGGCCTAACCCTCTGCTCCATTCTCCTGTTTTTTTGTGTGTGTGCCACAATAAATAAATAAATAAATACAAATAAATGCCTAACTAATGACACCAGAATCAGCTTGGCAAGTAAAATTCAGGGAGGACTTCTGGATTTGACCCTGGTCACTGCATAGCAAGAAGTGTTTGGCGCAGGCACTGACTTGTTTCTTTGAGGCAGGTGTTGTTTTCATTATTGTTAAGGTAGAAAAGAAAACTTACTGGGCAGGGTCATCTGGGACCCCAGGCAAATACGATGCCATAAGGGCACTGGTTCCAGGAAGACCTGGTGGTGGGCAGTGTCCCATTGTCCTGCCTCATAATCCTGGGCCACAAGGGCCAGCACGTCCTTATTACTCGATTAATTTTTCCTTAGACCTTGAGCTGTCAAAGCAGCTAATGAAAACTGGGGAAACCCAGTAACTAGGGACTTGAAGAAGATAAACTAAGTGCCACATATTGCTCAGAACGCTAAGGAATGTTTGGCTGCCCTGTTCCTGTCTGTCTGAAGAATGTATGCACTGAAAACAACGCTTTCTTATGTAGTCAAAAATTGTACTGTATCTATTAACCAAAAAAATAAAAAGATTCTATATTTATACAGCCCAGGGCTCCTTTGTGTCATCTCTTGGCTTGAAAAGTGTTGTCCTTGAAGCAGAATATAAATAAATAATGCAACAGTTTTGAGAGATTTTTACAAGGCATAGATCTCATTAATTTCTACAGGGGGTTCAAAACTTAGGACATAAACCTGCCACAGTGTCATTGCCCAGAGGTATCCAACAGCTATGTTTGCTTAAAAGATTCACAGATCTGGGAAAGCGCTGGCCCAGTTTGCCGGAGAAATCCACAAATCTAGCTGCTGCCAAGAACAGCCCATGAAAGGCAGAGGCTGCTGTCTTGTTAAAAAAATCAATGGGACTACTGCGACAGAATCGGAGTCGTGCTTTCTGAACGAGCTCCACGCTCACTAAAGCATGTAAGTACATAAGCGTATGCAGGTAACCTGCACGACACGGCAGCAGTTGGAGGTTGCTCAGCTTCCAAATTTCAGAACCGGCGTCTCAGTTAGATTACCATCATATTCTACACCGAATACAATTACATAAATACTTCCCTATGCACAGCCAGGACACTGTTACCGAATTCTCACTTGAATGAACTCTGCATTGTTTAAATCAGAATATTACATGCTCAGATTTCGTAGTTAGGGTCTCATATTTAGAAGGATGGGGGAAATATTCTCCCCAAAATATATATGCAGCAGGCATGACATTTTCCTTACTGAGTGGCTAATCTTCGTGAAATACTATTTCCCATTCCTCTTTCCATTTTGGTGGCACAGCAGATAACTCGTGGCAGAAAAAACATGACATCTTTGCAGATTTGTACAGACTGACAAAAACTAGTTTCTACTTATGTCTTAAAATAAATGCTGTTATTATTAAAAATGTTGGCGTTTCAGAGCCATTCTTCCATTAGCACAGTCTGAAAAGTTATTGGTCTATTTTGCTAGTCACGTTAACAGCCACGAAGCACTCAAGTCACTTCAAACATTTTAAAGTTTCTCTTCACTCCCCGTTCCAAACAGTCCTCGAAATAAGTGTCTAAATTATACATGTCATTGGAAACGCAGCAATCTCCTTTCATCCACATAATGAGCAAGTACATTCTTCTCTGTAAACTATAAAATGTTTTAGTTACTTATATAATGCATGAGTCACTGCATGCTAGGCCTCCTTTATGGGGAGCTTCGTGTGTTAAATGGTGGAAGGAAAATACACCGAATTAACTCTGATTTGCTTTTAGCACACATTTTCTATTATTAATCACATACACTCAATCAAAGCAGGGTGCAAGGTACCCTGTTTTGGCATTCCTTAGAAAAGAATTTTTGGGGAAAAGGGACAAAACCAGTAATCAAGAGATGTAAGCTTTTCTCTTAGGTCTTGGCCAGGGTATGTAACTCCTCTGTCCTTTTGGCATATATGATGTAAAAGATTTTTGGTTTTACAGCAGCAGCATGTAGAGACGCAAGACCAGAAAATCTCTATCTAAAGTATTAAATTTGGGGTTTTTAAGTGACAGAAATTCAAGACAACAACAGGAACTGGGAAGCAAAAGGAGCAGGATGAACAGATTTTCTCCTGATCACAGAAGAAATCTAAGAAGAGAATACAGCTTCTTGATTTCCAGTCGTGTCCTTTTTCTTCCCCCCATCAGGAAACTTACGAAAGTCTGTGAAGTGCAAAGGCTCTGCAGGAGTGGGAAATACGGTTATTTTTATATGCTTAATACACACCGAGGCCCATAAGCAGTAGAGAATAATTTTGTGTCAAGACCGATGAAGTAGCCCAAGTCTTTCAGAGGACCCCAGTACGTATTTTCTCGCTGGCTGTTGCCTGGTTAAAATGGCCCAGTAAGTGCCCCCGACAGACCGTATGTAATGAACTCGCTCTGCATAAAGCCCTGCAAGGGCCATCAGTGCAGCCTGGATTTTTAACAGTGCTGAAGTCAGTTACGAGGAGTTGCAATTCTTAATGCGGCCTGATGAGTTAGTATTCATTAAAACGAAGAGAGAAGAAACTATTTTGTTTAAACTGCTTCCTCCTACAGGGACTCAGGAAACAGAATGCAGGAAATCTTCGTTCTGGCAGTTTACTTCATCTTTCCTCACCTGCGCTGATTCACAGAGACCTGCCTGTTCCTCTCCTCGCTGTGGGAAGTCCTTGAACACACGCTCTGCATCTGCACAAACAGCAATGGCAGAGGAACGTGGCTGCTCAATATCCCCATTCCGAGTTTCTTTAAGTGGCCCTGAAGACAGCGCTGTCGCTCCCAGGAAGAAATAGGATGAAGGGTGTTTCAAAATATAAGCTGTCATAATATCAAATGCCAAATGTCAAGGTGAATGAAATGAACGAGGAGAGCCTTCAGAGAGTCCTGTGCTTTTGTCGCTGATGCTGCTAACGCTGGATCCGTGGTCTACACAGAATGCCCTGGATCTGAACCTAGCCTGTTCTTCACTGAGAAGCAATGCCCAGTAATGAAGAAGGATTTCCTCTGTGGTTTAAGCTGTGCACCTTCAAGCTCCACAGATTTTCTTTCAGAAAGCAGGTTGGCCACCAAGGAGACAAAGAGGTGCTGTCTGTCAGCCTTTCACTGGCCAGGGAACATACAGAAGTAGATTTAGTTGAAATGAGAATTTGAAACATGCTTGAAAAATAAGTAATGATGCATGTAGGCCAATGTAGGCAAATGCAGGGCTTTGTTTTCCTTTAATGGAGTTCCTAGTAAGACGAATTCAGCCCACTCTTCCTTCCTGCTAATGTGGTTTATTCATCTAGTTCAAGTGACAGAGGTCACAGCAATAATAAAAGTTGTACAGGACTCGGACACTGCTCAGGCTGGGCATGTTTGGCCTTATTTGGCCTGCAGGAAGTTAAACTAGGAAGGAAAAAAGTTCTCAAGGAGTTCATTGGAATATATGACAGGGATCGTTTTATTGACTTTTCTTTATGTTACTATTGATTTCACAAGATTCAGTCCAGGGGAGGTCAAAGAAAAAAAGCACATGGTTGTTTCAAAGCAGGAAGCACTGAAAAGACAGAAGAAAAATGGGGAGGAATACAGCCCGTCTGTCAGAAAGGCAAGAACCAAATTCAGCAATGAGGCATGAAGGTTCTCCCTGCTGAGAGCAATCGGCACGCCTGGAAGCACAGACTCTCCGGCAGGGGAGGATCGTTGAGAAGGCAGCATCCTACTGTCCTAGAGAGGGCAGGCATACACATCGACTGGGTGTCCTCATCTAAATCCACGGTAATGATACTAGAGAATTAAACCTATCATTTGCATACTTTCTAGGGCAAGCTGTAGCTACACAGGTGGCTTACTCAGTTCAGTGATTTCATTCAGAGTAGGACTTGTCCAATCCAAAAAAAGAAATAAAGACCCGTTTCAAACATCAAGAGCCACGTTAGGAACCTTACGAAATTCAACCAGGACAAAACATGCACTTGGAAAGAACTAACCCCTGAAGCAATACATGCTGGGAACTGAGCGCCTCGGGCACAGCCCTGCTGGGAAGGCCCCGTGGGTCTCGTAGACGCAAGGTGAGCAGAGGCAGCAGTGTGCCGTGCAGCAAGGACAGCCACCGGGCTGCTCTGACAGGAGCGGGGCAGGGAAGCGCTTATCCCTCTCTACTTCACGCTCATCAGACCACACCTAAAGAGTGCATCCAGGTCTGGCTCCCGCTGCCCCTAGTACAAGCAAGGCGCTGATAGCCGGACTGAGCTTAGCAGTGGGCCACCGAGATGGCCGGGGCTGGAGCACTTGCTGGGTAAGTAGAGGAGGGAGGGAGCTGGGCTCCTCCAGCCTGCAGAAAAGGTGGCTTCAGGGGGACCTACCAGAAGCTCCCGCTTATGATGGGAGAAGTCAAGGAGAAGTCAGATTCTTCACAGTGGTACGTGGCAGGAAATGTGAAATGAGACAAATTGAACCAAGACAGGTGCACACTGGACACAAGGAGCATCATTTTTCTCCATAACAACAGGCAAGGAGTGGAGCAGGTTGCCCAGAGGGGCCTAGACCCTGCCCTGTGTAGGAGCGTCAACTACAGACCTCGTGAGGTCCTGTCCAACTTGAATTACTGCAGGATCAAGTCTGACTCGCTGTTTCATTCTCATGGAGCCTCTCTGCGTGTAAATTGCATTTGTCTACACGGTCAAATTACCAACATAAAACTTCCATGCTGCTCAGGTCCAGCCTTTCCAAATATCTGGTTAGTGATTTACCTGGAGGTTCAGCAGAGCTCTCCTGAGAGTTAATGATTTTCTTTTTGTCTGCATCAAAACAAAAGAAGTGGTAACACTGATCTCACAGAAGTGAAACAAAGGACACCCACATTGTGAAGCAGTAAGGGTAGGTTGGCTGCTGTAAGAAAACTTCCAGGTAGTCTCATCTTACAGCTTCACACATGCCTTTTAGTTTTTCTTAATATTGCTCTACTTCATTTGCCAGATAACAAATATTACTCAGTATTCTCTCAAACCATAATTTATCCTTTCATCATATGCAAAAAGTGTTATCGCTCATTAGCTAATCTTGTCCATTTTATTCTCTGTGAACTGCCCTTTGCCCTGAATTTCCTTCACTGTCACATTCTTACCATAATCCTCTGGAAGGGAAAGTCTCTGAAATCAAATCAAATTTCATAAATTGTTACAGGAAGTTTTCAAAAGTATGAAGCAGTCTTCTCCTTTGCAAATGAAACGGGGATTTTATTTCCTCCAGGTCACTTGGTGGAAAGAGGACCATCGATCTGGCAATAATACACTGTTCCTTGACAGAGTCAGATTTGGTAAGCGTCCCTCCTTTTTCCACAGATTTTTCACAGTTACTACTGTGAAAACTTTGTCATTTATAGCTTGCTTTCTTTCTTCCAGAGTAACAGTTCTAAAGAAAAATTCAAATGTGACAGCAGATAAGATAAAGGAAATCAATAGCAGACTGCAGCAGCCCTTGCCTTCCCACTGAACTAAAAAAAAAATCAGCCCAGCAATTTCTGCCCTTTCAGGCTGCTGTGGATGAGCAAAATCAGCACGAGTTTTTAAAGCCAGGACGACATACTTTGTGGTCTTCAGGACCAACAGAATGAACTTGGGCATCTTTAGACACTTGACTTGGAGTAGCAGTTGTTTATTTTTAAGCTGGACCGTTGTCACAGTTAATTCTTCAGAAACCCAAAGGTTAACATGCTTTTCATAACTATGCATTTAAAGAAAAAGAACAAAAAAAAAAGGAAAGAAAAGAACTTTATTCTTTCCTGGGAGAGTTTTGACCTTTTATTCATGTATATTTTTCAAATTCTGTATTGCACTGTTTACGCTCCAAGCTAGAATGTCACAAGCTATCTCAGCACAGAGCAGACCTACAAAGACAAGCGGGGGTAAGCCAAGGAGAGCAGGTGGAAGGGGGTGAGCATCTCAAATGTGGTGGATCGAGGTAATGGGCTTCCTTGCTCGTGCCTACTGTGACATCTGGGATGTACGGAACAACTTTTCCCTCTCCCCAAAGCTTCAGAAACAAACAACAGACCATTCTCATGACACGATGTCAAGACAGAAGTATGTGATTTTACAACCTCATGTAAGAAGGACGGGATGGTGGAGCAAAGCCAAGGCATTACCTCCCCAAGCACTAAAATAGCTAGATCAAAATCTGAACATCACAAACGACTTCTTGTCTGTCTGATGGATTGTTTCTGAACTTGGAGCTGCACTGGAGGTTACAGCAATAATTGCCGTGATGACTCACAAGCGGATCAGAGCGCTGCACTGACACCTATTGACTCAGCATCTCTCCGCTGAACAGTATTTGTGTCAGTGCTGATGCAACAGTCTGCTCTGATGTTCATCTTTGAAGCTGTGAGATCCCAGATATCTTCATATTTCTTTTATAGTAAATGGGACATGCCAACAGATTGCCTAGAAAATACAGCCTTCTCCTCTCTCTTCCTGAGAAGAGCCTTTGTACCGCTATTTCCATCCAGAAAGAAGTTAGGAACTGAGGAGAAAAAGCTAAGGACTGAGAAGAAAAAACTCTTCTTTAAATGGTGCTGAGCACAGTTTTAAAGCTGGCCATGCAACACTGTTTCCCCCCAGTTCCCTGAGTAAAGTACCCACTTCTTGCTGGTGCCAGGTCCAGCTTCTCTGACACAGAGCAGCACTGATGTTGCAGCGGGCTCCAATCTGCACCTCTGACAGCCTACCTACGTTTGAGTCAAGGGAAGGGAGAAGAGCTCTTCCTTATAAAGTCAGAAACCAGACTACAGGCTCACCTGTTCGAAGTACAGCCAGATTTGTTTCCTGGACTTGAGCAAACCACAGCTCTTTAAGCCAGAAATGCTACATAATGCTGCCCTGAGTCATGCCAAGTAGTTCCCTCCTACCATTTATCCCAACATATTAATAATACTGCATTTATATTATTTTATATCCAATTATTTTATATCCAATTAATATTCCTTTTCCTAAGACTTCAGTTTGCATTTAGGTACCAAGGATTTTTATTTAAGCATTTTTTTATTAAGACTGATGCGCATCTTTTTTCTGCTTTAACCCCATTCAGTAACGAGTGATGTTTTTTAATAGCCTTAGACACAAAGTATTTCATAACTAAAGAGAGGAATGGATCCTAATACAACAGGCTACGCCAGCCTTGTTCATATTGTCCCGTTCCCATCTGACATAACTGGAAAAGACCTGAAAAGGGGAAGCCAGGTGAGAAGGAAGGACTGAACAAACACAGCTATTATTCTGAAACATGCAAGTGCCCTTTTCTAGGCTGATTACACAAATGCAGTAAGTACCCAAGGTAGCTTGGAAATCTATGCAAAGACAGAAGAATCTTAGCACTGTGACACGAAGCATTTTTGCTTGCATCCAGGGTCTAGTTGAGCCCTCCTGACACCTAACAGACAGAGCTGCACTGGTAACTGGATTAGCGCACGGTCGGACCACTTGATTCTTTCAGATACAGCCCCAGATTTGCCCTTCAGAAAATTCGCTTTGTGTCTGTTTCTATGCAAAGTGCCCAGTGGTGCTGCAGAAGTATTATCATCTGAAGTGAGAAACAGAAACATCTCCCACCTATTTACTCAGCTGAGCATTGCCTTCCATTTTGGTCCTCCTTTTCCAGTAGCAAGGCCTTTAACTTACACTGATGGCAGTTTCTGAGTGCCTGCCAAGCACAGTGAAAAGTACTTGCAGAACAGTTCAAAAGAAAGTATGCGTAAACAGAACCAGAGCGATGTTCCTGATAGGCTGTGGGAAAGTGGGAGACCAGCAAGTCAACTACAAGAAACAAACAAAACCACACGCGCACACAAACATTCACACAAACGCATGCAGAAGCAACTGGTGACAAATGATTTTTAGCTTGTGGGGATCTCTACAGAAAATTCTGTAACAGACGTGTGCATGTACGTGAGTGGATAATGTAAGAGAGGTTCAAGGAACGCTGTACCAAACCACAACTCTACAGGGTACTCAGTATCAAGGTAACAGTAACAAGATGAGAAAATTTATCTGTCATGTACTGAAAACACAAAAAGAAGCCCACTACCTTGTAAAGGGCCTTGTAACTCCTCTGGAGACCCTTTGTCATTCTCAGCCCAAGTCACCTCGTGCTCACCGCTGCAGACTTGAGGCTTGGCAGTGAAAGCCCTACTAGGGGCACTTGCTGCTGCATCACCACGGGTTGCAGCTTGTGACACGCTGCATCAGGTTTCCACAGGAGCTTGCTGTTTATTTTTTAAGAACATTTAAACACTTTACAGACTTCTCAGGCACGTGGCAATTCAGACTGAGTGCAACAACAGACGCACTGGGGAAGGTTACACAGCATTTTACATGGTAATGACTTTTTTCCTGTTTTCCATCATGTAACACCTAAATATTCTTGTCTTGTTGGTATCATCTCAATAATGAATAAGACCTTTTTTTCTGTACAGTATCGTTCTCCTGAAAAACTGGATTATGCCACCAGTGTGCCATCATTAAGACAAAACAACAAAGAAAGGTTTAAGTGAGATTTATAAAGCTCTGATAGGGAAGGACCATAATATCCCCAAGTAAATGTTACTCTGCTATGTAGAATAATAGTTAATAACAAAGAAGCCTAAACTCCATCTCTGTCTGTATGTGTATGTTCTAAATTCAAATAATGGAAGTCCATTTCATTACTCCAGTGCCCTGCAACGTATTTGGGGCTTAGGGAATTCAAACCAAGTGATTATGCAGGGCACATACTCGATTTGCTCTAAAGGGAGAAAAGGCTGCAAATCATTTTGTGAGCACCCAACAAATTATGACTATATATGCGAAAAATGTCTGGCAAAGGACAGTAGAAATCCCAACACAGATTCAAGACCCTCCCTTTCTTTTTGAAGACTCTCCAATGGGAACCTGAAATCTGGGAAGAACGACTGTACAGGCTGCAGTTCATGGGAGTACAGAGGCTGTTGTTTATATTCCCACACTTCAGATATTATCTCACCATTCCCAGTTACTCCATTGGGTTGAGTTGGGTCTTAGCTGTTGCTCTGGAGATATGGGACATATTGTTGCTTATTACTAATAGCTGGAAGATTTTCTTCTGAACTGTGCTGATATTTCAAGTAAATTATGCTTAATGCATCATCGGTACGCACACACAAAACTGGCACAGAATGGTTTAGGAGGTTTAAGGGAACATGTAGGCCACGGACAGTCCAACCATGGCACAGGCGGTCTCTTGAAGAGGTACAAACCAAGCTTTCAAAATATTGCTGATGTGCAGGAAGGTGAAGTGCCTGAGGGCTACAATAAGAGCACCGAACCACCAAAAGACCTTACAGTCTGAAAGAGCCCTGGGCTAAGACAAAGAAATTGAACTCCCAGTTGAGCAGTAGTGCCCTTCCAAAGCAAGACACACAGGACAAAGAGAGCGGCAGAGCCCATCGGGTCCCCGCCTGCCTCCATTCTTCTCTGCTGCTGTAACCCTTAGCAGGTTTCTAGCACAGGCTCAGACATTTTTGCAGCTGGTTAATTCTTTCCACAGTCATCAGGATGTCATGATGAAGTCCAGAAGGAAATTATGAAAATGACACTGCATGAAGACAGCTGGAATCAGGTTGGAAAAAGCAACTCTTGTACGCATATAACACTAACAGCTCTAAGGTACGGTTCTTGTTATGGGATGATAAACCTGTAGAGGAAAATGCTGTTTTTCCAGCATGGTTATGCTCATGCATACTTATTCTGAAATGAGTGTAAAATGTCTTCAAGATAAAGAACTCCCAGAAAAGGAAGAACTCCCTTTTCCTGTTGTGTTTTTATTGTAAAAATCTAAGTTTCAAGAAGTGACATGAAGCATCATATGAAACGTTCCTAGCATGAAAATTGAAAGAAAAACATTTTCCAGACTACTAAAAGAAGTTTATCACAAATGCATGCACTGAATGCTTGTTAAGACTCTTTTAATGAAGGATGAAAGGGGTTGCAAAGACAGTCAATGAAATTTTAACTCGGCTTTACTATTTACATTTACTGATGAACATAATTTGCTCACAGAATGATTGAAAATGTAATAATGACACTTCAGATTTCAATATTTTTATTTGCCACACAGATAAAAATGTGTACACATTTGGAAAATCACTTCGTTCTGTCATCACTGGTTCATGTGTCTTACGGAGATGAGAAAATGTGTGGAAACTGCGAAAACTAGTAAAATACCAAGTTCAATCAATTCAGAGTAAATAGTACCTTTATAGATGAGGCACCAATCTTCTGAAGGCAGGAAATGGCCATACTGCTTGACCAGAAATGGTTTTATCAAATTGATTTATCAAATTGCTAAGACTTGCATACATTTTTAGATGAAAGAGTCTGTTGATGGGATCGTTTGCTTCTAGTTGTCTTAATTGATGCAAGAGAAAAAAGTCCTTTAGAAAAAATAAAAATGAAAAAGAAAGACTTGCAGAAGACAAACGTGTTGATTTTTTTGGAGAAAAATATACCACAGTCTTGAAGTCTTTACAATTCAAAATCCATACAGTGAACTGATTTTTTTTTTTTTTTTCATGTGTAAAGTTTCATCTCAACCACTTCAATGCACATCTAAGGGAAAGACAGTCCTTTTGTATGCACTTCAGTTGAACTATCTGCTTTCTGACAAGGCTGACTTTTTCAAAAATCTGCCACTTAATAGCTTGGACCACTTCATTTAAAACTGCTGAGAAATTAAACTCACAGAGATGTAAACTATGAGAAATACCAAAACACAATTCCCTTTCTGTTAGACTCATTTGAGTGTTGATGTGAAGATTTTAAGGCATGAAAGACCCCTGTGATCTTGTGTTAGGCTTCCTCCCCACAGCTTCTGCTACAGATGTTGACAATTACTTCCCGGATTTACAACTGGAACTGAAGAAGTCAGTTCAGGCTGGGATAGATTCACTCAACTCTGTTTACAATGTTATTGATCCAGGACATGCCATCACTCTAGAGGTTTCTCCCTTAGAACAGATTTTCCTCAGATCTATTACCTTTCTTTTTAGTATTTGAATATATTTTGGTCATTTGTAAACACTTACTGCTGACTGATCTTCCTTGCAAGAAGAACATGGCAAAGATGAACACGAGTCAACTATACTGGAAAAGAGCATTTTGAAACTCCCCACCACTGGAAAAGGTAGGACTAGATGATCTTAGAGGACTTTTCTAACCTAAATGATTCCACGATTCTACCATCACCATAGCACCGTGGCTACGATAATTTTGTGTTACTTCCAGTGAAGAGCTACATGTCACTGTACTTTTAGACTTTTTACTAGTTATTGTGCCAGTAATGAAGTAGCACGGGACACGTCTCCCATTTAACTTCTATTCTTTCAGGCAAAGCTGTGGAATGCTTATGTAACTGTGAAACAAGGTTAAATCGACCTTTACCTCTGCAACACATTACAAATTTATTCTGAAGTGAATGCATCTTGTTGGTTCCTACACAACGGAGGCAACAGATTTTGAACAGGATTTCATTCATTTCCCTGCTTGTGACATATAAAGACCACATATACGAATTCTGCTACCATGAGCCTTCAGATCACTGTAGCTCAGCAGCTGAACCACACGGGTTTGTTAATAAATGAGGATACCTGCCATTAGCTCGGGTTCTCGGTGTACCTCCCTTCGCCTCTGAGACTTTCCAGACAGCCAAAACAGGGTGTGTTGATCAGGTATTTGGGGAAATAGCCGTGATTCCAACCGTTGGCTCAATTGAACCAAGCCTAAACACCTCTCATGGCCTGAATCTATCCGATGCTGCTACTTCACTAGTCAAGTGGAAAATTAAACAGAAATATGAGACAATTCTATGAAAATGCAGCATATTTACTGGCATAGCACTGCCAGTCCCAGCTGTCCTTATGGCAAGGGGGTTTATTCAGATTTCCTGTATCAACTTGCTTTATTTTGGTGCACAGATATAAGTCACTGCACCTACAAGGAAATATGTTCAGGATGATTCTCAATGTATTATAAAACATACTCTTCAGTAATAAAAGGAAACACAATTATCATTGTTCTCATTGTCACTACGTTAAAGAAAAGGCAAGATGGAATATCATAAATATTCACAAGTAGACATGCCAGAATTCATCCCTTATCTGGAACATGTAGGAGCTGAAGAAAACATTTACCCACCAACACATAATTATTCCTAGTTTTCACACTACGAAACCAGGATGCCAGAAGCTTGATCCATGTTGCATCACACCCCTGTTGTGCAAACACAGGTAATATGGCTCAGAGATACGTACTGCACTGTAAAGCCTTGGAGCTTTAATTTAAGGAGCTTCCAGTAACTCGTGACATATCAAGAATAAGAATGTACTTTCAGATCTTGCACTGTGAACACATAAGCAATACAGGCCACAAAGAAGGAGCTGATCCAAAGCTTTCAGGGAGATTCATTTAAAGGGAGTAAAATACTGCTTAAGACTACAAGATAGCACAGTAGATACTGCAGCCTACAAAGTGCAACCTCAGCCTCAGTCGAGGGCCTGCATTGACAAAGACCTTGGCAGATGCCAGGGGTTCAGAGGTTCACTGCCAGCTCTTCACTTCCCGATCCCAGACATGAAAATACTGGCACAAACAGCTGAGAAAAAGCATTATCATTGGTTCTGCAAAAGGATGCAATGACCTCCAGGGTACAATCCAGGCAACGGTAAGGTTCATTTCAGCCTCTGTCCGTCTGACGTCTGTGCAGCTACCACAACTGCCAAGGAACTAGAAGCTGGAAAGCAACACGGCCAGCTGTGGGAATGCTGACAGAGGGCCAAAAGTCAGTGCAGAAGTGACTGCTGAGAGTTTCAGTGATTTACGAGGTGGAAAAGGGTGATCAGAATGCAAAAAGAGCAATAAGAAATTTCCATTTCTGCTTCATCTGCATAGGGCACTGCACAAAACACTGAATGACACCGGGCTGGTACGCATGTCTGAAGTATTGACCCTGAAAGGAGCAATGCAAATGCTACCAGAGAGGTAAACAGTGGCTGTGAACAACACAGCAGTCTCCGTCAGCTCAGACAGAGGTTATGCACTAGAGTGAACACAAGAACCAGGCAGCATTCTGGGGGGCAGACTCTAAGTTTTTGGGGTGTCTGAGTTTAGTGGGGGGGCAGGGTATGGAGAATTCTTTTTTCAGCCAGTGTTAGAGAAAGCAACCTTTGGTTTTACTTTATTCGTATGGCAAAGGTTAATCCCAAAAGACTCATTCCTTTCTATAAAAGAATTTGTACATCTCAACTCACCAATGTTTGAGAGGAAAGCGTCCTCTGAACTTCTTGCACTGCCACCACAGAAGTCACTGATGTCAGCACGTGGTATACATCGAGTTTTACACCAGTCTCAACCACTGAACCAGGCAAATTCAGTTACAGCCAAATAAAATAGCAAGGAGGAATATCACCCAAAATGCCAGTAGATGTTGAGATGAGTCAGTGCTGTGGGATTGGTTTTCATAAGGGTCTTTGTGTAGTGGAAAAATGCCTTTTATTCATAAACTTAGGAGACTGGAGGACACTGAGTAAGAACGGGTCTAAGGGAATTCCATTGTTTTTCTTTGCTTCCACAGTACAGATATTCAAAAGCACGACGTCCTTGCTTGCAGGCTTACTGCTGGCAATACTCGTGTTAGGGTGCTGAGAAGCTTTTGTGCAGGCAACAGCCATATGTCATCTCAGTACCAACTCCTGCCCTTGGAAATTATTAAAATCCAGCACATCTTCTGAATGAGAAGTGAAATGTGTTCTCCAGCAACTCCTAAAACTGCTCGTGTTGCTGTTAGCTATGCTGAAACAAGAGTGTTCAAATAAAATTCCTATTAGAAAAAAATGAATTGAAATCTTTCAACAGAATTAGATTTTCCTGAAGTCTTCTAAGTGAGAAGGTTCATAAAATACAGAAACAAAGGAGGACAAAAATCATTCTTTATGAGCTATAGAAATGTAGTGAAAGGGAGGAAAAAAACACTTTTTAGAAATATTAAGTCTACAAATGATAATTTTATCTCTTTCTGTCAGTAAATGGCTCCTAGAGATTGGTTAAGGTTATAAACGCATAAAAAGTGGGGTAAAATGAGCTATTAAATTTCAAACAGCACTCCCAGCTACATTCCCATCACAACTGGGGGGGGGGGGGAAGTGTTTAAAGGCCCCCCTTTGCTTTTGCCAAGATTTACAGCGACCGCACAGAACAGCAGCATGCTCTGGATGAGAACACGGAGCAGACCTTCAGCATTGCGCAGGAAACCTGCTGGGGAACGACCGGGACAGAACCTGCAGCAGACCGCTGCTCTGCACAGCCCTTACCTAAACAGCACAACCCGGTGTCCTGGCCAGCTCTGGTCTGAAGCACGGCCGGTACAACCAGCTCCACACAGCAAATCTCCGCAGCTGCACGTGGTAGGGTCTGCAGCACACCGGGTCGCCCTCCATGACCTACTAGTCCCTTCTGGCCCTGGAGATCTATGAATGGGAAGGAGTGCTTTGCGGAACTTCAAAGAACTTCCTTTTGCTCCCTGCAGGATTAAATCACAAGGGATTATTTTGCTTTCCCTCCTCCCGTGTTTCCAGCTAAAGCCATTTTCTCTAGCTGCTCTCCCCAAGCAACTGCCATGCAGTAATTCAAGCCACATTGCTCTCTAGAAGTGGCTGCGTTCCAGAGCTGGGGAAATCCTTTTTTCTAGAAGGAAAATTGCACAGAGGGGTGCTTCAGTCTGAAAAGCACCAGAAAAATACTTTCAAACGCTTAACTGACACGACTCTTGAAGCTCGATACCTGCTTCTCTGTCACCTTCAGTCTACAAACTGCTCATACACACATAAAACATACTAAATTGTGGTTCAGCAAGTGAATCCATTTGACAGAAAACCTGTAACAATATACCGAATAGATAGAGCTACTTCTGGTACATCAGCTTGGGTATGTCTTCTACAACTACTCAGCAGAATAACAGACACTGGCGTTGCTGTCACTGACTTGATTGTCATAAACAAAAGACAAATGATGCAGTATGAGGTCAGCCAGTCCTCAGATCCCGACACAGGATCCAAAGCTGTTCAAAGAAACTCAGTGTCCCTAAATAACCAATAACATCTATTAATTGGTGTTTTAAATGTTTTGAAATTAAGTGAGAAGTTTCTAGGGGAAGTTACGAATTACAAAAGATTGCAATGGATTGTTCAGCTAGTTTACATGCTCTGTCTGTAGACATGTGATACAGATCGCAATATAAGCTTCTTCCTATCACATCCCTGATCAGATCATTAGTCCTAGCACAGACGGATACTTTTCACAGAGTCATGGACCAGTCTGGATGGGAAGGGTCCTCAAAGCCCACCCAGCTCCACCGCTGCTGTGGGCAGGACCCCTCCCAGCAGCCCAGGCTGCCCAAACCCCATCCAGCCTGGCCTCGGGCACTGCCAGGGACGGGGCAGCCCCATCCTCTCTGGGCAGTCTGTTCCAGTGCCTTGCTGCCCTCTGAGTGACAAATTGCCTCCTAACCTCTGATCTCAATTTCCCCTCTTTTAGCTTAAAACCATTCCCCCTTGTCCTGTCACTGGCTGTCCATACCGCTCTCAGGAGCCACACCATGGAGTCGTTCTCCCTCTTTTTGTAAGCGCCCTGTAAGCACCGAGAGGAGCTCTTGCCACACATCCAAGCAGAACAGTCTGATCATGTCTGGGGAGGAACTTCCAGCCAACCCCTCCTTCCCACAGACCCTGTGAAATGCAGTCCAGCTGCTTTAGCTACACCTGCAGCTTTCCAGGAGCTTCTCTGGAAAAGCTGGCAGTGCAGTAAGAGACCCGGACACATTGCTTGTTGATGCTTATACTGAGCGAGCCTGTTCTGCGGATTGTGTTCCCATTGCCATAAGAGTAAACCCTCTTCATCACCAACCCCTTTTTGAAAGGTAAATACATTTTTAATTTCAGATAATGACAAAACTGCATGAGATCTCCAAGAGAAAGTGTTTCTTTCAAGTAGTCTCGTAAAGAGTGACGGGAGCGTTCCTGTGCTGGACGCTGAGGTCAGGCTGTCCTAACCAGCAGCATTTGTGCATATTCAGCAGTGACTCACCAAATCACGAGCCAGAGCGGGTGACCTGCAGGAACTCAGTGAGAGCCAAAGGAGAACTGAACATTTGTGTGGCTAATTAGAAAACCTGCATTTAGAAGTGGTCAAATAAATGCAGTATTAAAGGAGAAACAGAAATCGCTTGGGATTCAAGGTCAGAATGCAGGAGAGAAACTTTCCCCCAAGTTGCTTATTGCATTGATATCCTCTCTGCAGCTTTCTCTGAAACCTCCGGTACTAGGGAACACCAGAGAGCAAAATCAGCAGCTGGTCGTGAGATGGCACCACTGTGCACAAGTGATGTCAAAAACATTCATTGTAAAACGAGAACTAAGAGTTCCTCACCTGCACATACTGATTGTGAAGAAATAGCTTAGAGGTGCCCACTTTGTCCTGTACCTGCACGCCAGGTGCTGTAAAGCATGTGGTAATTCAGGTCCATTCCCGGTCCCACCCATCTGTAACACTGAAAGTGACTTTGAGAAGTCCAGCACTACACACTCCATTTTCTCTATTACGTACACAATTTCTTAATTCTCAAACACGATTTCTTAAGCTCACTGCCTCCAAGTCCCCTCACTAACAGCTTTTGGATCTGGAGGCCACCTTTTGATCACAGAAGGAGTAGAAGCACAATGAAATCCATCTATCTCTAATGCCAGGATGGTTCTGTGATTCACTTCTGTGTTCCCCTCTGTTGAAATCAAGCATATAAATGCTGTGATGTGGAAATCTCTTCTACACAGTAAAAGCCTCGGCTTCACACAGCCATTTTATCATCACCTACTGGTTGACATTTCTAGGGCTTTGTTCCCCATTAGCGAAACCTCTCCTCCAGAGCTCACACTTGCTCTCAGCCAGTCCTGCTCTCCCAGCGCCCACACACCTCCTCGAGAACCTGGGGCTTCCAGGGAGGGATCTGTGTTTCAGGTCATTTTCTGCACCTAAAGACCGGCAAGGAAGGTAGCACCCGGAGCCATTTGACTACAGCAGCCATTTGTTAGCTCTCCCGAGACACTGAGCATTAATTTGGACAGCTTTCCAGGAGCACTTGATGCAGCAGCTGTGCGTGATGTAACTGCCATGCAGCGATGCTCAGCAACTGCTTCACAAATCACCTTCTTGATGGGTCTCACGTTTTAATTTTCTTTCAGGGGACAAGAGTTTCCATTAAGGAAACTGCCATACCTCCAATGTCTAGTACACTGTACTTTCGAGGAAGGGCTCAATAAATGGCCCACAGCCAGTCTCTAGGCTGCAGAGGGGAACGCTGGTGCCTTTTCGGGTGGTGAGCTGTGGAAGGAACACAGAGTACGGTAATTCAGACTCCAGAAAGTCTCCTCCTGCCTTCAGTACAGAGTGACTCTGTGTTTCGTTATTTCCTATTTCTGAAGCTGACTTTAAAATACCACGTAACAGAATAAATTTACTCAGCTAAAAGACTTAAGGAACTGCATTAAGTTCACAAAATTTGGTGTAAATGGCAGTTTAACTCAGCTTCATAGTATGCTCACACAAGCAAAAGGAACCAGACCTTCACTTCAGGCTCTCCTGACCATTTGTCTGTTGTGAGCACTTTCAGCAATATCAACGGCACATGACAGGGTTTCAGGCATTCTAAGTGACCGGTTTGGGTTGCTTTTTGTTGTCGTTGTTTTTCTGCTTTTTTCTGGTTTACTCAGCAACCATCTCATACAGTCTTCCTGTGGTTAATTAGATAACTCACTTCTGCTTGTCTAAAGGGTTTATTAATATAAACACATTATCCGTTATTGTATTTTCTTTTCCTACCAATTTGTCTCACAACAATAAAACTAACTACATTAAAAATAAAAAGAGGCTACAGGGGAGAACTCTGCACAAAGAGGCGATCATTATTTCCCAGGTCATTCTCAAAGGAGGTAATAACATTAAATGATATAAAACCAATCAACAAGTGGCAGCGACAGCATGCATTCCACAACAATGTGCTCATTTTACCCCGAAATAAACCTCATTGGAAGAAGTGTGGATGAATAAGCCGTACCTGCAGAGATGTCATCCCATCTTGAATAAATTACTTGACAGTCACACTATACAGAGAATTTTCGTCAACTTTGCTCTTTGGATATCCAAGGCTCGGGTAACTGGAACAAATGCAATCTTTGGCTTTTTGCTGATGGAAATTTAATTCTCCAATAACTTAGTTCTACTGAGGAAAACTTCAAGTTCCAAGAGCTTTCACACCTCAAAATAGAATAAAATAGTCAATGGAATATTTTGGTAGGCAAAAATCTCTGCTAACCCTGCACTGTCAGTGAGACATCCTGCAAAGATATTTAACAAAGAAATGTCCTGCAAAACCAAGTAATACCTGATGGAGCAAATCAGTCCTGGTTAAGGCTCATCCCAGGTGCATGGGTGATGCCACACATCTGCCATGACGCAGATCCATAGAATCACAGAAACACAAGGTTGGAAAGGACCTACAAGATCATCTAGTCCAACCATCCTCCTAGCACCAATACTACTCACTAAACTACTAAAACGTATCTCGTAGCTCCTTGTCCAGGCACTTTCTGAACACTGCGAGGGATGGTGACTCCACAATCTCCCCAGGTAAAACTTGCAGCCATTTATTTCCTCAAGTCCGACCGTAGTAGTGCTCATGCTCATACCAGCTCCTTTTACTAAAGTAGTCTGCATGGTTTAAAGAGGTAAGGAGGAGAGGAACCAGGCAGGAAGCACAGAAAAGTGCAAGTAGTATAAATATTTACTTACTTTTCTACAATGTAGTGAAACAGCACAAAGCAGACTTAGCTCTGAGAAAAGGTAATAATTTCATACAGAAGCCTGCAGGATTCAAGGTCTTTCAATAACATCAAGAGCTAAACTTTCTTAGGAATCAAGAACTACTACATTAAAAAGGATAAAGATAGAAGACAATTAAATATTCAGTCTCTAGAGCATAATCACAGACAGTTGGTGGTTGATTTGATAAAACAGCCTCTCTGGGCAATTAACATTTTGTGGTTCAAAGGATTTCTTGGATGGTGTTCTGAGGTATCTAATTCTGATCTGTCAGAGACACTTGAATGAAGTGAGATCCAGGGTCTCCCATGGCATGGCAATTCCTATGTTCTATGCAGCTTGTAATGTCCCTAATTTAACAGAGCACTGAGTGTATACAATCTCTCATATTAGGCCTAAACACAGTGTTCCAATCACCTGCGGTTTAATAAATTACATAGAAAAGTCAAATGTATTAAAGAGAAATGGCATTGAAAACTGTTCCTTGCACAATTATACATTGCTTTTGCAAAACTTCCCTTGAGATTTTAAATGGAGACAGAATCTTTCACCACATCCTCATATAAACTGCTGAATAGTGCCATTGTGAGATTTCTTCAAACACTACCGTGCTCAGTAGCTGTATCATCTTTGTCATAATGCACAATTCTTGCCTAACCTTGTTCATGCACAGAAGGCTTCACCTCACTGGTGAAACAAGTTTTTCATCTAGATAAAGTCTGCACATTTAGAACAAAGTCCTAGGAAAATGCACCAAAAAAAAAAAAAAAAAAAAAAAAAAAAGACAAGAGACTTCCTCTTCTTGATTTTTGGGTTGTATTTTATTTCTCTGATTAGGATAAAGCATTCACTTGGCTGGCAACTGGTGGTCAAGACCACTTTTTCCCAGTGCATAGTGAAGATTTCTACAATGCCAATAGCTCTGCTACTTTCTGGGAGCTCCGTTATATTAGATTTAAAGTCTTGGAAAAGAAAATGAGCTTCAGACATAATCTTGGCAGCAAAATAACAATGTCTAAGTTTATGTCGGCTATTCAGAGCCCACAAAATAAACATAGGCCTAATAATCTCATTAGGAACTAATTCCATGAGGTAGCCATTCTGGTGATGACTTCACGGACAAACAATTCCTAGCATTTACAGCCTACTTGGCCTGGAAGTTAGAAATATTAGATGAAAAAGGAAAAGAGCAGGTTCAAATTACAGTGCTGTAAGATTAAGTTCTACCACAGTAATCCTACTGCTCTGCTATTGTTACGATCACCAAAGCGTTTTATTTCATTTTGCCGAAGGTGAACGGCACAAAGGCATATGGAACAAAATGAACTTGCCTTCTTTAGGGCTATTTTATTAGGTTATTTTAGCAGACGAATACTAGCAAATCTCTGACCGTCTGCAAAGCAAATCTTTCTACCACTTCATTCTGCTTTACTGTGTATGTAGCCATACACATGGTCTCATTTATACAAACATAAACAACAAATACAGACACTGAGAAAAAACAAAAAGCAAAAAACGTAGTGGGCTACACAAAAATAGTCCCGGTTACAAACAGCAACATCAGTGTGAAACAGCAGCATTACTGTGAGGGCAGCATTTATTCAGAATGTTTATGTTAATGTTTTTTTTTTTTTTTTAACAGATATTTCCTCCCATTTTCTTTCATTTAAAAAGTTTTATTTGAATTTGTTCTCTGGGTTTGCTCATAGAATGAAAACTGATCAGAACTGTCGCTCAGTCTGTGAGACATCTACAAAATAACTGACATGTCATTACTGAAACGAATGCTGGCCTGTAACCAGAGGCTTGTTATTAACTCATACACGACCACACAGCCAATACAGCTCTGCAGAAACAAATACGGATCCACAACACACATACAAACAGTTAAATCAGATTTTTTTCAGGGATAAAATATGAATGCAATTCAGGGATGTGAACCTGTGTTCCAAAATCTGCCACTGCAGTAACAGTATTTACCTGCCAGGACTCTGCGGGGCTTCAGTGTCAGTAATAAAAGGTAAATGTCCACGTGATTACATGCTTACAGGGAGTATCTAATTTGTGCACGTCCTTTGCATGTAAAGGCATCAAGAACGGCAGCCAGCAGCCTTCAGCTAGTGTTCTTCAAGCAACCAGCAGGAATAAGCAGACACCTTCTTCCCAAGAACACCGTAGTGTCTCCCACGGGGGCACAGAGCCATGAAAGAAGCAGCCCTCCATTAGCTCGCCTCTCTAGATAACAAC
The DNA here is from genome assembly GCA_011076525.1 of Nettapus auritus. Classification (NCBI taxonomy): domain Eukaryota; kingdom Metazoa; phylum Chordata; class Aves; order Anseriformes; family Anatidae; genus Nettapus; species Nettapus auritus. The sequence goes on from CM021768.1 coordinate 15,987,615, forward strand.
ATAAATCTGTGCAAAATGTAATGCACAATCCTTCCAGAACATTTTTGTTGCTTTTGTTTGTTTTCTAACACTTCAGTTCTGCTTCTTCCTGTCCTCGGGGCAATCACTATATGCAGTAAACCTAATCTCGGCATTCTCAAGCTCACGCTCAAAAAGGCAGACGGGTACAATTTTAGAAATAATCACACTTAGCACTTCTTCTGTGTAGGGCATTAAGTAGATAAAAACACAAACATTAAGCAGAGAAGCACCTCTTGAGCAGAGGAACAAATGCTCTACGCCCAGAACAATATGTTGGCAACATTTGGGACCGGCAAACAAGTTTGCTGCTTTCCTGACCTCCCACTTGGGTTCCCACCTGCAGAGTAGGAGAGGAAACCAGCGATTCTCTACGCGCTGGTCTCCTCTACAAAGCCTCACCCAACCTCCCAGAGGTTCTAGGGAGCTGCCACCGCGATGCTGAATGCAGGCATGACGCAGCGCTGCGCACAGTGCCAGGGAGGACTGGCTGGGCAATGCTGATCAGTCAGAGACATCTAACGGTGGAATTAGTGAAGTGAAAGTATTTTGCATCCCTGGGAGAGGTCCCACTTCAAAACAAGACGAGGAGGGCTTCAGAGCAAAGGCATTTGGATAGAGAACTCGCTTTGCTATTTTGAGATGGCGTATAAAGTACTACACGCTGGCAGAGGCAGCTCATGGCAGTGCTGCAAGGACCACAACAGCAGAATAAAAAACAGAAGCATTTCTAAACATTGGCTTCCAGGTGCTTTGCTCAGCCTGAAGAAGCACACAGCAATGTCTTCTACCCTGCTAAATGCACCCAAGTGACTACTGTTTTGTTTTGGGGCTGGATTTGTATGTTTAATTTTACACCGTTTGTGTCACCTCATGAGGTCTTCCTAACAACTGGTATTTCAACACCCTTCTCAGGTTATATACCTATCCCCCTAGGCCACTGCTCAGTCGAGTGATTCAAACGTGATAATTTTATCTCTCTTCGTGAGCCAGTGTGATCCACACTTGAGATTAGCGTCTGGCAGTTCAAAAGGCAGAGCTGCCAGATGATAGCCCTTCTTGAAACACAGAAATGTTTTAACTCAGGAAAGAAAAATAGTTGAGAAATCAAAGAAAAACAAGAAGCCTGGATAGATTACCTACTCCGCTTCCCTTGCTACTACAGATCTAATCGAGACATCTATTTCTAAATAGAAAAAGTAAAAATTAAAAAATAAAAAGGTAGAATTATGAATTTTAGCCTGATACTAAACAGCTCAAGTTCAAGCGCTATCGTTTCTCTTCCTTAGCCCTCATCCAAACAAATTCCACCTACCTGCTGCAGAAGCTTTACAGCCTGCTCCTCCCACAGCTTTGCACAGCGCAGGCAAATTGATACCCCAGACCTAACAGCTGAAGGAGCTCTGTGCCTTTCAGAAGTTTTCTATTAACTGTTTCTTCCAAAACTTCTGTGCAAAGGAGCAGAAATGAAATTAAAGGTTTAGAAAGATTTTCTTCGCTGAATCAGTTTGAAAATCCAGCTCCCCTGTCGCGAGCATGCTCCAGTGAGATGGCTTTGTAAGGACAATGCACTAGCCCAGTTTCCTCGGGGCTGGAGAAACCCTTTTTTCTGCAGCGCTAGCCTCTTGGTGTAGCATTCTGAACATAACAACGTGTTTTATTGCTTCGTTAGGTATCCTTAAGAATTCCTTTCCACCTAGGACTAAATGGCCTTCTCCAAGATTGCAGATAGTTACATACTGCTATGAAAAAATAAAAACGAAAAGGCAGCGTTATCCCGGAACTTTTGTTAACTTCTGGCAGTCTGGGGGGAAGAGGTGCAGGAGGAAGGTAAGGTTTGAGCTTGCAGGAAATAACTTTTTAATTCAGAAGACCACTAGGTTTGAGAGTCTGTTTCTTTTGTGGGTTTTGTTTGTTTTTGTCATGAAGTTTTATAAAATGCTTAACTCAGCAAATAGCCGTTATCTTTTATGAAAACCAGATCACTGTGATCTGGGAGCTACACCAAAATCAAATAACGGAGGAAATAATTTTTACTAGTTCATTTTGAAACGTCAAGCCAAAATAAAAGAACTATGCAACTCCAAAAAGAAATGACGTGTTGATGAGATAGCTCTTGGAGCTGCATCCCTGTAAACTGAGGCTCAGAATAGGCTAAATGCACAAAAGTATGTGAAATGCCATGGATCATTTTTGAGAGTTGAAACTCATGGGGGACTTACGTTTGTTTTGTGGTGTTGTGTTTTTTTTTTCCAAATTGCCTTCTGAATTTTACTCTCAGGTTCTGGGATGGGATACAAGGTAGTCAAAGTAAGGAAAACCAGGCCCTAACACCGGCTAAACTAGTTGAGTCAAAGTCAGGAGGGAACTGCCGCTTTCTATAGTTTACAATGGTCTTTATTTGAATTTCTAAACTACTCTGTCCATGACTCTGAAGTCCAAGTCTTGACAAAGCCTGTTAATTGAGTTTTTTAAAACAGAAAAAAGTTTCTCAATTTACTTCATCAAAATGTTAGCCAGTAAAATTAAATGCAATCAAGCTAAAAGTGCCTGAAGAATATGGGTAACAGTCAGTGCCTCTCCCTGTAGAATAGCTGTGGCTTTCTTTTTAGCTATTATTCTAACATTGTCCTCAGCCATCGCGCAGCTTAGATAAGACCTACATTATGTGTATGATATCTCTTTGTACTTCACGTCCTCACCGTGAGTTACAAGACTTTAAAATCCTGGAGAATCCAGCCACGCATGCAACAGGTAGAACTGTTCTAAGAGAAGTTCACTAGGTCTGATCTCTGCAATTTCTCCTCCAAAATGGAATGACTTAAAATAGACTTCCAGCAAAGCAGAGCAGTTGACTGAGATAAGTAAGGGCCATCTGGAATTCTGAGCTATAAAGGGCCTCAGAGGGTAAAAATGAACTTCCTCCCGCTAGATAGGACAATGTGTATTGTGGCTTCATCCATTCCCGATTTAGAGTGCTAAAGCTATCTGCTGTGACTCTTTCCTGAAGCTGCAGAAATTTCTTCTAAGCTCTGCAGCCTAAAATGCGTTACATTACATCTGCAAACAATCAGTTTTCCCATTCCTTTCTGGAACTGTTAATTACATAAAGCCCCACTGAACACATGAAAGTGGATGGAATCTGCTTTCCTTTGGGTTTGGATTTGCATGCTTTTAGCCTGTGTTTCTTCAGATACGCCTGGCTGCTGGTTGAGCACAGTTTTCACTCCGGCACAGGACTGAACACTGCCATCTCCATGCAAAGCTTATTTTGTGTACACCTGCAGCATCCAGATGGCAGGTGCTATTTTAGCATTAAGAGCGTGCTACTTCTACATTCGTGGTAAATCCCAGATTTGATGCTCTTCACAGATAAGATTTACACAAAGTACTTTAAAGGCACTTTTTCTAATGGCTTGTGGTTCTGTAAAGCTGTGGAAGAGCCGGGGCTGTGGAAGAGCACGTAACTCACAGCAAATGAACTGGTGTCACCCTCAGCCCTGCTCTTCTTCCTCCTCCCCCGGTACGGTTCAAAAATACTTGATCTAAGCAGAAATATCCCTGACTTTGTCATTTAGCTTTCCTGAGCACAAACTGTAGGACACTTGTCATGTTTTTCCCTAATCTACATAGAAAGGCTGCCGTGATCACCTTAGAGGAACTTTTGGATGTGGAATTACATCCAAGCCAAGTTCTTAGAGGCAAAAAATCAGCGGGGTTCATAGCACTATCTAGACTGCACAACAAAGCACCGGTTAGTCTTTCACCTTTAAAACTGAAATTACATTGCATACCATCTGGCCCTAAGCGAGAAGTCAGAGGGACACTCGCTATGCTCAAAGGCAGCACAGTACGTGTGACACCAGGGCTTTAATACTTTGATGCTGATGCTTAGCACGCTGACAGTTTCCTATCAAGTGATTTTCACATGGCTAGGGCGCATGAATCAACAGGCCAAAAGACACCCCTACTCCTGCAGACCTTGCACGTCAGATACTAGATTTGGATTTTATTTTTGATGTTCACGTATAAGCAGTTTAAATGGTTGGATAGTTGGTAACCGTTTGCTTGCTTGGTCATCCATCAATACTTGCACATTTACTTAACCAATGATCCAGATTTATTTATTTATTTAGGTTGACTTACTGAGAAAATTCCAACTTTTAGTCATGCTGGAACCCATTCTCTAATAGGAACGTCATGCTTGCCACTGCTTCATACTGTTACCCTCCCGGGACTTGTTATAATCTTAGTACATAGCTAAGATAAGCAAGATTTAAAAAAAAAAATGCTATATAAAATCTAAAAACACTAATTCTGATCTCTTTTGGTAAAGAGCACAAATACATTTACACATGCATACAAACCAGTCCACAAAGTATTTTTGTATCTTGATAATGTGTAAATATCGCAACTTGGCTGTGGGAAATCAATAATTTAAATTATATTCATTAGCTAGCAAAAATAGAAAAAAATACGATAGCCTACAGAACCTTTCAGTACTGAGCAACTTTAAAAATACTTTGATGCTTTTTCTGTTGTTGTTGGTTTGTTTACCTCTACAGTTTGTAACTGGCATTGGAACAAATGGCATTGTTTCAACAAAACAAGGGTGAAATGCTAAGAAATCACTGCTTTCATTAAAGTTCCTCAGATCAAATAAACGCCTTCTGGTGAAAGTGGAGGATGATTCTGGATATCCAACTCTCTGTGGTTCTGAAATGTTGAAGATTTTCTGTCTAAAATTGAACTCGCTGTCCTTTAACAATTGCAAACACACACACAAAAAAATGAAGAGGTAATAGAATAGAAAGGTAGCTTAAAATGTTGTTGCTTGAATAGGAAGGCAAGGCCTCTTGTATAGGAATTGAGGATCTATGGAGTACAGTCCAAGGCACAAAATGTCATCTCTTTCATGGGTGGATGTTGCAGATGTGGCTGTAGAAGTGGGTAGGCAATGCTGCTTTCCCTTTTCAGTGACTAATGCTATGGAACCACTCTACTGCACTTTAACATGCCTGACTTCCTAATTTAAATGCAAATACTGCCATTGGAAAAGTTCTGCTGGTATGCAGTAAGTTTAGCAGTATTTCCAGTTGCTGCCTCTGTGATGTCTGTTAATCAGGACAACTTCTATACCAAGGTGACTGACTAGGCAGCTACTTCATCGTCTGGTGAAATCAAAATAGGTCACTCACGTAGCTCCTGAATGTTGCCAGGCACCGAGTTCAACAAGGTCTTTGTGAGTGACACAATACACCCAATTCTGCAGCTTCCCTATACCAAGATCAATGTGTTCCCAAGAAAAGCTGCTTTATCCAAAGGGGTTTTTTACTATTAGTCCCGTTAATGATCTGAATTACTTCCCTGGTTGAAACGATGAACATTTTAAGTGACCTGACAGATTTAACCTCCTACCACTTCTGTCTTTGGCTCATTTTTACTTCAGGTTCAGCTAGGTGCAAAAGTAGTTATTATATACTGGGCAGAGATACTCTTCTTTTCTTGGTCCTGTCCACAAAGAATGGTCTTGTACCTGAGAGAGAAAACTTAAATTTAGGGTATCAATTTCTACCTGTGATCCCTGAATACTAACACTAATTGACTCGACTAGCATCGCTTAGCTAGACTGTTAATTTTGTATCCCCTTCTGTCCATATGTCCTTTTATGCATGAGGACGCCAGAATACTGACTGTTCTGTAAGTGCAAAGGGGTCTTGACCCTACCATACAGCTCAAAATTAAGTAAGTGCTACCATATAAGGCAAAATTTAATAAGACTCAGAAAAATTCTCTTCTCCAATGAATATGCTAAAGGTCCTCGATGAGAAGACACAGTGCCAGATGGCAGATAAAATTCTTCCTCAGAGCAACAGTGGTATTTCACCTGCGTACTGTTGCTAGATAGTCCCAAACACTTCTCAAAAGACCCCAATCTTCCTATACTGGCAGATTATCAATGCTTTTATCTTGGGTTTGTTCCCTCTATACTACTGGGCCAAGTAGGTGCAATACTTTGAATTCTGGAGCAAAAGAGGTCTGATGCATGACAGTTATTGTTTACCTGAGGCTGAAGAATGTGAGTAGGAGAGAGTAGATCAGAAGTCTAATGTGAAAGGCGTAATTTTAAAAGGCTTTGATTTGTCAGTGCCAGCTGGGAGCTCACATGAGGCATGAGAAGACAACAGAGGGATGTTCATACCCGGCCAGTACAGTCACGTTTAGTATTTTCTTCAAGCACATCAGTGCTTGTGGTATTTTTATTGCTTTTTTGCTTACTGTTTCAGGCTGGTAGGTGAATTGTTTCTGGATGGCACATTTAAACTCCTTTCACATTAGCTATTTGTGTTCATGAAACATTTATTCAAAGTGATCAGTAGAAGTTACTTCTTTATCCTCATAAGCAACACAAACACAGAGTTAAATCTTTGAGAAACAAGCTGTTGCTGCCACTGAATTGTCCCCTGGCTCCTGGTAAGCAAGCCTTCCCAGAGGCACACTAAACCAATTCTGGAATGCTCCCAGACTCTCTCAGCTTCTGAAATGAACCTCCTTCTAAGATACACTTTGTTTTCCATGGGTTAGCTTTGAGGCTCTGACACAGCAGAGGCTTTAGCAACGCAGAGTCATGCTAGGCTATGAACATATCTTTGGGACGCTTTGTTTGTGTCTCGAGCTGATAAGCTAAGCTGATAAGCAAGGATGATTAGCTAGTCTCTGAAATGCACTCTCCTCATGAATTTTGGATTCAGGTCTCAAAGAGAGATGGAAAGACAAAAACAATCTTCTCAAGTGCAGACTCACAGAAGGAATCTAGGAGATACTGAAGCACAGAACCAGAACAGGCACCCCAGGGCAGTGGTCACAGCGTCAAACCTGACGGTGTCAAGCCTATCTAATTCAAAGTGATGTCAGATTTAATAACTAAAACCTCTTTTCAGAAGAAGGCAAAGCAGACTTAGAATTTCTTCAGGTCTCTTCCTAGAGAAATCTACCTCCCAAAAACTGATCAAAATTCTCAGCTCCCTTAGTTACCTATTTCAGTGAAATCTGATTTAAAAAAAAAAAAAAAAAGACACAAACCTTTAACACCTACTGCGCCATTACCCCATAGCATAAGATACCTGGGAGGTTTTGAAACTCCTGAACTGTAACCAGGGATGGGACCAACTGACTCAGCATAAGACTTCTTCGCTCCAACGTGATTATGTTCTTCAAACCAGCAAAATACTTGTTGCTGTAAGGCCTACAATTACTTTGACTGATCAATCTCAAAGGCAAGGGATCAAACTGTACTTTCAGGTGTGTTAATCGGAAGTAATGCCACTGCAGTCACAAAAGCACGGTTATCTGAGCTAAGAAAATGACCTTGTACTGCCTCCTCCAAGAAGCTAGCAAATTATCTCTGATGTGTTTGAATTAACTGTGAAGTCTTGGAGCTGGGACTTTCTTTTCTTTACTTAAACTTTTGGGTACATTTCTGCTGACTAAGCTAGAACAAAAAATCCAGTCAGTATTTGTATGACTACTGGCAATGACAAGCTGGAATTCCGCATCTATTCTAGATGAATACCTAAGCACAGGAATATCTTATTTCTGCTATCAACATTCACTGCATGGTTGACATCCACTGTTTAGCAAGCAAGCGCCATGTGGTTTTCCAGGTATTGGTTAAGAGACGTACATATTTCATTTACTGCTTAAGCTTCTGCTAGGCAAACAGGATTGTCTGATGGTTGTCACTAGTGGATTGGTGTAGCCATTAATACAGATTTTTAAACGGCTGTAATACTTCTGAGAATACTTAGATCTAAAGATCTAAGGTCACATTTTATAAAGCAAACAAATACACCTATATTTTTGGTTCACGTTATTCCATTGTTATTTAAATACATCAGCGACTGCATCCTCAGACAGCCTGGCATTTCAGAATCAAGTAGCATGTAACAGTGACATATTCCACGGGACAATCAAACCTGACATGTAGGGCTGTATATAGCTGTTACAGTCAAATGGGAGGACACTGCGTTTGCTTGGGCCTAAGAAATTCACCTCCATGTTTTGCTTTTGGAACAGCTGAGGCTTTACTTCTCTCCCACCACACTCAGTCACTGCACGGGACTGTGCCAGAAAGTTCATTTGGGGCTAAGACTGCTGAGCTATTTCCAAATGGCACCTGACGACCCCCCAGGATTAGCAGGACTTTGTGCCTGCATCTCCTAAACACTGAAGGCGTAACAGGAAAAGAGAAAGTTATTTAAGGTTCTCCCCAACAGATCCTGCAGGAATTTCCTCTTGATCAGAATCCAGCTGGCCCACCTGCTCACCTGCATGGCAGCCCTAGAGGTAGGAGATGACGTGCGCTGTAGCAGGCTTCTCTGGCAGACCTGCCAGGAAGGGAACCGCTCCACCCACCACTGTGCTGCTGCCTTCTGCTAACAGCAGCCTCCGGAAACCTAGCGAGGCCAAAACTAGACACAGCAGTTCAGATAACCCCGGGAGGTATTACAATCCTTGCTTTTGTTCATTCAGCTTCACTAGTACAGCAGGCCAGCTCCTGACGCACCATATTTATTTTGTATTTATTTCGTATTTGTTACCATATTTATTTCAAGTTTATGTCATTTGTTTGCACACATGGATGCGTGTTACCTCTACGGTATGTTGGAGAAAGTCAGATAACCTTTACCACCACACCCTTCTTTTTGTACCTGTAAACAGCTCTGGGTTCAGCTTCATTCCTCATTCCGCTATAAGGAATCACAGAATGGCTTGGGTTGGAAGGGACCTTAAAGATCACCTAACTCCAACCCGCCTGCCATAGGCAGGGATGCCAAATGACAGGATTTCAAGCTGAGAAGGGAAACGGGAGTTTTTAAAATGCCTGCAGCCTGTTACCTCTTCCTCCCCCAGCTAGGAGTTCTGATGGGCTCTGGAAGCTGTTTGGGCAGCAACTTGTTTTGTTGGAGCGGTGCAGTCTCAGCTCAGTAGCGATCGAGTCATCTCTAAGGCTGGATGTTCAGCCTGTGTAAAATAAGATGATGGTGTGGAGGCAACAGCTTTACATCACAGGATTGCTGCTGCAGGGCCTCTGTCCCAGGAAAGGCTGACTTCAAATGAGTCCTTTGACCTCAGCGCTTTGACTTCTTAAACAGAAAAGGGGAATCAAATTACCTTCATTACGGTCTTTTCTCCTAACCTGTCTTGTGAGGTCTGCCCTTTCTGCAGCGTCAACTCTAGGTGATTGTTTGTTTCCTACGGTCTCTGGCTCGGAGTTTTCCTGACATCCCTCTCAATCAGAGCAGCCTGCCGACTTCTGCATTGCCTGATTAGTCTCAGTCAGGAGGCAGCTGAAGAAACAGAAGAGAGGCAGGACCTGTGCCTGCTGAGACAGACAGGCCACCTTATAAAATACTCATAGCCCATAATGTCTGTCATACAGATCCACTGTGAATACAAATAAGTGAACGCTCAATGAAGGTACCTCAAGGTACCTCTCTTGAAAACAGATTTGGTTGGTCAGACTCCTCCACTGAGCTGAGAGTTACTCATCCATCTTTAAGTGGTGCCAGTAGAGCACCACCTGATTTTAAATGCAGGTATTCTGATTTGCTTCTCCTAATCTTGATCTTGAAACATAAATGTCAAGTGAAGGAGGAACTGTGAGCTTATTTTTATTTATTTATTTTTAAGTTTTAGCATTTGCATATGGCCTTGAAAGTAGGAGCCAATGCTGCATGCCACTTCTGGAAAGTTTCTGCCCCTTTCGTAGCACTGTAAATGATATGCACTCAGCAGGGGCCAACCCTTGTTGGAGGACTTGACCTTCATTTCCTTTCACAGGTATCAGAATTAACCAAGTCTCAATGTCCAAACCGAGCTTTTCCTCTAAGCAATCTACTGAGACAGAGAAGCACTGAGTTTGTGACTCCTGCCTCTGTATCCTGGGGTATACTTCCATCTGGAAGACGACATCCACTGAAAGTCACAGATGCGCTTGGAGAGGCTTTTGTGTGTTCCCGATTGCACTGATCCTATGCACTACTGCGATACTGGGGAACAAACGAGGTATGAAAATTTCTAATGTTTTCTTCTGCGTATGACGTGCCACTGGCATGTCTCCTGCAGCCTGAAGACATCACTCTGACATACACCCACTGGGATGTTCCTCAAGCTGCAGCATTCTTCTTGGGAGCCTTCCAGCAGCTTTGCTGCCATGCTAGGTCAGCTCAACTGGCAGAAAGGAGCTGCAGCAAAGCCAGGATCTCCTCATTCACTCAAAACATCTTCTATACGTGTATTGAAATGCCTTGTGAATGTGGCACGTGGCTGTGGGAGGTCAGGTCCTTGCTTTCAATACTACACAAGGGAGAAGAAAGGCAACTGCGGAAACCCCCAGAAGGGAGCCTGGGCCTTGTCAAACTGTCTAGAGATACAAACTGAGCTCTTCAGGCACGATGCCTTTGGCTCTTCCCCTTTCCTCTCTCCCGGAGCCTAAGTGCTGTTACACAGCTACGACATCTGACTTCGAAGTAGCAGAGCCATGAGTGGCACAGGGCTTTACAGCCCCTGACATGGACATTGTCATTATGTAATCTGTGTGGCACCACAGGTTTATTTTTACAAGCATTTTTGTGCCCTCTGTAAGCACTTGGCAATTACTGGTGACACATGCTCCGTGATTTGGGGACACAGGATTCAAAAGGACATCACTTGAGCGCAGTCCTCTGTATATAATCCCGTTAACAAGTTAAGCATTAATTATAAGCTAGGTACAGTGCTTGCCTCTGCTGCTCCTACCGAATGCCTGTTCTGGAGCTTCTTGAATTCAACACAAGATGTATTTTGTATCGTCCACCTCTGCGAACAGACCAATGCTGAGGCTGTTTTGCTTAGGGAACAAGTCCTAGGAGCAGCGCAAGGAAGTTACTCTGCCTCCTAGAAAACATTTGCCTACATGGAAAAAACCACAGATCTTGTTTGCTGATCCTCTTATCTGTGTCTCCATACAAGTTTCCTGTCCTTTCTGCTGAACAGATCTTTGCCCTGATTAGTGAAAGCTTATCTGCGTACTGATATCACTCCACTATACAGCACCATGTGTTGCTGCTCTCTGCGCACAGCCCTGCGGCATTTCCAAGTGGAGATACATATGACAAGAAAAGATGATATTGGGGAGTAACATCAGACCTTTGGTGGCAGTGGTGCTGCAAGGTAACAAAAATGAAGCATCTGCTCCATAGATTTTCTTTTAGTCCTGAAGACTCAGTATTGATCAGAACAATTTTGCATGAAAAATGGTTTTCGTGCATGTTCTTCATTACTTTAATCAAATATTTAGAGAGTAAAACAGGAATTTCAAATTATTTCAGGTCTGAAAATTATAAGCCACCTTTTTAATGTTATTTTTACATTATTTCTTATCTTATGAACAGTACTGATACAGATCAGTATCCAACAGATGCAGAGTGGGAAGGTGTTTTAGTCTACAAGAAAAAAGCATCTTGCTCCAGAGAAAAAGAAGATAACAAAATTAAGCAGAGGACTTCACTAAAGCAATATTCCTTACAGGTCATCTCAACTATAATGTTATCCAAAAAGTAACATTAAAAATTACCTAGCGGTATCTTCAGATTTACCTATATGTCAACAAAACCTCCAAATAAACTTCTGTCCTTGGAGTCAAAGGTACAGTCCTTTCTGCAGCTTGATTTCTCTTCCCCTGAACTCCAAGGCAGCCTGATGGAGGCTAAAGGCTGTTTTCAGGTTCAGTGATTCCTCCTGACGGCACCATCCTGGGAATAGCGCTAACTCACGCTGACCACGTTCAGGCCACAGGAAGAACACGTCAGGCTGTGCAGAAGACTGTGAAACAGAAGACTCCTGGGGTTGAGGCCAGAATTGGTTTTTCAAGAAACTCTGGAAGCACTTCATGGCCACCTCTTCTATGCTAAAAAGATGACTGTGACTATGCTCGCATACCATCTGGGAACAAAACATAATATTCCTCACTTAGATGAGCACCCATGTCACCACATGCAAACTTGGAGGACTCAGTGTGGTTATTACCTACTGTCCTGGTGGAAATAAAACTTCAAATGCTCAGATCCAACCTTCCTCTGGGTCAACAGGAATGGTGCTGAGCATTTCACCAAGTTTATGGCACAGGTATGCAACAGAGGAATGCAGCTATACAGAACAGCTCACAACACCTACTAACTATTTAGTAGTAATTTTCCATCTTAAGATTGAACACAGGCAAATCAAAGACTATGTTATTTACTCTTGGACCCAGGCCAAGACCTCAAATTTAAGATACAAATTCCACTCATAAAAAATACCACGGTGTCATAATTGTACACAAGAGGTGAGAAACTCAGCAGCCTCATTCCAAAGGGAGGCTGGCTCGGTTTGATTTTCTCTTGCAAAGGCTGAGTATCCAACCTCAAAGAAATTATTTTTATTCCTCTGATTTTCTTTGGAGACGACAGATTTAAGTTGAAAGCTTTGAGAAAACCTTCCCCCACTCTAATCCCCAGCCAAAATAATGGAGCAACTGTGATGTGCAAGAGATCAGTACACCTGAGATTCCATCAGCAGGCCACACAGCACAGCATCATTTTGACCAAAGCAACGCAAGAATAAAAGGATATTGCTCCGATCTGGTGGTGGCTGGCACTAACTTATTCCTTTTATTCCTGATGGGGATGGTACATAAGGAGATGGGCGATGCAACACAGCTTCTAGTAAACTTACAGACTAGAGCCATGTGTTCAAAGTCGGAGGTCCTGAGTTCTGCCCCGGGCTGGCACCTGCTCTGCGTATCCTTGAGCGGCTGACGTCCTTCCTCAAGCGATGTTTCTGACCCAGCTCTGCTGCCGTTCTGATAAGTGATACTCAGTAAATAACGTTCTCTCTCTGTTTTTCTTCTCCCACTTTTTGGCTGTTACCTATTAGACTCTGAGCTCATTAGCAAAAGGAATGAAATTTACCATCTGCCTGTAGAGTGAGCCGCAAAACTAGCTCTTGGAGGTACAAAACAGAAATGCTGTCACAGCTACATCAGATAAAAGATCAACTCCTGCTAAGGCAGAACACGCTGAAGTTAGGGATTCCCCAACTTTTGGTCTCAACTTTTGAATTCAACATTTATCAGACAAATACTATTAAAAAAAATAAACCCTCACACCTGAATTACTGGTGTCCCGCCTAGAAACTGCCAACTGCTTGAGCTGTAACTGCAACTTGTTAACCACCCATACAAAGCACTAAGCACTGCCAGAGAAGATGGCCGCTCTGTGGAAAGGCTGAGGGTGACAAACACAAAAGTACAGCTGAGAAATATCGCTGGAATCATTGTAGCCAAACACCTCAATAATTACCTAATTAATACTTTGAACCGCTGCTCCATACAACAAAAGCTACAAACACTCGTCAGCAATCTAAAACGTATTTAAGCCACATCATTCAAAGGTCCAAAGCCACAAACCACCAATGTGAAAGTTCCAGTGACAAAAGAGCCCTAGATAAAATATTCAAGGCTATAAGATCAATACAAGCTGTGTCTCCTGGAGTCTGTCGTTGTAAGGGTGTTGCTAAGCATTTCTGCACACCGCTAATACAGAAGAAGGTATCTCACTAGCAAGAAATTGCTGCAGAGATTCAGAGAGGTGGCAATCAGATTCATTTCTCATCAGTTTTCGTGTTCCAAACTAACAAGTCACTGGAACAGAAGATGATGATAACAACAGAGTCTGACTGTATTATTTTTCTGAGCTCAGGCCACACGGTTTGTGCATTATTTCTTAACAATCTGCAATTGAAAAGTTAAACATTTTTAGAATGATGCTGGCAGTTGCTCCAAGATAAATCTCTACATTTTGATGACAGCAGCAGTCCCCTTCACCTGAAACACGTACCGTCCAGATGGACTAAATGGGAAAGGGAAGGAACAGCAACCTCTCAATGGTTTCATTTCAAAGAACCATCAGCTGCAATTAGCGCTGCTCCAACCTAGCTATGCAGCAAGGCAACGTGCACTCGGATAAAGCCTGCTTGTGGGCCTAGAGCAGTTACTAAATTCTGAGAGAGGCAATTAAGGTCTTCCATGCCTAAATTTCTACTACCTCAAAATGGGAATAAAACCTACTTGACAGGAAGCATGTGAAGATCAAGAATGTTGACTTAACATAAAGAGGGCAACGAGTGACAAACAACTGCTCAGTACATCAGAAATGGGGCTAGATGAATATATTTGCTCTATAAACACACACCTAAAAACCAGTCCCCCAAGTCAAATAATCACACCACAGCCACAGCTTCTAATTTACTAATGAGCACATTTCTAGTCCACATGGTTATGGAGATGCAATTGATAAACGTGAACAAAACATGAGTGATACAGTCCCAAATCTACCAGGAAAAACTACTGCATTAATTTACCTAAGAGGATAACTTCGGGTATCCTCATTTCCTAGCAGGGGAGGATCTAGTAAGACAAGGATTAAAATGACATGGTGTTACCAAGCATAAACTTCCAGATGTTAGATAACATCGCTGCTGCTTGTCTCTTTGATGACCAGCAGCACCCCTGCTGCCTGCTCTCGACACTGACAAGGGCAGGAGACAGCACTTCCCCACAGGGGGAGCACAAAGCCCCCTAAAAGTGTCCATGACCATCAGTTCCACCTGCGTAGTCAGCGAGGTGACGCTGCAAAGGGATCTGATGTCGCAGCAATGCCTGGTGGTCTGCAGCACCCTTATTTACCCCCAGATCAATGCTATGATGCAGCTGTGTTCTGTCCCATTCCTGTATGGGGTTAAAGAAGGTCCGCTGTCATACATGAGCTCGCTTGCTTTCTTGGGCATTCTCCTGTGGGCAAAGCATGGCACCTGCTGAGCACAGGGGAGGGCTCCTCAAAGGGACTGCGTAGTACACAACAGCACGAAAAAAGCCCCTTGCCCTTCCTCCCCCTCACTTGCCAAAAGATGGCTGCAAAGCTAATGAACGTACAGCAACTTGCAGCAGGTGGTGTAGTGCCTGGCTAATTCTAGCAACAGCCATCTGCCCTCTGGTTGCAGTGAAAAGAGGGGGTGGATGGGGACATGACTCAGCTGAGAAGAGCTCAGCTGAAGCTGAAATCATACCCAGCTGAGCACAGTCTGTATTTTGTACAGGACCACTCCCATGAAGTGAAAACACAACTGAAAACCCAAGCTTTGGCAGGTGTTTGTTACCTACAACACCAGCCCTCAAGCCCACTTCTTGGGCTGTGCTGAGTCCTCCTTTACCCTGAGCTTTCCAAGCACTGCTCTGAACTCTAGCCCTCGTTACTGACCTGGCAGATTGTCACGATTCAAACTGGCTGCACGTCTTCCTCTGACCTCAGAAGGCGCCACATCTCCTTGTACACATTCGTTTTGTGTTTTTACTGCCAACGCTGCTGTGCCACAGCAATAAAATGAAGTTAGCGTGCTCCCTCCCGTAACGCAGCACGAGGACCTGACCTCAACAACAGTCCAGTGGGAGGTGCAGAAAGAATCTGAAACTTACATCGCCTTTTGGCAGCTTCCTGGACTACCTAACTGCTAGGAAGGTGACCCCAAAAGTCACCACCTTCACTAGCACACCTATGCTGACAGGCAGAGTAGCATTACTTGAGATATAAAATTATTTCTTGCCTGCACAGCAAAATTATTCTGAGCACCAGATTTGACTATGTCACTAAAATAACTCTTCTATAAACTGCTTTCCCTGTAGGCTAGTGGTAGTTTGGTAGGCTCACAGCTATTCTGATAATCCTTTTAAGGATTACTAAACTCTGAGCTAGAAGCTGTATGTTTTTCTACACTATGTTGCCCCAGGAGACCTGCAAGTTAGTTAGCTTCTTTACAGTATCACCAGAAGGAAGCAAAATTAGCTTCCATCTCCTGTATGACATAACAAATGTGCGAACAATTTATTCTTTATTCTACAGGTGCACTCCTCTAATCCCAGAGAAGTGTGGTGGTTTTTCCCCAATTGCATTCGAATTTGCTTAAGGTGTTGTTGATTATTGTCAAATGAAGATCAGTTCAAAATAAGGTCCCTTTTTTCTTTGATAATATTTACACTATTCATGAAAGAAAAATAAAAGGACAGTGTTTAAAAAAGCCTGCAAAGGTTTCAATTTCTTTCTCTCAGTTCCTAAGCTTGCTTCCCTCAGCCAAAATAAGAAAAGAACAGCTTGAAATAACTCCTCTTTCGCCCCAGTTGCACTGTGCAGGTGAGCTGGGGCTACAGACACTACATCCAGGACAATATTTGCATATTTTAACGAGGCTCTGCTTGTCACAGATTTATTTATTTGTGACAGCGTTTCGTTGATATTGTAAAATAGCTGTACAGGCTGGAACTAATCGAACAATTGGATAGCCAGCCTTTTCTACATTTCAATTTCAGTTTGACTACAAACAGAGCAGCACGAAGGAGCTGCTTTCTGGGAGCTGTGCACCCAGTCGTGGTTCAAAGCTATGAAGTATCTTTGACACGAACACCATCTACTAACTGTTAGTGGAAAACATCTCCCATCACATTTTTGCATAGCATTTATTTTAGGATTTCACTGGATTTCAGCGTACTGTCAGGGCCTAAAAGCATTTGAAGAAGCTCACGCTGATCCTAAAATAAAGGTGCAAGTTCTCAAATTCCATAGGAGAAGCTCAAAGACTCCGTCACAAAATGGTTTGCTTAGACCTTCAATGGATGGAGCTAGAACTAACAGGAGAAAATACTCTAGGTCTATAGACACTAACAAAACTACCATCCATTCTCATCTTCCTCATTTACAGACGGTGTGACTCGATACGTATGCTGTTGTTTTTTTTTTATAACTCTCTTCAAAGCATTCACCGTTAAACAGAGATTCAAACTACTCTGGGCTCAAAGAATCCCGGACCTCTTCTAGCATTTTTTGGCATAATGCCTAAGAAAGGAGGTAAACGGAGTGTTTCCTTTATCTCTTCCTATTATGTATTGGCATTTCACTGAATGATTTATAAATAAAAGCCTTTCCCTTTGATGTTTCACCAGGTCTTTGTAAAGACCTGCAGGTCTTTGTGCGTAAGTTTCTCTTCACTGATCCATGAGGCATGATGGATATGCAAACACTCGGCGATCCTACCCATCCATAATCTTCTCACTTTAAAGCCAATCCTTAATTTGCCATTATTCTTTGTAAATCTGCATCACAAATGAGTCCGGTTCTTTATTTCTGCTGGCATCCCAATGGAAGAAATATTTTATCAAGGCTTCAGCAGGCCCTGTACATCCCCGAACACGCTTAGACTGCATCATCTGGCACGGACAAACCTTCTGTATTGGGTTTGGATCAGACTGCGCCACTGCAGCTAGCTGAGATTCCCCGCTGTCTCTCATAGCAACAGGATCGTTTGCTGAAAAGGCAGCATTGATCACCAGCTGGAGCATTTTTTTTGTTGTCACCTATTCATTAAGTGAAATCAGATGCATTCAGTGAACCTGGAATATCTCTTTGACGTGTCTTGAAACCAAATTATATCCCTCACCGCTGGTGTGTTCATGAATCAGTTAGTAGTTACAAGTAGGAGCAAGATGCCACTCTTCTCTTGCTCACAATAGTACTCTTAAGATCTTAAGATCAAGATAATTAGTAATATCCACTACACTGTCCCAGAAGCAGAAGCTGCAGTTTTCCACTAGTCCTTTTTAGGACTACCAAACCCTTTCAAAAGATTTTTCCTGTTTCCTCTCCAAGAATTTCTCGAGCAAGGAAGATCTCACCGTACCGCGCTCGTGTTGTATTCAAATCAGTCCAGCAAGCAGAACTGCCAAGTTTTTCCTGAAACTGCTTTTAGAACTACATGCTTTTGAAAGTAACAGAGAGATTTCTACACCAATTTTTTTTTGTCTCAGAGGCTCAGTCAGCAGAGTAGCAGCTAAACCAAGATTTTATAAAATGAAACGTTCTGGATGAGACAGGGAAAGACCCCAGAAGTATTTGGTACATGCACAGAATGTTTTACTTGCAAGAGTTGTTCGCATTTAGTATTACAAACGATAACCAAATGGAGGCACTCTGCTAAGTAGCCATATCCTCATCAGAAACTCCTGATAAATAAGGCTGCTGATAAAAAAAGACTTGTTAGTGAATGGTTAGAGAACTCCTAAATGCATGCAACTGCTATGCCAAAACCTGCACCATTACACTGACACGGATTTCTGTGCAGACGGGGGGAGAAGGATGTTCCCAGCTCGGTCCACAGACGTGGTGTAAGCACAGCGTATCTGTGCTAATGAAAAAGTAAGCACCTGTCAGCTAATGCCATCCTTGGCCTCTGATTTGATTTGATGAAACTGGTAACATTTCACAATGAAGGGATCTCTAAAATCTCATAGAATACTTTGAAGATATGTTCCCGAAGTACCCCACCTAGTATTCTGCCACAGAAAAGCTGTAACCAGCTGTATGTCCAAACGGGCTTAGACTAAAGCTGCTATTTTCAATTGATCTGCACGTTAAAACTGTGGCTGTGTTATGAAGAGGGATTTTATTTAAAACCTCAAACAAAATCAACATTAATGTTTGAGCACCTCCGCTAAGACAAACTTCCTCTGAGACATACACAAGCAATAGGCTATGTTGCATTCACGCGGGCCAGATCCATAATCCTGACAGGTTTTATCACTGAAGACAAAATTTGTCGGCGTAACAAGGATGCTTAACCGTTTCCTTTGTAAAGAATATTGATCACCGCAGAGCAGATTCTCAGGCTGTATGAATCTAACGGGAATTAAAGAATACAGCAAAAGCAAAGGTTTGTCACTAAGATTAGAAGACATCATTTTGAGCACGCCTGAGGAATAGCTCTTCTGAGGAAGCTGCTGCTATTTTTTCCTGTTGATTTACAGAGCAAAATCGCATTTCAGCAGATGGCTCATTTTTTTCCACCACAACTTTCATAGGAGTAAAAAAAACAACTCACAAATGTAGGAATAAGATACATTGGATGCTTGCTGCATAATAAAACTTGTTTAGTTTTTATTCACGCACTTATCAGCACACTTAATATCTAAAGTTAGTTTACAAAGGAATTCTCTACATGTTTACAACCCAGTCTGTATTTACAGTGGCAAACTTTGTGGATAAGATAAATCTTTAGACAAAAGACTGAAAACAGATTCCATTTAACATTTCATGCTAAGATTTCTTCTTAAAACCTTCAAAAGAGGACGTTCGTGCTTTTGTTCCGTACACTTTCTGTTAAAATTTGAGATCCATGTTTGGAAATCTCAGCCACAATCTTTATTGCCATCCATTCCACAGCCTGCCCTTCCTGTTTTCCAAAACCAAAATGCTGTATTTATTTTGAAAATGGGATATCCTGCTGGAAGGCTTTGGGAAAAAAAATAAAAAATAAAAAAAATGAAAGAACACACTGAGCCTAAGACCTCAAGTATTCCTTCCTGTTCCCTAAAAGAAATCAAGACATAGTTCTAGTCAAAAAAGGAAATATGGCAGGAAAAAACTACTTGGGAGTTACAGTCAGAGCAATACTTAAAGAATAAATAGTAGGGAAATAATTACATAAATGGTTGGGTTTTTTTCATGGAACTTCCTACATCAAGGACATAAAGCCCCTTAACGATATTGTAACCTCGGAGTATAACGCTTTGAAAGGAGCGCTTATGAGCCCCATTCATGGACTAAAATCTATTGCACTGTTCTTTAGCAGGAGCAAAACAACCAGCTTTTTTTCCTCTAAGCGAGTGAGAAAAACTGATCTTTGACTGAATTTTGACATTTCATTTGGTATAACTGGGTGTGTTCCAGACACTCACCTGCAGAGTCTTCTACACAGGAGCTTTAATTTTTACTTTAGCAGTATTTTTGCATACTTTTCATAGTCAAAGCAACTTCTGCACCGGCCGCACATGGTAAGACAGTGGATAAAATGACGACCAGTAAAAAGGCCACCGTAAGGTTTTGCTCATGTCCTTCTGAATGAGATCCAGTTGCCTGAGCAAAGCCCTCTCCTGTCCCCTCAGTGCGGGACACCCTCTTCATCTGCCAGCTGCTGTTTGAGAGGAATGTGTCTTTTATAGATTCTGTGTCATACTTGCCAGCTCTGTACAGACCTTTTGGATAGCTTTAAGCAGACATCTACAACACCAGGTATTTACTTCAGCTTCCTGCTTCACCCTGTGGTTTTGTACTCTGGTTCCCCACCCTCTGTGGCTGTTAGCTTATCCCACAGCTGCTTTGGGGTGAACCAGCCTGGTGCCTCTAATGTAGCTCTTATGGACAGTCGACTGTAGTACCTTCTCTCTGCTGAAGCAAGGCTGAGACTAGGTCAGGTCCAGCTGCCTCCACACTGCACAACCTGCCACAACAACGCCAGCAGGTGCTGCACCTTTCTGGGTCATAAAATCCCCCTCCCACAAGTCACAACACACTCCGTACGTTGTTTCAGGCACTTTGAGCTGAAAAGAAAAACTCGCTGCTCCCTAAAGCCATCTGGGGCACCATTGCTAAGAGCACACCTTAATATCTGACTCTGTTTAGAAAGCTGTTGGAGTCACATTAGACTAGAACAAAGTCTTATCTCCATGGGAAACACAACCTCCGACCCCCCAGTCAGGATCTACCCCCCCCTCAGAAACCTTTACTACAACTGAGAACAGATTCTTTAATACCTGTATCCTGAGATAGAAATAAAATGAAAGACTCCATGGTTATTTGCAATGTGAAAGGAATAAGAATTGTGCAAGCGTGATCCATGCCGCAGGGTCGGTCTATCCTGGCTATTTAAGTCGTAAGCACGCATTAAATATCTCCCTCCTGCAGTCTCGCTGTGAAGATTCAGAGTATTGCCACAAGAAGGAGAATGACATTTTGACATACGCAGATAAAACTATTCTAGCTCCAGTACACTAGCCTTCTGAGAAATGCAAAATAATAAGGCCACTGGATGATAGTCACAGCTGGGTCCTGAGAATTTCTGAAGAGAACAAGTAGGACATGACTCAGAGGGAGATGGGTGACAGCAGCATGTATGTGAAAAATTGCGGAAAGCAAGATCCAGGGAAAAATACAGCCATATACCATACACAGCAGAGTCAGAACTCCGAGAGAAACTTCCTGGGTCTGTTCCAGAGGCAGCACATCCATAGGCAAATCTGCGCATCACATCTTCCCATGTGAAAAGTGAACACTTACGGCAAATTGGACACATGATGCTTATTACTTGAAAAGCCCTTTCTTCAGAAGATTTTGGATCCAAGACTTCATCCACTGCGTATTTAACACTTCGGGGACTACATAGACCGTCTTTCATTTATTCATAAAGACTCCTGAGATACTTGGTCTTGGAGCAGTACTTGCGTTGCTCTCTAAATCTATTAATAACATTGTTACCTCTGTGGGCAAGGTTGCTTTTGTGGTGTGCTTTTGTTTGTTTTTTTTTAAATCTCCAAAGGTAACATGTCTTCTTGGACAGGCAGAGTACTGATGCTTCATATTACAAAAACGTGGGAAGGGAACTATGCCTTTGCGTAGTCTCCACACAGCAATTACTTGCATGCATTTTCCTCTTTCTGTCATTGTCACCAAAAGCTAAGAATAGTAAGCACCTAAGAATGAGTGGCAAAATAAGTCACTGGGATAACCTGGAGGTCTTCACTGTCACCTCCAAACTTGTTTTTGGAAAAGCTTTGCTAGTATACTAATAATTACCTTTAAATGTTGGCCCTTGTTTTTTAACCCTTCTGCATCCCTCCTCTCCAACCCCAGTGGGATTTTTTATTCTATTCCCTTATGGTCCCCCCACAGATCACTGCTCAGAGGACTCAGGTAAGGACAGCCAGAGAAATAAGACTGCCAGGCACTTTCAAGAACCTTTTCAGTCCTCAAACCCCTGTAGAACTAATGGTGCTGCTACAATAATTCTGTTTAGTCTCTATTTGTAGGATTTTCTCCGTATGACTGATGGCTATTGAGAAATGCCTGCCACGTCAGCACGAAGCGCTGTTTAGTCACACAGCATCCTTTGATCTCCTACCACACTGGCAAGGGCTCCGTTGTGCTGGTTACAAAACTGACAGGTATCTCTGCCTTACTTGGCACAGGACCATCCCTGGTCAGAGCTGTAGTGTTTCATTTTAAAGCCGTTTGAGGCAGGGACAATTACTTCACACACGCTAGAAAGGAATGAACCTATTATAAAGCTATTTTATGCTGTCTTGTTAAAACACACACACAAAAAGCAACATCTTCCAAAACCTAAACTCAGGTGTTACTCAACAGCTACAGACACTGAAATACGAGACTAAACTGATGCAATGCTCACTCCCTTTCACATTTCTACATGTAAATTATGCCAGCTCAGGCTTTCTTATCAACCTTCAAGCTCAGTCCAGGGAGCCAAATGGAACGCTGCCTTCCTCTTCACAGCTCTGCAATCAAATGTTGAAAGACCTGAACGGGCCTGGAGGCAGATTTATACCATTTTAGATTTGCTTATAATTTTACTTACTCTGTCTTTTGGAGACTCACCACTCCCACAAACCAAGGGGTAAATAAAAACATTCTTTATCAACAGAGTATACCCTAGTTATTTTCCAGAATCCAGTACTAGGATTTTATTTCTTCCCTCTTCAGAAGGATTATTTGCAAAACGAAGTCAGAATGCAATGGAAGAGTTCTGACATGACTTTTTTTTTTTTCCCCCCCTCCACAATCTGGACATCACCACTGACTTGTTCATAATCAGAGCTCCACTGCCTCAGTACATCATAAACATCGGGTCATATACTCAGTAATAATTTAACGAGTACAGAGGAGAAAGAATGGCTCAGTAGCTAAGACACTGAGTTATGTTTTAAGTGATGACTTCTTGTCAGATGAACTCTCCCTGCCTCAGTTCTCAACCTATAAAAAGTGAAAGCTACCTTTGTACCTACAAGAGGAATTACGAGGCTAACCTAGTTCATAGCTGTGAGATATGTTCCATTCGTGGTAGCCATCCAAACAACTAGATAGTCAGGAAAAGCGCACGGAGGATGTTAAGCTCTGCAAATGAATATTACTAACCATGACTCTTTACTCTCAATCTATCCTTAATATAATAACGCCAAAAGATTTTATAAATAGCTCATAAAGTATCTATCCAGATAATCATCTACCCCCAAACTATCTCATGCTCAGTTTAGCAGTCATAAATGGCAGCATAACAGATCAGATGTGAGAAAAAAAAATATTTATCCAGCTGCTAGAAGTATAAAGATAGAAAATATCTGCAAAATATTTTGATCTTATTGAATATAAAGCACTGCATTTGCAAAACAAATGCAATAATGCATTTATTCGAGTATACTGTCTTTCAAATAATCAGAACCTTAACAGAGATACTGCAGAGAAAACTTCAGTAAACCACACACAAGACAACCCTGGAAGAATAGCCCTTCCAATTTGTCCTTTGAAGCATAAGGACAGGGATGCTTCAAACACTGCGTTGCTTGTGATACACTTAATTGTCACAACTTTATCCGAATCCCTCTAAGCTATTTGTTCCGAGATGCTGCAGCCCTTTTGGAGGAGGGCACATGCCATTTGCCCTTGTATAAAAACCTAGAGCCACTCCCACTTAGCACATCTGGAAGGAAAGCACAAAGGATATTCCACACGTTTTTTGCTTGTAGAAACCATTTGACACTATTGCTGTTTGCGCAACCGCTCCCCTCCAGTTCTGAGGACCAGATCTGAGTAACGGCCTCCCAGCCACAGAATCTTCAGCACATTAAGGCAACAATCAAAAAGGTCCCTCGTTAGGCAGGAAGAGTTACGGCACCTTCCCAAAGAAGTGCAGGCACTGCTGACACACCTCTGATTTTTAAACGCAACTTTTGCTTCAACTCCGCGATGCCGTGCACCTCACACAGCAGCCGCGCAGTTACAAACCTCCCCGTCAGAGCTTCTTTCAGGGTGACATCGGAAGTTTTGTTTTTCTCTCCAAACTCAAAAGTTTCCAGCTCATGAGTTCATACTCTGATTAACAGAATGTATTTCTGCGAATCCCAACAAGTGAACCAAAATAATTTATTTTTAATAATCTCATCTGGTTCGTAATTAATTTTTAATGATGCTAACTGCAAGCTACTAAGAGTAGCTTCCTCAAAAGGGCACAGTCAACATAAAGAGCTCAAAGACTCTTTTTGAGTTTACTGAATAAATTTTGAACCCTAAAAACCGCTCAGAAGACCATGTGCAAGTTTAATGCTTGAAAGCACATATCTCAGCTGACAAGAACGTGATTCTATCCATACCAAAAGCCCTTGGAAGAGATGCAATTAATTCAGTTCAGTCTTCCCAGCGACTTGAGTTCATCTCTACAACCCATGGTGAAGAACAGAATTTCATCTTTGTACCCTCAAACAGTTCAAGATATGTTGTACTGCCATAAATTAAACAGATGAAATGATTTGCTAACAACAAAATTAAACTTGGTAATCTAGGCTAAAACTTGAATCTGGATTTCCTCAGCTGTTGTTCAGCATCTTTATCCCTTCAGCTCTCACCATGCAGACATGCTCAAAATTCAGGATAATAAGCATGGTCAGTAGCACCAAGTGGTGATGCGGTGTCACTTACTGGTGGTAAACTGACTGTGAGGATCACTGAATCTGTACCTGTCAATGCAACTCTGTTAGGGACATGTATAAAGACTTCCTGTGCCTCTTTTCATTTCCCACTAGGCTTCAGTTTGGTGAACAAACACCACAGAGATGCTTTGAGGACCTTCTCATTCTTGGGTCTTGACTCTATTCCATCCAAAATAGACTCAACACAAACAGAGCAAGAATGCCTCTTTCCTTCAGTTTTCATCTCGAAGCCCCTGAGCAGCTCCCGTAGCACTGGAAGTACAGGAGCTGGAGAGCTTTAATGGAGCTAAATCCTACCCTGTGATTTTTGGTCACCTGTGTCAGAAATGCAGTAGGGAAATCTGGTTAGGGAAGTGCTCCAAAGCAGAAATGAAACAGAAGTTCAAACAACTGACCTTCAGACCTAAAAGTATCTGTCCCTATGTAGATTTCCCTTTGGAATTGCTGTTTTTTCTCCAAAGTAATTTATTTCTTCATCCTTTACTTCCAGTATCACTTGTGTCCTTGCATTTTGGTCTATTTTATTTGTGCATACTCCAGCTTTCTGTCTCATTCTGAGAAGAGCTTTGAACAGCTCTGGGAGTGGAGCTTGATGAATTGACCAGGAAGAAGCACGGAGCAAAGCAAGGATGTTTGATGCCCACTCATGTTTATTATCAGTGGGGAATGCATCACCACTTTGTTTTGGTTGTATCTGGAAACATAAAATAAACCTCGTTCTTTAAGTAACACTATTACATATCATTTCCATGGAGATAAAACATTATTTGGGCTGGGGAGCTGGGAGGGAGGCAGAGGAGAGGGGTAGATGCAAGCATTTGGAGAGGGGATAATTTCTGAGCTAATTCTCTTTTACACTGAGATGGGGGTGGGGATTTAATCAATGTTAGTATTAAAAGGAGCTATGAAAATTGCTGCAGGCTGCACTACATTAATCCTTTTTTTAGCTTGGTCAATTACTAACTAAAAATTTGAATAGCAATTAAGAGGGGTGCTTAATCAGCCACGCAGGCTTCTGTCTATGCTATGTATTAAAAGTGCCACCTAGCGGAAAATATCACTTTAACGAGCAGCTATTTCTGTGACTATTTTTAATTCAGGAGTGACTGACTACACAGCTATATGAAACGTAGCTGCAGATCACTAAGTCACACCTACACAGGGACATCCTGTCGTGTCCAGAGATATTTTCAAGAACTAAAGGAAACAAAGAGCACAAGTTCCAGAAACCACAAAAAATAACCCTCAATGTTATTTTAAAATTAGACTACTATTTTAAAATTAGACTAAGTGATCTACATACAGAGTCTGTGGCCAGCAGCTAACTGCCTGACACTGCCTATAGTGCGAAGAGCAGAATGTGTACCTACAGACCTGTGTTCATAGAGCTCTCAGAACCACTGAGATAAAAACTTCAAACAGAATTTAAAACCCTAACTTTGTTTTACCATATATGAAAAAAAATGACGCTTTTTTCTAAATTTTAATGAGCTGAAGGCATGAGTTTCTACCCAGCAGGAGAGTACTAAGCACATACAAACAACACACAGAAAACACAGTGTACTGGAACACTAGATTACATTTCACTTAACTCATCTGGCCACTCAGTTCATACCAAGCATTCCTCTCACAGTTTTGGGGGTTTTTGGCAGGGACTGCAAACTTTCCACTATGTATTTGGTCTGCTGGTACGTCAGGTACAAACTGACAAAAGCAGGCTACTTGTCCATGGGAGCAGCCTGTCTCTGTGAGCAGCCAAACGATGTGCTGAGGTCCTACAAAAATGGCAAAAGTGTAAATAGACCAAAGCAGGAAAGATGGGCTTTAGATCTGTTTGTACTTGTTTTTGGAAAGTTTACTGAGCAGACCCCTTCAGTTTCTTCCTACATTCGGTAGTGACTTATCAAGTCAGGCTTCAGGGATTTCATCACTTTCAATCACATCGCATAATGGCATGACTCACACAGCCTGAGGAGATCCAGCACAGTGCAAGGTGTTAAAAATTCAAAGCACAGAGCATCCTGAAAACAACAGTTAGAAAAAAGAGATTTTCTTTTCAGAACTAAAATCATTTTCCCTGTTCTCATGAGACTGTCCTTTATTTTAGCCATCCTAAAGGCTACTGCAGTCAAAATACGTTAGCTAATTCATTTCACAAGTGATGAAAAAAGAATTCCTATTACATAGTCCTCATACAGGCTTTTATTTGTCGTTCATTAAATTATTTGTATATATTATGATACATTCTTTGGGGGCTTTTATTAAATTACACCAAAATACATGAGGTCACGTGTTACTTCTGCATGCCATATTAATCTCTAAAATAGATTACCCAGGTAGCCCAAGGTAACTGAACAAACGAAAGGCCCGGAGAATCAGCCTCATTCTACCTACTTCTGCTGCATCATGCTACCCACTGAGATACGTCAGTTCTCTCCCTGACACAACAGACAGCAAAGCAGTGCCGTCCTGGAAGGTGGCATCAGTCTTTTAACAGCACTTA
Organism: Nettapus auritus; assembly: GCA_011076525.1. Taxonomy (NCBI): domain Eukaryota; kingdom Metazoa; phylum Chordata; class Aves; order Anseriformes; family Anatidae; genus Nettapus; species Nettapus auritus. The sequence goes on from CM021768.1 coordinate 16,014,812, forward strand.
CACCTATTAACACAGAAGATATATCAGAAACACAGCTACTCCTTAAAGAATACAAGATTAAAATACCAAAGTCCTGCGCTTTCTTCTTCACTGCCATCACGTCATGAGACATTTGTACTAGTGCGAAGTGGGTGTGAAATGCCAGCACTGTGACGAGATGCCACGTTACATTACGGAGCGATGCAATATACATTACAGTCTAACAGAGGCCAGCCCTATGTACTCGCATACTGAGCTGTAAATAACAGCTCTGAGTACTCTGTCGTACAGAAAATCACTTGTAAAGGCTAACTTTAAGAAGCCTACCCCGTGCCTTAATAGTATCGCTTCAGGTTTCAGAAGAGATGTTTCAGTTAATTACACAGCACGGCAAAAACCCATGCAACATAACCCAAGTTTCAAGCCAGAATTCTTCACTAGCTTTGCTCCTTCCTGCTTCTGGGCACGTGACAGATATGAATCACACAATTTAAGGCACTGTTGGAAGGAACTAATATACTAAGCCAGAATGATACAAACTATCGTTACCTTTCTGTTCTGTGCAGAACAGAACAGATCCTGAACTTGGAAATCTGAACGATGACAGTCACTGAAAATTTTGTTGGAAATACCTTCTTGCCATTCAGCCAGCTGACCACTAGCTGTCCCCATTGCTTCACAAGAGTAAAGAATCAGTGCTACAGCTGGAAGACTATTTTCAAATGAAACACGTGGTCCGAAAGGAGTGCTGCAACTCTTGGGGAAGAGGGAAAAAAAAAAAAAAAAACTCACAAGAATTAAAGCAGTTGAAACGAGCTACTAAATTTCTCTAAGTTTTCAGATAAGAAAATGGATATGTAGAACACCAACATCCTAGGACAGTGACAACACTGCAATTTGAAACAGATCAGCATGGAAAGCTTAGCAGATCTATGACATTTTATAAGACCTAGGGCAACAGAAGTCCCTGGACATCCATTGTCGTAACAGAACAAGAATAATCAAAATGGACGGGGGCAGTACAGCATTCCTGCCTAGTTTCTGACCACAGCCAGCACATCATCATCTGCAGTATTGGATAAAGCCACCTTAAGAGATGCTTTCCCAACCCATATCTGTGGTGGACGCTACTTCCACCTCATACTATAAAGCCTATTCAAACTTAGAGGTGGAAAATGTATCTCAGAGAAGCCATAGGGTAAAGGTGTCTTAAGCTCATCTCAAAACCTTGAAGTTTTGACAATTCAGGATGATTTCTCATTTCCATTCACCTTTTGGCTTCTCAACATGAGCTCAGGACACAGAACTGACATTTTATTTATTAGATCTGGGTTTGGTCTCTTCACAAATCATCTGGTTTTTATGTTGATAATGGTTGAGATTTATTATCACATAATAATTAAGGGAAAATAATATTTTATAATGCAATTAATTCTACCTTAATTGCCTTTTCTAGCCTTAGTGCTGCTATTCATAAAGAATGAAGATAGTCTTTGTGTACTCAAAATGTATGTTATGATTTTAGATGCTATTTATTGCTTTTTGTTTGGCCTTCATAAATAAGCCCCATTATTTGCTCTATAATATTTGCTTCTAAAAATCAAAGACAAAGCAGTGTCATTTCTAATGTGCCAGACCTCCAGTGGACTCCTCTAGCCAGTGAAACTGCAATGTAATATACAAGGTAGTTTTCAATCAAGCCAGATGTTTTAGATCAGAATCTACCCTTTTTCTCTGCTACATTATAGTCAAGAAAAGCTGAAAAGGATACAGAAGGTTGGGATTACTGTGTCCTTCAAAATATAGGGAGTATAAAATTAGGAAAGAGAAACTGATCCCTGCTTTCTTACTACTTCTTCCACTCTCAATGGGCCTCTCTTCTACTTGGCAAGTACTATTCCTGCACTAAAACACATTTTTTTGTGAAGAGCTTTATTCAGAATTGTCAGTGCAGGATTATTAGCAAAACAGCAGAAAATCACCAAATTGGAGACAAAGAGTTCAGAATTCAAAGTACATTGGCAATGCTCTTTAAAACAGGCTAATATTCTGAACCAGAACTCCTCCCCGTTTGAAATCCACAATGTACTGCCAAATTCTAGACTTTGCTGCACGTAATAGCAGCGTACACACAAACGTTGGGCATCCGCTGTGCCATGAAATACCCATTGAATGTCTGTGAACCGCGATTTTTTTTATGTATGAATGTACTGTATCAGTATATGCTAATAGACATTCAATGTTTAACAGCCAGCTCCACACAAAATACACACACTAGGAGGAAAATCTTTCACAGGAGGAACTGGCTGTGGATTGGTTATTTTCTGCTCTTCCATTTTATCTCTAATGTCAAATGTTTGTAATTTTAAAATTTTAGTTTCGTTTCAAAACTAACTTTCAGAGTTTCAAAATATTACCCTACACAAATAATTTTTGTAAATAAGTGTTCAATAAAAATGTTTACGTATCTTTTTCACAGAGTAAGAAAAACACAGCAAGTATCAAAACCAAAAAGAACATAGAGAAAAAAGCAAGCATAAAGAAATGTATTTGCCCAGACACGATCAGGAATGAATGTTATCCTCAACTTATGGAACAGAATAATAGTTTTCCTACAGAAGACAATGCATTTGTTTTCTATGAAACTGGAGAAGACAATAGGCTTTATTCACCTAAATGGTGTGCTTATTTTGTATTCCAAATTCTCTACACATAGTACTGGGTAGACTTTATAGATGTAACAACTGACTCTGGAGAAAATTCTAATCTTCCCCACCCTCCCCCAAAAAGGTTCTGAATGAAGAATGGTGCGTTTACAAAGGATTTGGCATACATATAGACTGGTCTCCCCCAAAAGACACCTGTTACTGATATTTTTGCTAGAAACTATGAAAAGCAATTCGAATCCAAATATTTTTGTACTGTGTTTGCTTAAGAGCCTATGAAAATGTTTAGTTTTACATGAACTATATCAGCATTATTATTTACCTACCACCAAGAAGTTGAAAAACAAGTGTCTAAAGACGTGCTTCACCTAGTAGGCTAGATTCAGATGATAAAAATGAAAAATTTGGTGCTAACTGGAAGCAAAATATAACTCGCTGAAATAGGATTAACCTAAGGAATCAGAAGAAAGCACAGTTTCCTTCTTAGTGGTCACAACACATGGCCAGAAGAGTAAAACAATATCACTTTACCAGTCGTATGTTATAAAGTACTTTCTCAAAGCAGTATGGAACAAGAACAAAGCCCTCTTCCATGTCAATATGGACATACTAGTTGTCAAAAGGTATGTGTCATAATTACTGCTTTTCTAATAAACGTGAATAAACACTATAACTTTTTCTAGTTGCATAAACCAAACTATACCATTATAGAAAAAAATGGAGCAAAAACTTTTCTCGTGTAGTAATGGTGCAGTGGATTAGGGAATAGGACAGAACGTTTGCTTGGCTGTGTTTTGGTGTATCCAACATTCCTGGACGTTGAAGAAGGGCACATCAAGATCTAAACTATGCAGCGAGACCCCAGCTCTTCAGCAGTGTTTCCAGCTGTTGGCGTATTAAGGAGCTAAGGCCTGCAGGAAGAGTTTTGTCAAATGAACTAAAATATCTTCCAGACAGCTGGAGGGCTACAACTAATGCTACAATAAATGAGCAAATGTTGCTTCTTCCGTTAGCTGATTTATTGGTACACCTGCATTCAGGAGAGGTACAGAAATGTTTCAAAGGATGCATCTTCAACAGATTTGAAAGGGAGGAAAGGAAAACAAAATCAGGTTAAAACAAAAGTTGGAAAGAATCTTTTTTTTTGTAACTACTTGAGGGCTACCAAACTACCTCACTGGTCACTGATGTGTTTCTAAATGACTGAGTAAAAGGAGTGAAATACTCGAGTAAAAAAATCCTAAGGTATATATAAGATCATGCTGCAGAGTTTAAATCCCATTGCATTGGTTAACTACAGAAACAGGTTGTCCAGACACCCCAAAATGTAATTAGATTAATATGGGTTATTTTGTTGACATAGGAGAATTAAGCTGTTCAGACACAATGCAATTAGTGACTTCCCCAGATCTGTGATCCCACCCCAGCAGCTGTACTTGGGCATTCTGAATGACCAACTGCCGCACATCTGTAAACCGAACAAGGCTCACATATGCAAATACCAAAAAAAAGTTTCTGCCAACCTCCCCTACCTAATGTTTTTAAAATGCCTTTCAACAAAACACGCTCCTCCCAAAGCTCACAAAAAAGACACGTAAGATCACAAGTTTTACAAAAGCACACAATATGAAAGTCTTAAACCCTGAAACAATCACAGAAACCTGTGCTTCACCAACTAGCTGCGATATTAAGAGACAAAAGATTTACAGAAGCACAGCTAACCGCCTTGTGATTACAGCCTAAGGACACCATTCTCACAAAAGGAAACAACAGTGTTGTCAGGTGTGCAAAGTGATTCTTTCCTCCTGAGAAGCAGGAGGAACCTGTAAGTTCAACTGGTGTTAAAGTGCAAAAGACACTCAAAGAAAAAAATACACTTCTGAACAAAGAAAAAACTCATCATACTTTGCACCTGTTTAAGAAAAAAATCCCTTTAACAAGTTGGTTCATTAATAAAGGTGCAATTAAGTACCACATCATTAAAGGAACAGGAATGAAAACAGTAAATTCTCATTAAGAGACAATGCTAAGGTATCTATCTCGTTTAAAAAAAAAAAAAAAAAAATCAGCACTTTCTCCCCTCACTGCTGGTTACATATCATCTCTTAGGAACTTGATACTTACTAACACAGGATTGCTCCTGAAGTTTAAGAAACTGCTTTTTTTTTTGTGAGCTAAAAAGCTCGAATTTGTTCCCATATTTCTAAGAAAAAGTGCTACTTATTGTGAACAAACACAGCAACGGGAACAGAAAAACCTTTAGGGAAAACCACTACTCATTTCAATATCACAAACAAGACATAAGCATGGGGAAAGTGACAAATTCTGCATTCTCTCAATAACAGACTCCCTTTCTGTTAACATTGTAAGCTAGAATAGAGAAACTTCAATCACTGTGGCAAGCAGGCAGCTCATGAATAGGCTTGCTAACATCAACAAGACTATTCGTATGAACAAATGCTCAAAATGACTATGAGACTTCTTGTATATCCTTTGTAATGTTAAAATCAGCAGGACTACTGTGGTTTGCAAGTGCTCTCCCACATGCACTAAGAGCTGAAGGCAAGAGGCATGCTCATGCAGTTAAGGACTGAATCAGTCCTCTGTTTTCAGATAAAAATATTACAACACATTCTAACAACAGAACTAATGGATTTGCAGATACCAGGCTTTACCGAACTATAACTAAGGCCTGAAGTTCGATTCTGATGTGCATCGCTCAAGTAAAATACTGCTTTTACTGTCGGAGCGGTTATTGGTTAACTATGTATGCAATTCTGTTGCAGAGCAGGAGATTTCAAACTACACTCAAAAAGTATAGAAGCAGGATGGTAATACATAAAGGATCTGTGAGAAAGGAAGCACTAGAACTAGCAGCAAGGTGGGGTTGCCTGCATGGTCAGCCCTTCATTTGAATGCAAATGTAATTTTGGGGCAGGCAGTTATCTGTGACATCAGGCAGGACCTTAGTAAACTGTTACCACCAGCACCTGGTAAAACCATTGTTAATCATGTGTAGTAAAGGGACATCAGGGCTAGCATGAGTCATTTATAGAGCCAGTCAGGGCTAGAAAAGACAGAAAGAAAGAGGAGGGGAAGGGAGATCAAACAAACCCTGTGAGGAGCAGGATGTCCCAGCAAGACAAAGCCAGGCTGTGAGCATCATGTATGTGAGTTATCTTTTGGATAAAGAAACCAGCATGTATCCCGGACCCGCAAGGTGCAGCAACAACAACCTGCCAGTGCAAAACTTCGCGTCTGCTCCCCCCTACTCAGACTACATGGGGTATCACCATGTGCCAGCCCTGGACAACCACGGACAGCCTGCGGGAACCTGGGGATCCCACTATGGACCACAGAGGGAGGACTGGAACGCTTATGGCCCAGGACCTTCCAGCACCGTGGCTGCCGCACAGATCAATGGCTCGTCTCCTGGGCAGGTCTCCTACAGCTCTGCTGATTACAGCTCCCTCCATCCTGCTGGATCCGGGGGGTTACCTCCTGTAGATACAATTAATGCACAGCAAATCTCTCCCAACAGCCAAAGGCACAGCTCTTATGAATGGATGAGGAAAACGGTGCAATCCACTTCTACAGGTATGAGGGCAGAGGGGCTACGCTGAGATGCAATTTCTCTTTTTTGGGTGGTTGGTTTTGTGTTGAGTTGTTGTTGCCACCAGGTTCTGTGTTTTGAGGAAAGAGTACATTTTTAACAACAACAACAAAATCCTAATTGCTCTGTACAATTCTCTTGCTAGCAGTTAAGTACTGGTTCTATTTTTGGATGTTGTTTTTGATCAGCTCATGATTTCTTATTTATTTCTTGATGTTTACTGATGAAACAAGTGAAGAGCCATGTCCTTTGACAGCGAAGTATTTTCACTTAGGATATGTTTAAAAAAGTGACATCAAATAATTGCTTTTAATAGTGGTCCTATAGATTTAAAGGAGGAAGCATGTCTGTAGAAAGAAATGATATATTTCTCCACCACTGTACTGTTTTCCTCAACTTTTAGAGTAGATATGAAAGGTTCAAGTAAAATACATATAGGATTGTTGTTGGAAAGATACCTTCATATTAGATGCAACCTCTTAAACCTCAGAACACTGAAATGAAGTGTCTGCAGGATGAGACGCTTTAAAAACAGGACCAAAAAGGAAAGGCTTGCCATACCTTGCAGGAGCAGTTCTCAGAACATGCAGAAATATAAAGATCTATGCTAACACAATTATGATAGGTCAACCTCTGATGCATATGAGTGGATGAATTAAAGAAAAAAAGCTTCAGTCACATTTAACAAGTAAAAAGAAGTCGAGAAGCCTGAGGAAAAGATTTTGGTTGTGGGAAGCAGGGAATTAATACAGAAAATATATAACTATTAAACATACTTAAAAGATCTCTGTTCCTTGTATCAACAGAAAAAAATAATAATCAAACAAGGAAGGAGAGAAGGAAAGGAGCAAGAGGGGAAACTGCCTGAAAAGAACAGACACAATCCGCTATAAAGTAGCTGATCCTCCAAGGTGCTGAGCAGCTTTTACATGCACAGACATCAGTAGGAAATAAGGATGCTCAGTACCTCCCCTTAAGAGATGCTCGCAGTATTTTAGTGGTACAACTCAGGAAGGTTCCTTTCCTTTCAGCCCTTCCTCCCCCCAGCTCTGTTCCACACATGCCTGCAAATGATGGTTTTCAAAGACAGTACCGAATCAATCTCTGAGAGGGAAGCAATTAATTTAAAAACATGCCCTGCAAAAACGAAAAGCAACTAAACAGAAAAATTGTCTTAATTAAAATAATGCATCTCTAATGTGTATGGACAGACCGAGCCATACTTACTGCTGCTGAATACAACTTTAGCTCATAGGGAGTCCACAGAGGACAACCAGACAGAGTACGTTGTTACTCTGGGTGAGTAAAAATTGTGGCAAATATAAAAAAAAATATAGGTTGTGGGGTGTTTGTTGTTGTTTTTGTTTGTTTGTTTGTTTTAGTATCCATGTCTACTTATATCTAGTTGCTCTTCACTGAATGCTACCTAAGGAAAGATAAAAGAGGGGGGCCAATCTCGCTAAGACTTACAGTTTACTTCTGAGCGGTCCTTATTTATACAAGGACATTTCTCCTTACAAACCCTATGATTTACAGATGGCAGCATACTTGCTCAAAAAGCACTACTTCTCATCTCATCTTTACCTACCTGCCTCTTGCTCCTGTGGATTTAAACAGCAGCTTTACCTTTCTGTCTCTTTGGAAAAAATACATTAGGAATTTCTGCAAGAGCAGAGGAATGACAGCTGTTGTTTATTAGCTATTTTTATTCCCTGTGAAACAGATGCGAACTATGATTCTTAAAGATGGAAAAAATTAGGTTTAGATTTACCTGAAGTCACAAAAAAGCTTATAGAAATAACATTTATTATTTGTTCATTACTTGTTGCAATATACTCGTCATCAATAATATGATTTCACTATGGGGACACTTACTGTTAATGCAAGTAACTTTTGTAAGATGTTCCTGAACATCTTCAAGAAATGCTCCTGTAATCGTATCCCTTTAGGATCAGGAGAGATTCCTTCCATGGGTTTACTTACATTGGGTAGTCTGACTTGTAGCAGCTACAGAAACAGGGCCCGGAATCAATGACATTTCCGTCTCCAGGGGTTTCATGGTTAGCTTCTCTTACTGGTGCTTTGTGGCCTCACAACCTGACAAATGACAAACAAAACACTTGACTGAAATTTCTGTCACTGCCTCATACCCTATGGATCTTTTCATATTATTGTTTAAACTATTTACACAGAACAAAAGAAGAATAATTTCAAGTTCAATCTTACCATGTGTAACTTTGAAAACATCAAATACAAAAGCATGTCTTTACCTGGTATTAAGTAAAGCTCATGAGATTATGCTATTTAAAACCACTGAAGATCTCAGTATTTAATGCAAGACTGTCATGCTGACTTAGCAGCACTGGAATGCATTTCCCACAGAAAACACCTAATCAGGCTTTCATCCACCATTCCCTTTGGTTGCAGGAACTGGAGGGAGTAGGACTTGATCCTAAATACAATGCACACAGGATCCAATACCTGGTCACTGAATTCCTGAGGGTGTTCAGGATACAAGAGAAAGCAAGCGTGTTTTCACTCATAACGCTCGAAGGAGGAAACACTGGCTATTTAGTATATTCAATAGCACCAGTGGAAAACACCTTTCTCTAACCCTTACACTGACCATCTTCCCTTCGTATACTACCATTGTTTAAGAGCAAGCAAAGCCAAGGCAACTAGCAATTGCAGCAGAGGAAAGAACAAAGCCACAGCAACTAAGGATCTGAGAAGGCAATTCATGTACACGCTAAGCATAATTACAGGCAAAGTCTTTGATGGAAAGTACAATAAATCCAGCTTGGAACAAGTTACAAAATCTACTTCTATAGATTTCAGTATTTTTACAGAGGTATGCAACCCTGCACACAGGAGGAGACTTTACTTTTAGCCTTTGTAAGAAAATAACGTACATCTGCATAGAGCCATGCCCCAAATAAGATTGAATAGGTAAGCACCAAGCAGTTTCAGCTGCAGTGAGAATTAGCTCACAAAGCTGAACGTACACCTTCAGGTCTAAACCTATATTACCATTAAGGAGAGAGGGAGCAAGCACAGAAACAGAGGGAAACTAGCTATGGGCAGAGATTTTCCTGTACATGACACCACCCCAGTCATTGTTCAATGGAAGTTTGCTCTGACGATTTTTCTGATTATGACGACAGGTGCTGACAGCATCGTTACCCAATGCACTGTAAATCTAAAGGAAGAAGTTACATCCCCTCAGATCTAAGAAAGAGAAACAAACCTCTTAAGAAGCTATTTCTACAAATTTTGAATTTCTAAAGAACACACCCCTAGGAAAAAAATAAATAAATAAATAAATAAGATCAGTTAATTGCTTGCTTTTTAGTATATACAGTCATGGGCAATGGGATTTTTCCTGACCTTGCCACTTAGACATCTGCCTACGCTTTTGGCCACTTGTTCCCTTCTGCCAAACAAAACGCACCCAGAGCCGGCTGACCCATCGGCATGTAAAGATGACAAAAATGATTCTGCTTTGGGTTCGAGTATGTCTGTATGACAGAGATGAATAGTTTACACTAACAAAGTGAAGGACAGAATCTGGCAAGAGCTTTATTACAGAACACCAGAATATACTCCACATTGAAACTATTAGCACTTCAAACAGGAGTCAACAGCACAGAGGGGAAAATGCTGCAAGTCCATTGACGGGGTCTGATTCTATGACACTACTTTGTCCTTCTCTCCATGAGTCATCTGATACGTACAACAAGAAATTCAGATCAAGACCCCTCAGAAAATACAAACACAGTTTTGCCATGCTTCACAAACCTTCATGCACCCATCTTCACAACAGTCCCCCTCAGCTCACTGAGACTTGCAGGAGGAAGATGACTCACACTACAGAATCGGACCCATGTCACATTTTCTAATAGAACGGCAGCGTGTATTTTTAAATTAAACTCTACAGAACTTCATGTGCAACACAATGTCCTTCGAGACTCATTTAAATTATTTTTGTTCCACAAATTCCATGAAGTCCGTGAAATCTCCCTAGGGTGAATACGGCCCTTTCATTTCCTAACTTTTAAAGTGCGTGAATATTTGCAAATAGTCTCCCCCTCAAAAAAGAAAAAAAAAAAAGAAAAAAGAAAAAACCAACACACACTTGGGCCTGAGCTCCTGTGGTCCTTACCTTTATTACAATTGCAAAAACTAACACTAATCTCTCTTAATACTGAGCCAACCTAAAGATGCAGATGTGAACAGAGCATATCTTCACGCCAGAAAAGTGTTTTACCTTTTGAGCTGACTTAGGCTGACCTCCCGCTATCCAGTACAGACATTAACTCCCTCTGAAACAATGTTAAACTACTGAAATGATGATTCTCTGTAAGTTACCTGACACTGTTCTGTACTACAACATTTCCTGTCTAAATTAGGTAGCTGGTGCATTTTAGGAACGATGTCAATTTTGGAAGATGAAGGATTTTCCTGAACAGTTCAGAGACAAGGCACTGAAAAAGGGGCCAGGGCTCGTTCTCATGCTAATTTATTTTACTTTGTAAACTAGTTGTGAGGTCTGATGGTGGCTTTTTTTTTCCTCCTTTCCTGGCCTACATTGTCTTCAGTTTTGAGGCCTATCTGTCATATTGAGGCAACAGACCCTTTTAACACTTCTCTTTGCTTTGATATGCAGTCTTGTCTCTTCCTTCTCCCTTTTTTCTTCAGGAGTTATATTGCCGGAAAGGGTGATGATTTTCACAGCAAATAAAGAGGCCTTCTCCTAGCTTTATTGTCTTCAGAAGAAATACTCTGTGAATTTTATGGCCAATGGGAAAGCTGTTCCCTTCCCCCAACTCAGAACTTGGCCAGTCACAAAAATTGCTGAAGTGGGTGTGATAGAACAGGATTGTTAGAAAACTTTACATGAGATAGTTTAAGCCTAAAATGTCTTACTCCTTATTCTGAAGGCAGTCTTAAACAGTCACCATGAGTAAATTTATTTATTACAAAATTCACTTTTCTTAAATAGCTCAAAAGCAGAAAATCTGCTTCTCTAGCACACAGGCAGTCATACTGCAAAGGCAGTTACTTCAAAGCTCCTTATTTTTTCTTCCACTGAACTCCCACTAAGCCCTCCAACCACTTGCAGCTCCGTGGTATGACTGGCCATGACAACGCTTTCCTAATAGAACTGATAATATGTTGCTGATTAAAATGACAACCTGTCATTAATAAAAGAGTAAGACCATAGAAAGTTAAATGTTGTTCACTCACCTGAGTAAAATACGCAGGATCTGACTAAAGGACTGGATTAAAACATTAACATTTATCATTGGATCATTAAATTCAGTCATCTACCAAACAAGTCTGAGAAGCGAAAACTATCTTTCTGCTGTCTCTGGGGTGAATTCATTAGTTCTACCTCCAATTTTACTCGGGTAATACTTACTAAAATAACATGCATTGCTGTAAATAAAACCAGTAGGTAGCCTGCAAGATTCATGGCAGAACGCACTACAGTGGATCTGTTCTATCTAACAGATGAAATGCAGAGGCTAAAGTCCTCAACTGTTTAGCAACAGGTTTTTAGTGCTGTTGTTTGTTAACCTTGGAAAATAAATAAAAATGTATTTTGCCTTTGAAATCAAATGACATATGCAGAGTAATTCCAACCCAGCATCCAGGAAAGGCATGTGGAAGTCTCTCACTGACATCAGGACCTTACCCACGTCTCGCTGGGAGTAAAGCACGGCGCTGCCAGAACTAGAAGACCTCAGATTTCTCAGGCTGTTGTTGACTTTTAGCAAGAAAGTGTTCTCCTTTTCCCTTTCCATTTTTAAAAATTACTTTGTTACCTTACTTTAAAGAAATAAACTAGGCGCAAGAGCTTCTAATCTTCCCTCAAAAAGGAAGAAGAAATTATAATTTCTACTACAAAATAAACAGAAAGGTAACTCATACAACAATCAAAGATTTTATGGAAGTTCTGTTTTCCACATCCATTTAGTTTCTTCAGTTTAAGAAAAGAAAAACAGCCTCTACTACTCAAATAAGGGCTTAAGCACTTAATATCAGAAATAGGAAGGTATATCCCAAAGTTTACCACCTTGTTTTGGCAACAGAAGAGCTTCTGATATTTGTCTGTGGCTTCTGAATGAGAATGGAGCTGAAGATAAGATCACCTTGTTGCTCCTTTGTGTACTCCATCTTAACACCACAAAGGAGACTAAGGAAACATTTTAAATATTTTGTCCCACAGGATGACCCCAAACTTTCATTTGAAGAGGAAAATCTTACCCAAAAGCCAGACTAGAGAGATCAAAAGCTTAAAAAATTCCAAATAAAGCATTAAAGCACCACAGGTGACCATATGTTAAACAAACAATTTACACTTTGAATGAACGAAAACAAATGTCCTACAATTTATGTGGACCGCACTAAACTGCTGTTCTTCAGGGACTTTTAAATTCTTACCATAATGAAAAATTAGCAGCACTTTTCACTTGATTTGCAGGGTAAACATAATTGGGCTAATTCTGCTTTTCACTACAGTTTTGCCATGGCAGAAATGCTGCTGAAATCAGTGTCTAACCTAGCCAGGCACAGCAGAACCTTCACAGGGAAGTTAACAGATCTGGGTGAATTGTTTCTGGCTGCACAGAAGGAGCAGAAACCCCAGCAAAGCATTGAACAAACAAAAAAGCACAATTTATTTTCCCTCCTGAAACGTTCCAACTAAGCACACCGATGACCTCATGACAGTTTAGAAATGCCCGTATCATTGTAAGCTCACTATTAACGCATAGTGCTTTCCCAGGGTCAAACAGCACGGAGTGCAGAAGCTGAAGGACCAAATTCTGACGTAGACCATGTTCTACAAGCCCAGGACGAGTCCTAGAGAAAGCCCGTCCCGTAGGGCGATCCGGTTGTTGTCCACAACCAGAGGTATAACAGTATTTGTTTAAAGCACTGCAGTGCCCAGGATTTCTGGTGCTATACAGCGCACACAGCTCTGCATCCAGGATTGATACAAACCATACAGAAAGGATCCGTACCTGAAGAACTTCAAAACATAAATAGTGAGCCAAAAATTCTTACAAGTAACACAGTACTGGTTGTCAAATGCTGGAGGAGAAAGGAGTGACACGGTTAAGTCATTACCATGCGGTGTATCCATGTAGCTAACAAGTGGAAGGTAATGTTAACTTTATACATGTTTGGCTATGAAAACAATGAGACTTTATTCCTCCTTGGGCATACAGGGAAAAAACATCAACTCATGAAACAAAATCATGAATTAAGGGATAAAGTACTTCCAGATTCTGCTACGCTGCTGCAGACTGAATTCTGATCTCTGGGTGTTAGTTAAACTTCAAAAGCAAGGGAAGCTGGAAGGACGGGCTGGGCAGAAATCAGGCCTTTGATACTGCTGATACCTGAAACCTCCAGCTATCCTCTCCTGCAGGGCGGAAGCTGGTTGCTCTGTGGTGGCACGCTTAGTGACCTACTCAGAGATTGAGATTTTTCTAACTCTTGTCTGAAAATCTATTTCAGTGATCTCCATTCAAAATTAATTACTGTTACTATGAGTGAAAGTGTTATGAGTCCATGAGTCTGAGATTTTTATTTTTTTGAAAAGTTAGGCACGCATACTTTTTTTTTTCAGAAAAAAACCTGTAAGACAGAACTAAAGTGCTGTTGTATGAAGCGAAGCTACATCTGCAGCACTACCAGGCTGTTCCAGGCAGCAAGCCACAAGATGCCTCCAGTTCTGTGCACGATCTGAGAACCTGGCTCCAACGGCGCTGTTCTCACCTGCTGGGCAGGGAGCTGCACAAACTGCAGGACCGCTGCGCAACACACTGCCAAAACTACCAACCACAACTACATTCCCTGTCCCAAAGTCACAGAGGAAATATTTACATCTGAGGAACTGTCCAGATGAATACAGACAGACAAGAAAGCAGAAAATGAACCAGCAAGACACTATTAACAAACCTGTAACGTTGGTATTAGCACAAAAATGATCTGATCTTTCCCAAATGTAGGAAGACCTCAAAGCAGGGCTCAGAGGTGTTGGCGTTAAGCAGTTGTTGATCTCCAGTATTTTGATTGCCTAAAATGAGTATTAACAATAAAGAGGTGAGTGAGAAAGAAAGCATCAGCAGCCTCTCTCATTCGCAGTTCTGGTTCACTACTGCCAACATCTTCTGTCCCTACAAATTACCCTGTATGGAATCGATAAGTTTCAGCTACTTGCATCCATGTTCCCTGGCTCACGTCATTTGCTGTTACCTTTTAACGACCCGGGTACCGCTGAGCCATGTCTGCTTCAGTCAGCTGTACCCACGTCTAAAGAGAAGCAGCGCTGCTGCTTGCAAAAGAACAGATGCTGCTGGTCTAGCATTGTTGAATGTCCTTTGTTCAAATTACTGCTTTCTTTTCATTTTTTTTTTTTTTTTTTTTAATTAGCTGTCATCTGAAAATCTCTATTACTATTCCTTGAGCTATTACCAAGTTGTGGATAGATTGTGCTAGATTTGAAGGAGAAACATAGGCACCAAATTGCAGTAATAACCACAGTATCAAATGAGTATTTCTAGCAACTGGAACTGAGGAAGTTTGGAAGCTCTCAGCATTTTCTATGCAGTTAAATATCCCCCACATTTCTCTCTGAATCAGGTGGCAGTTTATCAGCTTTAAGAACAGAGAAACAGAGCAATTCAACACTATGTAGGAAGCCTGCAGCAGAGCTAGGAACAGATCCCAGGTTTCCTGGCTCCTCATTCTTAACAAGAACACCTTCCCTTTCCCGAATGATAACCCAAGGATAGTAAAGAATATGAGCACCACTTTCCCTTCTATTTACTAAGGAGCAAACCCAAAATCTGGTGGTATGAACCTCGTGTTGTAAATCAAGACTAAGTCCGCTACAGTCAAGGGAGTCACTTGGGGTAAGTGCCTAGAGAACCAAGCCTAAATACCCACAAACGTTACCAAATGCAAAGTCAGATATTTTATGTTACTGAAGTTAAAAAATTCTAGCTTGAAGCAATGTGTTCTTCTTTCAAAACAGGTAAAACAAGAACAAGAGAGAAGTACCGAGTGGTTTACACTGATCATCAGAGATTAGAATTAGAGAAGGAATTTCATTACAACAGATACATTACAATCAGGAGGAAGTCTGAACTTGCTGCAAACCTAAGACTTTCCGAGAGACAGGTAGAGTATGGATCACCCATTCAGGGTTTCCTTTGCATTTATTATTGCTGATGAGGAGATAACCACACCGGTTAAGAACGCAGAAATGCTAATGCCTCTAATAACTACGTGACCGGGTTCCCTTTGCAGTTCAGGAACTCAAACTATCCAGCTGAACAACCCGCCGGCTTTCTTTTTACTCCTAACTGTCCCATCAGCACTAGCTCAGCCCACACGATGACAGCAGAAACACAAACACCAGTCCGACAGCCTTGTTCTGAGAAAATATCAACAGAATGCTGCCCAGAGGTCCTGGTTTGGCTGAGGCAGTGGTAGGAGGGTGAAAGCTTTGCAAAACTTCCAAGCAGAAGTCCTGGTTCTGCTGAAGCCAATGGGAACTCTAACTGATTTCAACAAGGTCAGCCTTAGCAGGGGTGCAGCTACTAAATGTAAGTTGTAAATTCACTTATGTTCAGGACACCGAACGTGTTTGTCTCCTTGGCTACCTCCAACCTTTTGTTAATAAATTCCTGCACTCTTGCTGCTCCTTTCCTCCCGATTTCCTCCCATCCCCTCCAAATTCCCCTTGCATTCCCACAACTTAAAACAATCCTTCGAGGCCAAAAGATAAACACAATTTGCTCTGGAGCCATTCGGTGCCATGTTCTTCACTCATGCAGTTGCAGTGCGCGTGCCACCTCCTGCGAGAGCAAAGCAGGAACCTGGCCCCTGGCTCATGCAAACCAAGATAAGACACTGAGCTGGATCTTCCGCAAGATCTTCCTATTTGACTAGGGAGTTTCTTGATGCCGTACACTGAAGGAAGCAGTGCTCTGCAAAATTAAAAGCTTTATTAGAAGATCTCCATGAACAGATAGTGGGGGAGAATACGCTCATTTGTCGGCCTATTTGCAACATGAATAACTATCACCACACCATTTTCCTCAGTTATTCAGTACCATTCATTGAAGATTATGCCTGAGTCACCATTGTTTTAAGGGCTCTGTTGAGCAGGGACAATTCAAAATCCACCTAGTTGTAGCACTGTGCATCCCTCTTGCACTTGTCTTGCACAGCACACACACACAGCTTACAGTAATGGAGAAGCAAATAATTTCTAAATACTCGCTTTGCTGTTGAATGCAAGTATATATTGAAAATTACAATTACTTCAACTGGGTATAAAGAACATACTATTTGTTTTCTAGTTGGCTGCTTAAATCTTAATAATGACTTCATTATTAAGACTGAATTTAAAAATGAAGACCCTCTTCTGTAAGCAGCCAACAATATTTACTTGAAACTTCCCTGAGGGGTGATAACTCCTGATAAACCTTTTGTTAGCAGATCAGGAGTGGTGATAAAAAAACACAACACATTTTTTAACATGTAGCAGGGCTTGTTTGGCAGGGTAACATGGCAAAAGTTTTTGCAGTATTTGCTCTTCGTCATCAATATTTCATAAACACAATTAATTCCACTGCATAAAGACTGCATCTCTGAAGTCACTCTTGAAAATTTAAGATTAAGGAGGAAATATCTCAGCTATACTCCCACTACTCATCTTTCACACAAAATTAAACTCCATTGGATGAATATGGCTGAACACACCCTGTGCTATCCCAAGTTGCACCGCACTGGATCTAAAACCTGAAACAACTGTCTAAAAAGCTTTTTTTTTTTTTGTCCTGACTATGCCAAAAGTCCCACCCAGGACATTGAAGAGATTATCTCAAGACAGAAGGACAAAGAAAAATGCTTAAACAAGTAATGAAAAATGTGGTATCTAGGACCAAATAAGTGGTATAATGAAGGATTTCTGAAATAGAAAGGATACAGAAATAAAGAGATGGGGAGGACAAGAGGAGAGAAAATTAGACTTCAAGGGGAAGGGTTACTTACACAGCAACTGAACAGCAACTGGAAAAAATACTGAAAGAAAGGAGGGCAACAGGTAAAGAACAACTCAGATGCAACTGATCACGTTGGCTTTCAGTCTAACATTACAGATTAGTATTTAGCTGTGGTTGGTAATTGGCATTCAACCTTGAAATGCCTACGAAAACATCTCTCTGGAGCACTGCTGCAGGTCTGCACCCCTAGTTTAATAACAAATCAGAATAAACTCTACATTCAAAGCAGATAACACTGAACACAGAGGGTAATTCTGAACCAGATGTTAGTTTGGGTTTTAGGTTGTTTCATCTTTTCATGCATTCTGGCAAATGATGGGCAAAGCACAAAAAGCATGAAAATTACCACAGCACAATACCAATGGATATTGGAGAGCATTCGAGCCAGGTTTAACAGAACATTTGGTACTGAAGTGATATTCCAGAAACTACAACCCAAAAAATGAACTGACAAGTGTTTGAAATGATAGCCTTGGACTTAAGGAATCTGAGTTCAAATTTTTACAACCTTTATGTGCATCTGAAATCTTCATGTTCAGTTGGAAAGTGGGAATAATAATGGCTCAAGAATAAGCACATAAAGACTCCTTAAGATGTTTTGTGGGACTTCACCACTAGGTTTCTTTTCGTAGCCACAGATATTGCCACTTCTTACTGTTTCACCCACTTTCTGATCATTGCCTAGTTATCCTTTGCTAAGCAGCTAGAAAGGAAAAGAAAAATTTATTTTTCAGTATTTCTCAGCAAACCACAGATTTGGGGGAGGGGGATTATGCAAAATACTGACAAAAGTGCTTCCTTTGTCATCTGAACAGCAAAAGAAAAAGAACATGTCAGAATGTGATAGCTTGACCCATTATGCAGCCTACATATAACACGGAGCCATTTCCAAGGACAAGCAGTAGGCACACACTTGTTTAAACTCGGTGCTGGGAATTCATGTCCAAAGACATTTCAGTTGCCACAGAACAGTCGCTCTTTCACACCTGAACAAGTTCTGCTGTATTACTCCTCAGCTTCATCTCATACCCTCACTTGTTCCATCCTAATCAAAAAACATGAAACTCTGACAGTTGCTTCATCTCTTCCCAAAGATCGCATTTCCGTGACAGCGCAGTAACTATGATAAAAAGTTACGGACTGTGTGGGAAACAGCAGCAGATTCTGGCTCTGTCTACACATGCAATAAAAGGCACTTAGCTGTTAAGGCACCACTTCCATAACACTTTGAAATAACGTGTACCCACGGTGACATTCTGCTCAGAAGTTTATTTCCATTGGCTTACACAGTGGAGCAAAGGAATTAATGTTCAGCATCCAAGCAGGAAAGCTTTTGTACCTCAGCGCACAGGCCAATAGCAGGTTCTGAGTTGCTCTGGCTTAGGACGTACCGTTTGCAATGTAAAGATACTCTCAGATTCCTTTGGCTGTAGCTGTGATGCATGAGACTCTGTTCTAGTAGATTGGTACCAAAAAAAAAAATATAAATATATATATATATATATCAAAGCTCATTCCATTAAGAAATACCTCCTAACACTAATAAACTGTTTATCAAGCTAAACAACTTATTACCAGATAGGAAAGATTACCTGTGCTAAAAAGCAAACAGCTCTGTTGTCTCCGTTTGCTATTGCCTTTCTCACTGCTCCTCACGCAGTTGATTTCCCTCTTTTTCCCCTTGAGCCTATACACAAAGGACCACACTGCAGTCCATTAGCAATTGAAAAAAATTTCCTCTGCTTCTCTGCAGGTGAAAATCTGGTTCCAGAATCGCAGAGCCAAAGAAAGAAAATTAATGAAGAAGAAAATGACTCATTTTGACGGCAGCAATCTTGGCTCTATGCAGAGTGACTCTGGCTCAGTGAGCCCAATGCCAGCTCCTGACCAACAGACTCGTTCAGAAATGTCCAGTTCTTTATTTCCACCTCCACCTCCTCCACCTCCGCTTCCAATGAACGGCTTGCAGCACAGCGGGAACCTGCAGCAGGTAGTGGCCTCTCAGTAAGGCTGCCTGAAGAGCTACTGCTTAACGAACGCTATAAACTACCAGTACACGGAGCACTACGGTATGAAAGAGAGAGGACATCTGGTGCTGCTTTGCAGGAGTCCCCAGCATGACAGTTCTGCGCTCATAAACCTCAAGTTCAGTAAATCAAGAGTCACTTGCCAGGTCTGCAGGATAGCGCGAGTTCCCAAAGGCAACGGAGCTGCTGTGTGCCAGGAGTCCCAGCTGCAGAGAGCCTCTGTGAGAGGATGCCGTGCTGCCCGTGGCACAAGGCAAGCCTCCCTCCAGCCACGCAGCAGGTGGGTAGGCACTGGGAGGGAAGAGAGCTGAGGACGAGGCATGGCCATCTGTTACCTTATGCTGCAGACAAAAGGCACAAACCAGCTCTCAACTAATATGGCATTGCTGGGGCATTAACGGTGGCTTAATGCAAGTGCTCTGTGCCTCGCCCCTGGGCAGGGAGCATATTCCTTCTCCTTCAATCTCCACGCAGGTTCCAGGTGCCAGTCTCACTATCATGGACTCTACAGGTGGATCTTGATAAGCGGAAACCTGGCTTAAATGTTTTGAGCCACCTGATGGAAAGCCTGGGTTGTGGTGGCTTACACTCAACTGTGTTTTAAGTGCAAAAGGCAAGGATGAGCTTTGGGGAATTTTTTGGTTTTGACAGGTATGACTTCCAATGCTCCACATGCTGGTATAAACATGCACTCAGTCTTACCATAAACGTTCTGAAAACACTCTGGAAATGTGAATCTTGCCCTAAGTTCATATTTGTTAGAACAAAAATCAGGATGAACTCGTTTCGTATCCTAAACAAATAGTAAAGGGGGGGAAATGCTCTTTAGAACTGTAGGTATTTAAAGAGTGATTTCATTTTATTAGACAGCATAACCCGTGGATAGAGATGCAATAATTGCACTCAACTAATTTTACATTTGGACTGCTTTTCAGGACTCTTGTGACATTAAAGAACTCTGAAAAGTCACATTAACAGAAGGTAAAGCAAAAATATTTTACCTGAATACAAGCTCTTGCCAATTTCTAAGTGGCACCTAATACTCAGCTCCTAAACCATCATCTCAGGATCAAAACAGAAGGTCTCAATTCCCAATGTGATGATCTTCTCAATAATAAGCAGAATGTGGAAGATAATCACTACTTCAAAATAATCCAGATACCTACTTCCTGAGTTGACTACCAAGTGCATGTTTGTATCTTTTGGCTCCAAAGGGAACATCTTTACAGCACCCAGGTAATTTGGAAACTCATACTCCCCTTTCAGAAGGGATTCAGAAATTTAGGATGCCTACCCTCACAAATTTCCAGCAAGGTGTCCTACTAAATATCTCCAACACTGTTGCAAATAAGACTTAGAAGCATTAAGTCATTTAGGCACTACATTCTTTTTGTTTTTGTGTTGTTTTTTTCTTAATTATAACAAATAGTACTATTAGATCACCCAAATGTTCGTAATGTAAAAATACTTTGTATATACAGAACATTTAAATAAATGACTTTTTTCAAAAATCTTTTTCCAATGTGATATCAGCTACTGTAGCAAGTGAACACGAAGATTTTCGTGAACGTTGTTACTGAACTGTAATATCAAGTTTAAAAGCAGGATTGCAGTAAAAATGCTTCGAAGAAGTAGAGAATGACAAAAGCAGGATGGTTCAGGGAGCTGGCAGTTTTCACTGTTTCTTGATTTTACCATTTTCTAGTTGTGAGAAGGGCAGCATGAAGTAAGAGTAAGCCTAAAATGGATGCACATCTACACTGTAAAATTCCCACCCCACTCCTCCCTTTCATTGTGCTGCCAGCAACAGTAGGTTTAAGCTTTGTGTTGGTAAGACAGCCAAACGAGATGAAGGAACTACAATTCAAAGTTCAGCGACAGATTTCCACGCATTATGGAAAGTAGAACGTGGCAAATTGCACTTTTGAACAAAAGTGATTTAACACCCGCGTTGATGAGCATGGCAACCAAAACAAAACATCGATTTCCCAAAAGAGATACCCACTGCATATGTCCAAAAGAGGAATCCATTGGAAGTGCACAGAACAGCCACTCCGTCTACTGACAGAAATGCTAGAGATACTTTACATACAGTTCACATATACACAGGACACTTAAAAGAGACTCAAAAAGCTTTTTTAAAAAAGCAACCTCCAACTGACCCATTAAACACAGAAGTAAATTTGCATACTAGAGAAAAATCAGTGAAATCTTCCAGATTTAGAATTCGAAAAGGTAAAAATACCAAAGGAAGCTCTGAAATATAGTAATTTGGGACCTACCTCTAGCTAAGTGCACAAAACCCTGGCCCCAGGGTTTTGCAGGATCAAGTTCATTGCTAACTTTTAATCACATTTCCATGCTATAGTTTGATTCCGTATGAGAATTTTAAAAGGAAACAAACAAAAAAATAAATCCTTCAAGAAAAATCTATCTGAACACAACTTCTTTCTCTTGAAAATTATTTAAAGATCATTCAAAGAGTGAGGGATCTGGCAAAATGACCTGTTTTATCTTGTTTACATGTAGAAGAGTTATTGAGGAAGATAAGTGACTACTTTGAAGATCTGCCTCATTTCTGTTCCAGTTTACTGAAAGCATGCTTGCTATAGGTTGCTATGTGTTTCCAATCAGAAGTTGTTAAGTACACAAAATAAGGCTGGATTTTATTTGCAGAAGCACATGTTCAAAGGTTAAAATTTATTGCTCCGAAAGCAGTATCTTTAAACCAGGGTAATACTTCAGGGATTATTAACCCTCTAGTTATGCCAGTGATTGCTTTAAGTAGTTTTTTTTTTTTGGTTTTGTTTTGTGTGGAGTTTTTTTTTTTTGTAAAACTTACCAGCAATCTATTCAATATTTCCAACTTTAATCCTTTAAACAGTTGCCCACCAAAAACACCAGAAAGGTACTTTTCATCACGAAGCTTGTGAAGTACTGTTGTTTAGGTGCTATATTGTATGTAACTAAAAACAAGAGACATAAAATTGGAGCCAAATTAAGTATTTTGGTCCAACACCATGAGTCATGAAACAGCAGTACCAGTCCTCAGAACAATCCTTGCTGCCTTTCTGACTGTGGGCATATCATGTAACCTATCACTTTTATCACATCTATAAAACTAGGGACACTAAAGCAGGGCTTCTCTGAAGATTGATTAGTTGTTAGCAAAGTGCCTTGAAGAAGAAAAGCATACCTTAGGCTACATCACAAGAATATCTAAGCCCTTAATCCTAATTGTGATTAAAGCAATGATCAAGGTATACTCCATTTTCAGAGGAATTCACTAAACTTTAAACCCCACTACCCAGAAAGAAGTGTGATTTGTATGGTACAAAAAGATCAAAAAGAACATATCAAACAGGACCTCCGACAAAAACTTTATGCATCTAAGCAAGATACACGATTCAAAATGGCATTTCCAAATCAAAAAACTCCAAATGTGTTATCTGCAATTGCCTAGGGGTTATACAATCATTAATGCACATACGAGAGAGCATCAAGTTACCTTCTATCCCAAGAGCAGATTCAAAAAATACATTCGCTCTGGATGTTAACATAGACAAAAAAAATCATGCTCCTATTTCAGCATCCTTATTTAGTTTGCTGGAGCAGTACAGGCTTGCTCCAACACACACTTCTGCATCCAGAGCGTGCGCTAAATGATGCATCCCTGCTCGTCCTAATGACGCGCACAGCCAGTCATGTTTTGGAACAGCACTCGATGTTATTAGCGGGACACACAATTGCACTGATCTCACTATTTAAACAAATAGGCACTGGTTTTATGATAAAAACATTTGCCAGCTGTTTTCATACTCAGAGAGCACAACTACGTTTTAGTGTGCATTTTGGTACAAGCTCTGTTCTGAGAGGTACCTCAATAAATGAAGAGGCTTCATTTAGATACATCCTGCATGCTCTTGGTCTGCTACGGTAGGACAGACTTCACACAGTCTCTCACATGAGTATGAAAACAACATTTTAATTTTGGCAACAGAAATGCCTATCTGACAGGAATATAAGCCATGTGTACAGCAAGAATGGTAAGCACTACAAGCAATTGATTACTTTGTTAGCTCATGAAAACAAGGCTACACTAAAGAATGGCTGAAGGACTCAATACTGAGCACCCAAAAATCCATCTAGCTATACTCTGATCAGGATGAATTTGTCACAGTAAGTGGGAGCCCTGCACTGCGTGATTCTTCAGGAAGGAAGCCAAGTATCAATGGATGATTTGCTGATCATGTTCACGGTTCTGCTAAAAAGAATCGATTTAACCTGGATTGCAAATTCAGGCTCTTGAAATCCTTCTGTGGTAAGTCTGCTTGCTGAGCAGTAAGACGCTCTCATTACCATCAGTACTTGTTCTGTAGCAAATTGTAAATTATCTACATTTCAGAATAGCAAGACCTTCTTTTAGCTCCAGACCACTCTTTCCTGGCATACGCAGCACTGGTGCAGATGATACATGACATATATTGCAGCTACTTTAATGAAGGACAAAAGTTAACATTAAGAAAGGAAAGCTGACTCATTGTTAGCAGCAGTTAGAAAAACAGCAATACAAGATGGAAGGGTAAATATGATCATTGTACTCACAACAATTAATTCTTCAATGCTGTCTTCAATTTTTTAAAAGGATTTGTTAACCAAAATTTAAGAATATGGAATTCAAAATAACACTGAGGAAGGCTTCATGGACAGTTGCCATTTTTATTTCTACTTGTTTGTACTGACTGGAACTTTGCTACAGCCTTTTTTCCTGCCAGAAGAGCTCAGTTCAGCAAGGGAAAATAGCTTAATTACCACTGCTCATTCAGCTCTCTAAGCTGTGCCACACTTGTCGCTAAGTAGTACAGTTTGCCATGTGCTTGCATTTCATGCCCGGAAAATGAGACCCAACTAGGGCGCTGTATATTAAACCATCCCAATTAAGAAGATTAAATAGATTTTTCAGAAAGTTTGTTTGTAGAAGTACAGTGAAAGCAAGATCAGCCTCTCTGGCTATGCGTTTTAAAATTTAAATACCACCTGCCTGCCTTCATGAATTAACAGTTAGATTTTTTTTTTCCAGAACTGACCCCAGTTGACAGCACACCATGTACTGACTGTCCCTTCCTTAAGATTTATACAGCTGGCTATTAATTTTAGGAGGAATGGGTGTGTGTGTAAAGCCTGGCTTGAATAAAGGGTGAGTAACAGCTCTGAAATACTGCATTAAATCCATCATTATGGAGTTCACCAACAAAGTCCTTCAGTAGCCATTCCACTGAAATTGGAGACATGCAGCTATGAAGGCAAGAAGCATCCCTAAGCCTCATGTTACAGATGTTTCATTAGAGTGGTCACGTGGAGGCAAGGAAACAAACACCTCTTCCTATCCCCTTGGCCAGAATGGAACACGCCAAGCTTGTGTACTTTCTTCTCCTCAGAAACAAACAAACAAAAAAAATCATTTTCAAGTGTCAGAGATGGAAAGATTTGTTTCTTATTGTTGTATAAAAGGAAGAGTAACTTCATGATTAAGGGTTCATAATATACTTATAAAAACAATCACAAATATAAACACCTTTAACACACGTTATTGATGTACGGGCCAGTTTTGATCTGCCAGTAGTCCCTGAAATTGTAGCTATAATAGCTGTCATTAAAACACTCAGCTGCATGTTTGTGGTTATACTGTTATTACCAGGTTTGGAAATGCTCTTGAGAACACTACACACACTAGAGCATACCATCTACACTGTCTGTACAAACAAAACTTTAATAGTTTCAGTGGTTCTCACTGCGCTTGTTATTATTACTAAATTTTCATCAACCACTTGCTAGAAAACTAGGCAATCTTCTTTCCCAAACATCTTCCCCAAAGATTAAATGCACATAAAGCACGTTTCATTTTACAAGCACACTCCCTTCACCCCAACGAAAGGCTGAGGCAACTCCTGTGGGTGCTAAATAGATAAATTATACATCATATTTTAACAGTTGGAGAAAAATGGAAAATTATAACCTTGGAGCTCAGTTATCGCTCTGGCAATCACTCTCTCTGAAGTATGCCAAACAGCACTGCGGTCTTGCTGCCAATACCTTACGGACCTTTCCTATCCTGACTTTACCCCCTCAGCTGAAAGTCTCCTAAGTACAAGCCTCCACGTGGATGACATTTCTGGACTTCCTACCCACTGCCTCAGAACTGTTTCCCCTTTCCCACAATCCCAGAAAGCCAAAGAGGGACCATGGGGACACGACAGCTCCACAATCGCATTAAGCAATCATAAACCCATACTGGTCCTCCCTCTCCCACCAGCAACTCATTGCCACCCCCTCACCGTGCAAGGAGTGCTCACCACGTTCCCCCCACAGGACAAGGGCAGTGATCTCCCTCGCATTTGACAGCAATGCCCACTTGAAGTCTTCCTAGAGCTACAGGTAAGTTACTGCTACACACTGAAGAGGCTGCGATTCTGAGGCTCTGAAGCTACTGACATGCTGGATTTGAGCAGAATGACACACATATGGCTGAGAAGTGACTCTTGGGAAGGCAGACCCAGATTAACAGTCAATTAGCTCTCAAAAACCCTCAGTCCCCAAAATTATGGTACCCTCAAATTATGGTACCTCACTAGACTACATGAAGAGATACGGGTCCTTTCTAATAATCCACACAGTTGTGCTACACTAAATGGGAGGCATAAGAGTGAGGGTGCAGAAAATCATTTATATGCTGTCATTTTAGTTATCTTATTCTCACTCTGGTGTTAAAAATCTGCAGTCTTACCCAGCAATCTTATCCTTCTATGTAAATTATTTTTTTAAAACAAACTGCCTTATTCAAAGCTTACTATTGTTAGCCGATATCAAATCAGTACAGCAATCCGCCTTCAGCATATCTTGATCTAATTATGTTCTGGAAAGAATCGAAATAGATCTAAAGAAAATTCAGATAATGGAACAGGCAAAACAAGAAAGGGAAAGGAGGAGCATAAACAAAAGATAAAAGAACAGAGAATGGAGGATAAAGCTCTGAGATACAAAAAATGGGATTAGGTGACAGTGAAATTGTGGGGGGTAGGAACAGAGGCATCCCACAAAGGAAGAGAATTAAAAATTTAAAATGTTACTATCATCTAATGTATGCTATGAAATCAAATGTCATTCACTGAGATGTGAAAATGGTATGCATAGTCAAAAAACATGTTTGATCTGGAATCTACGAGCAACCAGTGCTCATTTGTAATACGTCGATGGCTTGCAGATAGTTGATGGAACTGGAACTTCACCCTCCCATTGATGTGCCTCTGACAGATCTGCATTCTGTATTTAGCAATATCTGGGAATGGAGCTGCTCATCATGCTCACAAATAGGGAAAAATGCCAACGATGCTTCCAGTATAGGAAACAACCTTGTTTAATCTGAATGATGCTCAATGGAGTCCAGAGATGTTTTGCTGGTGGTTTTGGTTTGATTTTTGAATGAGGGGCACACCAATTACAGGAGCCTTACTTTTTCCATGTCCTATCCCATGATGCAAATTTCTTCAACATTCTCAGGATCCTCTGGGTTAAGAAATGAAGAAATCTGCAAATATACAAAGTGGCCTTAAAGACCTTGCTACAGTTATCGACAAAGCCTTTCCTCAAAAAAAAAAAAAACATCTGAAATATCTTTCCTAAGTACGCACTTAGAATCCTTTAGTGCTGGAATTAGAAGGGACGTGTGAATATGGGTAGTGTCAAAATACAAAGGATGCTGAATGAAAATCCACACCTTTGTAAAGGGAAACTACTCATTATAATTTGCACCTCTTTTGCAAGCATACCCCTTGACAAATAGCTCATTGCAAAGAAATTCATCCAAGATAAAAAAAACTGATATCAAGTACACTCTACAAATTATAACTAGACATCCATACAGAAGCCATTCCTTAGTCATAAGGTATGGCTTCATTCTCCCATGCATTATCTTAAAAATAAGATAAAACCAACTTTAGAATCATTTCTCTCAGTGTGGAGGCTTACGTATCCAGTACCTGTGTGTCAGGCACTTTAGAGACAAGCATCAGGGCAGTTCTGATCCACTACACTGATATTCCAGACTGATTCTTCCAGACATTCAAGAAGAAATGTCTGAAGCCCATTTCACTTAAATGCCACCACCGAAAACGGACTGCTTTAGAGGAGTTTCAGAGGAAGGCCTTTCAGGCGCCTAAGTCATCTTCAGTCTGGAACAGAAGCCAACAAAATTGCTGGGCTTAATCAAATAATTTCTTTGCTATTTTTTTTCAGTCATTTTGCTTGTTCTTCTGCCGCAATCTTCGTTAAGAGGATTTATTTTCTACTTCTTATAGTTTATTGGTTTGCAACAGCCAACAAATGAAGAGATCACTTTAAAGCACACCATATGGGGAGAGCATGAACATGTTCATTACAGTGAGAGCCGTAATTTCTCCCATGCTTATCTCTTATAAATGTCAATAACAAGGGGGAAATTCTTGAGACATATATTATTCAAACTGACTGTACCCATTAATTTAATTTTTTTTTTTTTTTTTTTTTTTAGCATCTGAGAAATTAAGAGAGTAAGAGATTTACTTGTTGATTGATAATACATCCTAAAATAAACAATCTGGACTAGAATCATTTAAACATTGAACGTTTTTGTTATAGCTTAACACTTTTTGTTTTTAAAGGCCTATGTACTGGCTTCTAAATGCAAGCAACAATTGCATCATATTACAGCAGTGGAATCACTGTTGAATATCAGGGAAGGGTAACAGGATAGATAAAAGCTCTCTAAAAAGAGAAAGCACCAGAACTAGCAGAAAGGTGGGGTTGGTCAGCCCTTCATTTGAATGTAAATGTAATTATGAGGCAGGCAGTTTGGCTGACGTCAGACAAGATCTTGGTAAACCATTACCACCAGCACCTGGTAACACAGTTGATAATAAAAGAGGATGAAGTAGTAGATTCCAAGCAGAGTGGCATTATTAGGGGGAAAAAAATATATATATATTTTAAGCAGCGAAAGAAAACACAGAAGAACAGGATGTTGTGACAACACATTTACGATCTGTGAGCATCATGTACGTGAGCTCTCTCTTGGATAAAGAGAACAGCATGTATCCCGGACCTGCAAGGGGTAACAACAACAACCTGCCAGTGCAAAACTTCACGTCTGCTCCCCCCTACTCAGACTACATGGGGTATCACCATGTGCCAGCCCTGGACAACCACGGACAGCCTGCGGGAACCTGGGGATCCCACTATGGACCACAGAGGGAGGACTGGAACGCTTATGGCCCAGGACCTTCCAGCACCGTGGCTGCCGCACAGATCAATGGCTCGTCTCCTGGGCAGGTCTCCTACAGCTCTGCTGATTACAGCTCCCTCCATCCTGCTGGATCCGGGGGGTTACCTCCTGTAGATACAATTAATGCACAGCAAATCTCTCCCAACAGCCAAAGGCACAGCTCTTATGAATGGATGAGGAAAACGGTGCAAACCAACACTACTGGTAAGCATATGCTAAATTATTTTTGTTTACCTCAGAAAGCATTTTTCTGCTATCACTGATCTCATAAATAATTAACTTTACTTAAAGCACACAGTTCGGTGGGTCATTTAGGACATTTATCTAACCTACTCTTGTTTAATGCAATTTTAACTGAATTGGCACTAGTTTCACTTATATCCCACAAGGGTTTTCTATGACTGGAGCAGAACGGCTGTTGTGTCTAGATATGGCTGCATCTCACTCAAGCCCAGGTATCTTTGTTCTAACACTGCATAAAGCATTTCTGATGAAAAATATGACACTCCTGAAAATGTTGCTTTTAACAGTTGTACACAAAAACATGGAAATTATAGAATTGATCTTTACCTTGTGTTGCAGAATACTGAGCTGTTTTATATATTTAAACCTTTAAAGACTTTTCAACAACTTTAAAGAAAACTGTGCTATGATCAAGCTGTAGCGATTATGCAATTTCCTCCCGATTTGCCCGTTTTTCATTATTCTGTGTAGACTTAAGTAAGAAATGCCCCCAGACAAATAATCTGACTCAAATTATCATTGTAGACAATTCCATTTGCAGACCATGTCTCATCAGCTTTTGCTTCCTTTAGTTTCAAACTATTTTTTCAGTATTTTCATGTACCAAAATTTTGCAGCTTGCTACAGTTAGACAATTAAATTTCACTTTCTCTCAAGTGTCACTCATTGATGTGCCTGTTTTTGTCACAAGCTGCATGACAGAACTTTTCTGTATATTCCCAAGGTGTAAATTGTGTGTAACAATAGATTTAGAAAACCTTGCTCAGGTTAAAAGTAGTAAGTGTGTGTTAGAGAGCATCAAAGAAAATGCTCTAAAGAAAGAAGGGCAATTACAGCTGGAGCAATCCTAGCAGACACAGAAAATCAGCACCACCACTTCAGTAACAATCCTTCAAATGGTTATCGCTCAAGAACAAAATTAGTCTAGTAATTGTTTCTTAGTTATAAAGTAGATACAGACTGTTTTCCCATTGTTACTAAGTATAAAATGCCTAGTGCACATTAAGATACCACAATGCCATCCTTCCACACTTGGGGTCTTTACAAAGGTCTTCAAAGCCAGGCAGATTTAGAGTCTGTTCCTCCCCCCACCCCATCCTTATGTATACTCATGTAAATCAGCAGTAACTTCATTAACATAATTGGAGTTTTCCAGGTGTAAAAGTGATGCAAGACCCGGGCACAGACCAGAATCAATTCAGACTACCAAATGTCAACGAAACAACCCTGTCTCTGTCACTGAGGTTTAAATGCATTAGTATTTTCAAAATCTAAATCCTTGTTTTACACTAATTGCACAGACAAGGCAGACGCTGCAAAGTTTCACAAATGCTTGCTCGACTTCATAAAATGAATATGCAATGCAGAAAACCACTTAGGTGCTTAAACTCATCTCTGGTCTGAAAAACACAGAATTTACGCTCATGCTGAAGTACTTTATGAACAATTCTGGACAGGTGAATCGGGGCCTGTCCACAGATAAACGTCCTGAGGCTTTACATTCCTAGAGCCCAATGCTTTGAAGTGTTAAAAACAGCTCAAGGCTTCACTGAATTTGGCTGAAGACATCAATCCCGCTTAATAAAAAGGGTTTGGGAAAGTAAAACAAAAATGCGATGTATTTAAAACAAGGGAAGTAACAAACCACATCTGGCTTTTTATCAGTGTCTTTAAATATAATGTTAAGTGTAAGAACTGGAAAACTTTAATACTGACAAAAAGTTATAGGGAATGAAATTCAAACATAAGTGCAAGAGTAAAATTATGCATGTAACTGCACGTTCACTTACCAATATTTTCTCTAGAATATTAGAAAGCCTACTTGATATCATTATAACCACTCTTCAAAGCAGAATTGCTTTATTTTTCCTTTTGCCCAGATTATTATACATGCTATAAAGTAGCTACCAGCTCCTCCCCTTCAATATTATTGAAGACTAATACAGTTCATTGGTCCAAAATTTCAGAACTATACAGCCCTGAACTTCACAAATGCATTTACATACATGCATATCCTGAGCAGCACGGAGTAACAGAAATCAAAACACTTCTAATTAAATGAAGGAGCCCACTAAAATACTGACAATGGGAATTATTTCGGGGAAAGGGGTATTAATGTCTATTTACCCTCTGTTTCAATATATTTTCATTTTATACAAACAATTAAACTTCAGGAAAACTGAAATGAAAATTTACCTGGCCAAGACAATCCTTAGGATGAAACGTAACTACTACCTGCTTTCAACAGCTCGAATTTGGTTTGTAAGTTTATAATTTGTATCTTCTAACTAAAAGACCATTACTGCATATTTGGAACAACCCTTTTTTGTCAAATATACAGACATTGTAGGCAAATTAGGCAATAAGAAATTTTTAAAAACAAACACCCAAAGTGGGTTTGGTAAAGTTACCTTCCCAGATGAGCTACAAGAACAAGAAGAAGAACACTTGCAGTATTCCTTACAGTCTGATCCTGTTTTCACTAAAATCAATGGACGAAATGCCCTTCCAGCTTTCAGTTACAAAGACTAAAACTTCAAACCATTTCTAAAACCTGCAATATTATGTGCAAAATGTGTAATTCTATGAGAGCGAGTTTTCAAGGAATGATACTTAATGAAGAGAACATCTCTAAACAAGGGTCTAGAACCTAAAGCCTTATAAAACTTCTCGTGAAACTTCAGCTGGGATTGGCTTTTCTCAAAAACAGAATGGACTTTAGGGGGACTACACAAAAGGACAAGATTTATATACACACACTATATATATATTGCAGTGTCAGCTTTAGCTTTTTTTTATTATGCTTAACACATCTGATGTCATCACAAGCAATGGTGTCCAAGTAATTCAGATCACATCAGAGCAGAAACACAGCTAGAAAGCAAAATAGAAAAACAGGGAAAAGGGCCAGGTCTCTGCTTTAGCGCTAATTTATTTTGCTTTGTAAACTAGTTGTGACATCTATTTTCCACTGGCCTACATTGTCTTCAGTTTTGAGGCCTATCTGTCATATTGAGGCAACAGACCCTTTCAACACTTCTCTTTGCTTTGATATGCAGTCTTGTCTCTTCCTTCTCCCTTTTTTCTTCAGGAGTTATATTGCCGGAAAGGGTGATGATTTTCACAGCAAATAAAGAGGCCTTCTCCTAGCTTTATTGTCTTCAGAAGAAATGCTCTGTGAATTTTATGACCAAGGGGAATGGGGAAGACTGCTCCTTTTCTCCACCCCCTCAAATCATGGCTATATTTGCTGATTATATTGAAGCCGGAATAACCCTGTTGAATTTTAACTTCTTTTCAAAGATTAACTTCTAAGCCTTCAGTTTACAAGGAACCTGAATATCTATACTATTGTTAACATTATAACTATCATCTAGAGCAAATATTTCAAAGCCAACACTTTGTAACTTGAAAAAAATTACAAACTTAAGTTTGTTTAATGTTGTAGTCCTGCAAATTTAACCAGGAAACCTCATACACTAGAAGTCACAGGGGAAGAGAATAGAGGAAAACATTCTTAATTTTGTGTATTTCAAAACATCTAGCTTCAGATAAAAATACCTCAGTCTATCCTCAATGTTGGCCCAAAATTGAAGAGAACTGAAGAAAAATATTCCTTCGTTTATTTCTGTCCTTTTTTCCTCTGCTAAGATGAAAGAGTCTGACATTTGTTTAGGGCTTGTAAATTCCAAACCAATTGGCTTGTGTTTCTGAATGTAAAAGGGGTTCTTGATAAGATCTCCTTGTCGCTCTTTTGTGTGGCGTGTGCTTCATCTTAACACCTCAATGGATTTTAGGGAACCACTTTAAAGGAGTCTTTGTCTTACAGTTTGTCCCAGAAAACTCACATCAAAAAAAAAAACGAAAACTGGGAAGATCAGACAAAAAAGGAAAACTACCTAGTTGGGTTGTTGGAAGTGCAAAAGAGAAAAAATAAGCCTAAAAGTGATCTCTGTATTATTATTAGACAGAGTTGTCTGAAAAAGTCTAAGAAATGAAAGATATGTTCTAAACATTATGTTACATTTCTCTTGACAGAATTCCCCTAAGAATACTTCTCTTACATGTTAGATAGGATGACACCACAATCCTTTTTTTTAAGTATTTTGTTGTCTAGTCTTATAAGATGCCAAGGGCCTTCAATTCCAAATGGAAAATCAGCTCACTGAGTACTCCCAGCAGTTGCAAGACTGTCCCTTTTTGGAAAAAAATACATACATATATATGTATATAATATATATTACTGAACTTAGAAGCTTGACCAAACAGAGACAGTAAACAGATTGCTAGCTGACATTTCTTTGTGTTAGAGAACTGATCCGAGAAGTTCAAATACAGAATTAGTACAATTAGCGACAATTAAAATTGTGACTGAAAGTCAGTCTTGAGATCCTGTGATATTTCTGTCCATGTATACACAAGTCATTTCAATGAACACTGAAATGAAATCCCTTTGAGGTCAAATATATTCAGCACCAATTATGTATGCTATGAATTATTTAACATGCTTCAGGGTATTCTGCACTTAAGCTTTATATTTAAACATATTTACAGAGAGATAAAGAGGGAGAGAGAGAACTGTGATAACCAATATGCTCTTATAACATTTGGCTATCTACTTACTCACTCTATACCTCATATTCCTTCTCTGTAACAGAGAAAACAATCCTTTGCAAGTAGTCTGTAGCTTTAATATTTAATATTTAATAATGTCTGTAAAATATTTGAGATGTTTGAATGAAAGATGCTATCAAAAATCAACATATTAATAATATTTCTTTCTCAAACAGGTAAAACAAGAACAAAAGAAAAGTACCGAGTTGTTTACACAGACCACCAGAGACTAGAATTAGAGAAGGAATTTCACTGCAACAGATACATTACAATAAGGAGAAAGTCAGAACTTGCAGCAAACCTGGGACTATCTGAAAGACAGGTACACAGACCACCCACCATACTCACCCATCCACCAGACACTGCGACTGTCGGAGGGCACAAGCAGCATTCATGTTCTGTACGCAAAGCAGTGCCAAGCTAACCAGGATAGTTTGCAAGTGTATTAGGCACAGAGAATACACTACACAGTCACAAATTAATAAATAAGTTAATTTGACAGAAACCTATCAAGGGTAACTAAACATTATGACGTTCATCTATGACATAAGTATGGAAAAGTACTTATTCTTACTTGCATAACAGCTTGCTAGACAGCTGGAAATTAGACACTTCAGCTTAACATTATCTTCGCTATGTCCTCAATAGTTATGACATTCTCCATTTTATTTCTTGCAACGACGCAAAATGGTGGCCAGTAAAGATCCAAAGCACTGGATACACTACAGCTGTAAGCCAGGAAAATGAAAACTCGGCATTCAAAGAACAATCAAATGAAATATCCATGTACTTGTTACGTATTCGTTACCACTATTGCCACATGCCACATTTTCCCTCAGTGAGGGGGGTTTCAGCACATTTTAAAGGAGCTTTTAGAGCCTTTAATTTTCAAGTCAGGATTTCTTTTTGCTATCATGCCCGCAGGTACTAGAAACACCTATTATGTACAGGATGCTTTACGGTATAAAGCTTGGTGCCAAATTTTTATGCCACTTATGCATGTATATGTAGCCAAGACTATCCGCTCAGGAAATTTCCAAGTGCATACTTAGATCTATTGCTTAATTTGAAAAGCACCTCTGTGTTCAAGTTACTTACATATTTAAACACTGTCTTGACTACAGTCTCCTGAGCAGGGGCCCAGGTATCCTAGCTGTGTTCATGCAAAGACTAGAGGAATTTGGGACAAAGAATTTCCTAAAATCACTGTGTTGGAGAGCACATTTAGGAAACATGGCTCTGCTGAATGCAAATATAGCAACTGTTGTATCCAGCCCTCTTTATGCAACAGAATTTCAATGGCTCTGCTACAGTTGGAAGATAAGGGAAGATTTGGTGATACTGAATAAAGCATCTCACACCTTAGCAACCAGACTTATTGCCCCCAGGTAAATTTAATTAAGAGAGTTTTCCTTTTAGAATTTCACAAACTATTGTTCTTTCTGAATATACACATTCAGTTCTCTAAAATATCCTCATCTTTCAATAGCCTCCTCTTCTTCTGCTTTCAATCTGTGAAAGAACATGGAATAGAGAGGGACCAATTGAAGCTGGAAAGTATAAGGATGCATAGATAAGCAATAACATTTTAGGCTCAAGCACCGGGTCTTTAGAATCATACCGTAGTGCAGCCATGTTCAGTCTCAGACCCAAACAGTACACGGATTACACTCTGTAGACTACAAATCAAGTTGGATATTAGGAAAAGGTTCTTCACTGAGAAGAAGTGAAAGAAAATGGTCACAGCACCAAGCCTGCCAGAGTTCGAGAAGCCGTTGGACAATGCTCTCAGGCATATTCATTTAATTATTAGGTAGTCTCCCTTCCACCTTGGGATATTCTATGATTCTGTAAGTGGCTCTGGAAAGTAACTAAGAAAAACAAGTTGATCATCAACAAATTCCTGAGTGTTTTACAGTAGGATTAGAGTATTTTCAGCAAACTGCTCTGATGTTACGCAAGCTAGCCGATTTAGAACACAGACATACCTGAAGTATGTACTGATGCTGCATAAAACCAGCTGTTAGCTTCTTTTTACATAACTGCTGCTCTTCTCTTAAAGCTATCCAATTTCTGACTCATAAATTTCCTTCAGGCAAAACACAGACAAAATACATACCCTATCTGCTTTTCTACATGACTCATGACTGACAAAGAAAGCAAGCTAAATGCTTCTTACTGTCATTACCTGTAAAGTAAGAAAGTAAGACCTACTTGGAAAGTAATAGAAATTTTTTCTATATAATATTGTACTCAATATACCTTAAAGGATGTAACAAACCACAAAGTGAGAACACTGAAAAATAAGGAAAACACAAATGTGGTTTTCTGCTCATTCATGCAAGAAAATTTAGATACTAAAATTGGATTTCAAATAGATAGGGTTCTCTCAATATGAACAATTAGCTTTATTGTCATTAATTCATTGTCATTAAGTAGTGCTGATGTATCTACACACCAGACATATATATGCGTAACACATACATAAATATATACCCTATAACAAAACAAGAATGCAAATACATACACAAATCACTCTATATAGAGAAGAAAATGAACCCTCACCCCTTGTGTTTGAATTAATCTCTAACAGAGATGAAAAAGAAACCTGACAAATTATTCTATAATTACATGTTCCCTTAAGTGTGGCACACACCACTGTCAAAGCTTAGATGATGAACCGGATGGACGCTGTGGCTAAATGAGAACAGTTGATTCCAGTGTTCCTAAATACAAATTCACTTTAATGCAGGTCTAAGTAAATAACAAGTTTCTGTTGATTATGATACAGAAAATGAGTAACTAAAGAATTTTCTACTGCACAAGTCCAGTGTTGGTGTGGGTTTGTTTTTTTGAGAGGGGTAGAGGGGATATTTGCTTTGTTTTGGATACATATATTTTTTCATTGCTACTATCGGTGTAACAAGTTGACTGCTACCTTAAACTGATCACACATCATTTATAACATTGCAGGTGAAAATCTGGTTCCAGAATCGGAGAGCCAAAGAAAGAAAAATGATCAAGAAGAAAATCTCTCAGTTTGATGGCAGCGGGGGCTCAGTTCAGAGTGACTCTGGTTCACTCAGCCCAAATGAAATACCTGGTTCCCTGTTCCCACCAGCACATGGAATAAACGGATTACAGTCCGCTGACATTCATCAGGTCATCGTTTCTGAATGAACAGTGGAGGAAAATAAAGAAAAAGGAAAAATAAGAGTGGAAAGTAGGAGTGGATTTCTCCCCTCTCTTGAAAACTCAGCTTTGCAAAGGACCGTTCTTGTTTAACTACCTTCAGAGTGCTGACTCCTATGTACAGGAGCTGGGACTATTCTCAAAATCCTACAGAAATCTCAGGGAACTCGTGCTGCTAAGATTCATCGCTCATTCTTTCGAGTAGGAGGTACTGTACTTCACATACTGACCCTAAGAATGATACCACTGAAGATTCAAGTAAACATAGTTCTAGTCTCTTCATATATACACAGAAAAGTGTCAGTGAACTGATTATAGAGTACGACTGCAGAAAATGTAAGATGTTGGATGTATTTAGTTTGTTACATTTTATATAATTAGAATAAACTGTAGATGTTTATAAATATTCACACCTAAGTGGACTGAAATTTATGGTCGTTTTTGAAAACAACTTTTAAAATGCTTTTAAACACTCAATAAATATAACAAAGTTGCTATGACAACATATTAAATATAATTAAATAAAATTAATCATCTTTGTCCTAGATAATTGTATCCAAGCATGCCAATCTCCTAAGTAATAGTTACAGATAAATAATAGCACCCCAAACTTGCCAAGATTTGTTCAATTGTAAGAAACACAACAATTTGTCGTGCACACGACTAAATACTAAATAGTATGGAAGATGTAAGTATTTCTTTGGTCTTCAACAACTCCATATGTAACTGCTCAAAAATGAGAGGACAAACACAATGGAACCAGAACTATTACTACTATCAAACCACCAAAAAGCAAATATTGAAAAAAATTAACGTCTCGAACTTTAAGTCAAAGAGTAGTCCTGAGCCACCAATTTAATGTGACACCTAATTCAGGATGAAGGCAAGAAACATCAGAAAGTAAATTAATTTCTACTTCAAAGCTATAATCAAGCAGCATTCACAGTCCCAGCATGCATATTAACAGAAGAGTCCTCTCCACATGCACACCTGAAGGAGCACAAATGAGGGATAAACATGCTCACAGTGAGATTATTTTTTATTACTGTCATGTGAGACAGTATCAATACCTAGAAGTATCCAACTGACGAGACTGGAAAAAGTACAAAGAAAACAAAGTGCTAGAAAACCCCAAACTCCTCAGTAGTCCTATTTATAGGAATTTCATAATACGACCTTTTCTGTTGCACAGAATTAAGTGCTCTAGTGAAAAAAAAAATAATTTTATTGAAAAGGTCATCAGTAGCAAAGGTAATAAAAAGAGAAAGCAGAAGAAAAACAGAAAATATCATTATTTTGCACGTGAGTCATGTATCGTTCCTTACTTCAATAACGCCAAACTCTCAGTCTCAGCAACAGCATATCAAATTCTGCTTTCTTGGTGTCGTGAAGCATTGACAACACACCGAGCAACACAGGCAGAACCTGTCAAAGCATTCGTTATCTGGATTCCGTGCATTAGGCAACTTGAAGTTGAGCATGCGCCTCACTGTTTCCCAGTTATTTGAAAAGAACTCAGAGTGACTATGAAAATAATTCCGGTAGGAGATACTGGAATAACAGTTCTTCAAGAAGCTTTTTATAGGTGTTTCTCCAATATATTTCTAAAAATTGCCCATTCATATGATTAAAATAAATGGGCATATATGAATGCAAAGAAACTGCAAAGAGAAAGACATGTGCGTTTAAATATTTGCAAAAGTCAGCCCTTTTAGAAATTGAGACTATGTTTGGATATCTTTGAGGCATTTGGGATATTCTTAAATTGCTCATAGCTATTAGTGCTTGTATGGACATTTTAGAAAATAGGGCAGAATATTATAGAGCATGCACGCAAAACATCTACTTCTGTTTCTATGAATAGAAGTGAATCTGCCAGCAGACAGCCAGAAACACAAGTGCTGCTCTGCATTTCAAAGAAATACGTATTTGCTCTACAACAGATCTGGGAGAGGAGGTTTCGTAGTCCCACTAGCCTCTCTACCTGAGTTGTCTGTTTATACATAAAGGATGTAGATTAACAAAAAAAAAAATCCCAAAATGACTCATGAAGAAAGATGCCATCACACTTTACGCATACAAGAAAAAAAATGGAAGAGAACCTTCACCTTGCTGCTCAAATCTCACAACAAAAGGCCTGCCTCTACAGAGGAGCAGGTGACAACTTCTGTGAAGGTATTAGTGAAAGAAACAGACTGGGAGATTTTTTTTTTTTGTTTCTGGTTTTCAAATGAACAAGGAAGAATTGGAAGAGCAGAGCTATAAACATACAATACATCGTTTGTTATATTTGCATGCCAAAATGTGTGGCCTAGCTTAATACTTTTCCTTCTAATTTATCTCAAAAGCTTACATGGTTATTTACCAGGGCCACGGTCAACATAGTCAAAATTATCACCCTGCAATTTTTAAGCAAGTTCAAGGCTATCTTTCAGACTTGCCAGGCAGCAAGGAAACACCAAGCTGTTCTGGCAAAGTGGGCAGAAGAGCTGCTGAAGACGGAACTTCAGAACCACCACTGTTGATAAAGGAAACACCTTATGTAAGACTTTATTTTAGACTTCAAATGAGAGTTTTTGAATGGGATACAAAGCATTTCCTGTGAGATGTTTAAAATTAGCCTTGTCAAAAAGTGTTCTTTTTCATAATCTCCAGTGTTTTTTTCCAACACATCTACTTTAAATGGCTTCAAAGCATGTCAATAGATATTTGGTGGAGACAGTCTTTCATGCTCTAGATAATGATCTCTATGCCCAAAAACTGTATTAGAATATTTCTGCTGGCTAC
This sequence comes from Nettapus auritus, assembly GCA_011076525.1. NCBI lineage: Eukaryota > Metazoa > Chordata > Aves > Anseriformes > Anatidae > Nettapus > Nettapus auritus. Next base: position 16,054,336 of record CM021768.1, read on the forward strand.
TGCTTAGTCAAGTAAGAACTTATTCCCCTTCTCTTGCACTGTGCAGAACTACCTCCATCTAAATCATAGTGTCCCCTCAACGAAGTGTAGTAGCACAGCTATTTCTCAAAACGATCCAGAAAAAAAAATTAAATCCTTTTAGACTAACCCAGATCATTTTCAGTAAACCAGATGAGAGCTCAATTAATATGCAGTCCTATTACCAGACTAGGATAGCAAGCAATAAAGAGGGAAAAACTGCAAGCAAATGAAAGAAGAAATTTCTTACTTCGTCTCCGACAGGCATCCTGTGCCATTTTTTGCCAGAAAATGTGATCCTAAATTGAAATACAGCTCAAAATGAGACAGCATGCAGTTCTAATGGTCCATTACAGAATGCAGGCCAGTCTGCCAGGAGTCCATCCTATATTCTTATTCTGCCAATATCAACATGGGGACACAGGGATCAGAGCACCAGAATATACATGGGTAGAGGCAACAAAACCATTACAGAGTTCCTACATCGCTATTATTTTCTGGGGAGCTATGTTTGACTCTTGTATATTGCATATGTAAAGGAAAAGCTTCAGAAGACATCATCCAGTCCTTCAGTTTAATTTTTGTACTTCTGCGGGTGAGAAGAAACACTAAAGGCTATATAAAACGTTTTCCAATATTTATCCTTCCACCTTTAAAGACTTCTCCAGGGACTTTAATTAGACACTCCCTTAGCACCATTAGGCAATTAAAACAATAAATCAAACACAATCCTTCTCACCCAGTGGGCATTTTCCCCAAGCTGTCTGCTTCCTGCCTTTTTCCCTTCAAGTAAATAGAAAACCATCACGCTGTTTTCAAGTCAGCTGTTTGACTGGTATTTTGAGTTTGCAAAGTAGTGAGCCACTTTAACACCATGCTGGTATCAAAAGAAAATTCTGCATCACGGAACTAATTCTAGCAGCCAGCAAATCCCTTCTGACATTTACTTGAATCATCTTTACTCTTATGAGAATACTGTAGATGTGCCAAACCTTTGGGAACAACCGCCTTTCTCAGCCAAACTGTCTATAAATACTTAATCAAGCAGCAAGATTTTCCCTCAAACTGTTCATGCTGACACTATACGAAGCACCATAGTGAGTTGACTACATTAACTAAGTCCTAAATAGTGGTCCAGGGGAGAAAGATACACAGATTCACCTTATTCCTGTAACAACACTGTGTTTATAGTAGAAATCAGAAAGGACACTATTAAAATATACTTTTTAAGAAGTAATTTATAGTCAAGAGCATAATTCAAAACCTAATTTGGCTACTAGTAGTAGCAGTAGTAATACAGGTGATTAAACTCTGGATCAGTAACTTGGCAACCTCCTGAAACTAAGCTTACTTGTGCAAATTGCCCTACCTCTACATTAGACATCTTCAGTATAACCAGCAGATGACCAAGTTGTAAACTTGGATCTGAAACCCTTTACTAGCCACTGCTTCTCCTGTGCAACTGAGATTAAAAATGCTTGAAATGCCTATCAACATAACACTTCAATTCCTAAACTGAGACTCCTTAGAACCTGATACCTTCCCTAACGTCCCAGATACCAGAAGAGGTGCAAATAAAACACAAAACATCTAATCTTAGGGAAAATTTAGAATATTGTCCATGGGTGCCTCATACAGAGGCATATATAGAACAGCAGACCAGTAAAAATTCGAACATTTCATATGGTGTTTCTCTGCAGGAATCCTCTCTGAACCCCCTTACTACCAGCTCTCAGGCAGCCAGCACAACGTTCTCTGAATGATACAGTTCTGCCTCAAGACACTGGGAAGAACACACAGGGGTTTAGCAGCATGCTTTTTACGTGCTGCCATCTCATAACTGCAGCTCGGGAAGCCAAACATCGCAGCATCTAACGAGGCTGGCTGTGGTAACTGAGACAGCAGCAAATGTCTTCCCCATCTCAGCGCATGGCTGAACCAAGATGGAACAACAATGTAGTAAGGATGAGAAGGACAAAAAACAGATTCAGACACATGCTTCACAAAATACTCTTGAACTTTTGGTGTTTGACAGTCCCAGTCTGAGCGGTGCAGCCATGCAGGACTCCCAGATACCATTATGTATCTTATGGTTCTCAATGGGAACAGCCCAACTTCTTAAGGCTTCTTCCCACTAAACCCATCTCTCTTTTTTCACAGAATAACTTGAGTCAGGTTCCTTTCTCCACTTCAGAAATGAACTTGTACTAGTGGAAAAATTCTTCAGCGGTATTTTGGAACTCCAAAATAGCTAAAGACATTTTCAGGGAAAGCTGGGCAGAGCCCTCTTGTACTGCTGAGCTGGTTCATCCACATGAGTAATACTTCGTCAGTGCAGAAGCACAGGTCTCGCAAATGCATTAGTGAAATTTGTGGAATCATCTCTCTCCTGTGCCAAGGCTCAGAATCAATACACAGAAATAAAGTAAACCTCTATGGTATATGAGCTATCATCTTGTTCATAAGCCATTTAAAAATTTTACAGGAAAAAAATGTTATTGTGAGTTTTTAAATGATAAAGATCATAAACACATACTTGCGGTCACTTTCTACGTGTTAAAATTCAGCATCTAATAGAACCATCCCAAGCTCAGTTATTAAGCTCATTTCCATGCTAAAAACTCAACAGTTGGGCATACATCACTATGTTGAAGAAGAAACCTGGCATAGGTCTTAAGTAAAAGGGCAGCAAAGCGTATCTGTGGTTTATAGTAACGTTTATGCACTGTGTACTGCCAGAGGAATCAGAAGTGTTTGGATATGAAAGAGGAAATGGTGTATACAAGGAAAAGCTGACACAAAGAAGAGAAGTCAGAACTTGATCACAAGTACCCGGATACAAGTGATCTGGACAGAGAAATGCACGGCTGCCATGGGGCAGGCTTCAAGTAATGACTCTGTACTGAAGGCGCCAGCACCACAGGGCAGCTGGCAGGTTCAAGACTTGAAGGGGGCAGAAGGCTGCCTGACAAGGTGACACTCTTCCTACAGTAGTCAGTTTGGTTTTAAGGGCTCTCAGCCTCTAGCAAAACAAAACAGACTTGTTCTTTGGCACATAGCTGTGTGTAGTCACTGACCTTTGTCCTCTTGACATCTAGCTCATCACCCACGCCCAGCACAAGCACCCCTTGATATTCAGTCCTGTATAAAACCTGGCCAGACCCTCCTACCAGGCAGACGGCTGCAGCACAGCTGACTGCAGCTTTTATATTTAACAGAGTTGCAGACCACTTTCAACCTTTGTCTGTGGGCAGTTCTATACGGAGTTACTGCGGCAAATTCTTTAAACGTGATGTGAATTCTGCACTCAGATAGGACCATTTACTGCATCTTCCCCTCTTGGTACAAAAGAAAGCGCAAAAATCCCTTTGGAAGGTAACAAAAGTCACCAGCAGCCCAGCACATGCAGGGAAGCCAAGAAAACAGCTTAGCTGGAACAAGTTTGAAAACAGCACTGCAAGAAAGCAGTTGTTCGCCAAGCACTACAAAGCATAAACACAGATGTTCTGACGTTACCGCAGCTTAACTTGCTCCTGTGTCAAATCAGTCCTGACTCCAGCCAGGGTACGTTCTCCACAACAACTCAAGTGTCACTGAAATTGAAACCATTCTTAGGAAAACTGCTCTTTTTACATCAAACAATAAGGCTTACATTAAACGGAAATAATTTGTATTTGAGGAGAGGATTTGAGGAAATTTTGAGGAAACACCTCATTTCTAACCACCACATCCTACCCATTGATTTCTTTTACAAGTCTGTTTCAGTCTTTCCACAACTTTTCATACTGGAGACTGAAAAAACATGCTAGGCAAGCAAGGAAATAAAATAAAACCAACACACACACAGAGCTTTCAAAAGCCTGTACTTTGAACTTGTTCTCCCTCTCAGAAAAAAAGAGGAATCTAATTTCAACATTAGATGCAGAAACTGACTGGGAAATGGGATGCCTTATGGGTGAGGTCTAATACTGTTTATTCTGTTCACTCTTTTTAAAAAGAGTATTTCTGCCGTAGCAGAACAGGGGCATTCTAAACCCCAGTGAGGTCCTCAAGTCCTAAATACATTCTCAAAATTCCAAGAGTATATTCCTATTCTCCAACAACCTCCTCCTTGGCTGAAGCACAGTCTCTGTAATGAGTGAATTATGACAGTCAGCATGAGATCACCTGAGGCACAATCTTCCTTCTGAATGATTATGATGAAGTTTTATGAAATAAACAACAAAAATACATATTGGAAGAAGACTCAGTATCTCTCAGGTCCATACTAGCATTCACTTCCCATGTCCTCTCCACAGCACTTATTTAATATTGTGCTTTGGTTTAACTCCTATCATTCCTGCACTCTTTTAGCGCTTCATGCCAGACCTAAGAACACTTTTTCTTCCAAAACAGGGGAGTGATTTGGACAAACAATACCAGAGACAATCATCTGTCCACAAATCATTGAGTTTTTGCAACAAAATCATTTCATCTAATAAATGGCTTCCGAAAAAATAAGCGAAAGTAAAGCATCTAAATACTTCATCCTGAGAAGCCCTAATGCTCGATAAATCATATTGAAAACATTCCCTGGAGTACTTACATCTGAAGTGCAATACTAAGTATGCATCCCCTAAACACAAAGTACAGCTACAAAACATGCTTTTCTAAAGCGATCTATTTTTACTCCAGACAGTCATTATTCCTCCTAGCAGTACCCACAAAATCTACAGAAACTTCAGCTGAACTTCGACATTCACCTATTAATTAAGAAGTATAAGTAGTCAAATATGAAGTTAGTATAGCAAAGTATCTTTTGCAATTAAAGAGACTTCCTTTCTTGGTTTGCTAACACCTCAAACACTCATTATAAAAAGGTCACAAAGTATTTTATGCTGAGACTTTATGCTTCCTCATTTTAGGCTTCAATTCAGCAAATTATTTCACCACCTGTTTAAGCTCTTAACTGAATCCATGCCTAAGTCCCATGAAATGCTCGCTTTTGTCATCATGTCCATTTAAATATCCACAGCATTAGTTTATGAAATCAGAACACAAGTTAAATAAAAATCCAAGTTTTTCAATTAAACACGCATAATACTGCTGCCATGTATCTCTTAGCTATACTACTTTCTACCACCCGCATCTCATCATTGCCACATTTAACATGACAGTTGTAAATACCTGCAGACAAGTCCACTTTTTTTTTTTTTTTTTAACTTTCAAGTGCATATACTGCTTCTCTCTCGTTGTTTCTCCCTTTTAAACATTTTAATGGCTTTATTTTTTGAACAGAACTGAACACATGCAAGGAACAGCAAACTGGCTTGGCTTTATAGCATCCATGGTGGTCCTGAGCTCTCTTAAAAATCTACCACAGATCTTCTGAGAGGGCTTGATCTGCACCTCAAGGCAGTGCAGAAGCGTTTAGCCCAGTGAAAGCCGACTCACACCAGTAGGTCAGTGTCACGACCACGTGCAGCCCCAGCCTACAACCCTCACAGGCTGACTCTTCCTTCCACTCTCATTTATTCACATAAGCAGGCTGTGGACTACTCCTCAGCCACTTTGAACTGCCTGTGCTCATAGTTCGCTTTTGTCCCTAACGTTATTTGGTATTATACAGAGCAACAGGCATAAATTTGCCAAACGAGGCTGAAATTGGTTTAACTCCCTCATCCTCCTTAGATCCACCCAGTGAGACACATCAGTAGTAAACTTTGGCACCCTCCTACTCCCATGCCTAATTATACATTGAAAGCACTTGTGGCTATTGGACTCCATTACTAATCTTTCCTTGCTGTGAGGACTGTCCTTATTACTGTGTTTTCTTTTCTATTTTTTAACAGGTCATTAAGCTAGCAGACCGCCCTCATCTCACTTTCAGCAGCAAGACTTTTTGTAGAAAACTATTCTGAAATCACCTCCAGAGTTCCGCTAGTTTTTTTAAAAAATACACACCCAAAAGCACATGTTATTTAGTAGACAGGGACAGGATCTCTCAATCCATAAGGTCACTGAGAAGCTGTTCCTTGTGAAAATCAACATAGGTCTTTCAAATCCAAGAAATTCTTACTGCTGATATACTCACAATTCCATTAATGGAAGCATTGCAAAGCCACAGTCCAAATGAAATAATTATATCAAGAAGCACAGAAACTATCCTTACAACCATGCCTTCATCTAATTAAGACGATGACATGTGATATCCATCTGGGTAAGAGTTTGAAACCCAACTTGTGACCTGTTGCACGCTATTCGAATTATTACTTTGAGCAGGGAAGCACCTGTAAAAATTCTTCATTTTAAACTTGTCAGTTGAAAATATTCTAAGAAACAGGAACACTACTGAATGGCCTATAAGATCAGTGTAAATACTCATACAAACCTTTGACAAATGCACGGTGTTGCATCACCGTGAAGAAAATAAAGCAACTGTTTTCACTTTTATTTGTTTTAAAGATTCAGCAGGTATAGTGCTGGAAAATGTTCCTGTAATAAAGACAGCATTTCTAACTGTTCCGCACATTGCTCTGAAATGCTTCCAGGACTGTCTGACTTCTGCTCAGCAACAGCATACAACCTTGAACCCAAGATCCTACATTTAGCTTGCTCTTACAGGAAATACTGGACAAAACGACAGTAGGTTACATTCCTGCAGTTATATTTTAAACTGCATTACCTTTCTCCTGGACAGTTTGCCAAAGCTGACAAGAACAAAGATAATAACTAGATATTAAAATCTGTAATAGCGATGCACTGCATCAAATGTAGAATTTCTTACAGTGTGCTCAGCTATGATTAAGTTATCTTTTTGACTTTCAGATCCGTTAAGACTAGACATCCCAAATTTAACTGAGAATAAAATAAAAGCCCGCATATTATTAGTAACCCGTATAAATCTTTATTTCAGAGGTTTCAAGACTTTCTTTCCATGGATTATGAATGGTAATCTCAAGTATAGAATGGAAACTGAGTAGAAAAAAATATATATATCAGTTAAGGCATTACTTTCACCTTTTTAACTTGTTTCTAAACAGGACACCTTTTTAACATTTGATCAATGACAGCAAAATACATTCTGCCCCACACTTACTTTCTCTGCAATTCGTCCACAATATTAATCACTAATAAGCTTAGTTTAACTCATATTACCTTTTAACTCATATTACTTAATAATATTAGATCAAAATGGAACATATAGTTTCATTTTTTAAAAAAAATCTACCTCAGTTATGATTTACCTGCAACTCCACGTTAAGTTGTGCAGAACGTTGAAGCACAAGCGTGTGGCACAGATAAAACTGTAGCTCATACAGTTTTGATTTCGGAATCAGCAAAGGTTTTCAAAATCAAATCAGCTGCTTTTGGTACCGTGTAGAAAGTCCTGAAAAACAGCAAAGAGCGTTTATGAGGAAAATTCTTTCCCAAGAATAGCAGACAGGCACAGAAACCCACTCTTCCCTCAGTCAGGGGATAGGTGAGCTCCCTTCCTCAGAGAAGCTATAAGAGAGAAATTCAGATTTGGCCACACTCTAAATCAAATGCATCACTTTAATGTACCTACACTAACACACTAAGAAAAAGAAAAAATTACGTCAGAACTTTATTTCTGATTCCTAGATTGCTATTCAAGGCACCAATACTTTTTGTTGGCTCACTTCTGAGTTGCAGTAGGGGACTAATTTAAATGCTTAAACTTTAAACTGAAATGCTTAAATTTAAAACTTAACAATCATCACCTGCGCGCAGTCTGAGATGATCTCTCAACCGGTCTGAGATGAATTTTTTTTCCTTTTCCAGCTGTGGAACTCCTCCTAAGGGGCTTCGTTTCCCTCTCAAAACAACACCCCCATTTATTCTGGAGTCATCTTTTTTTAATTCAAAAAGAACTTTTTTTTAAAAAAAAGAGAGAATCGTTTGAAAATTATATTTGAAAACAATATTTTCATCGGAAACCCACTGAAACGACTCCGCCGGCCCGGCTCCCCCTCAGCCTCGCCTCACCTCACGCCCCGCTGCAAAAAGGCGGGAAGGGCGCGTGCCGCCTGAGGTGCCACACCTGAGGTGCCGGGCTGGGCGCCAGTGCGCATGCGCTCCCGCCTCTCCCCCTCCCCTCCCGTTCCCCCCTCCCGGAGGAGCACTGCGCATGCGCGCGGCCGGTCCGCGCTGGGGTGGGCTGGCGATGAGCGTGCTGCTGCCCAACATGGCGGACTTCGACACCATCTACGAGCTGGAGGAGGAGGAGGAGGAAGGGGAGGAAGGGGAGGAGGAGTCCGGGCCCGTGGTGCGCAGCCAGGAGCTGCCTCGGCCCCGCGATGCGCCGGATCCCGTGGCGGTACGGGGCGCCGGGCACATCACCGTGTAAGGAGGGGGGCGGCCTGAGGGGATGGGGGCAGCCTGAGGGGACTGTGAGGGGATGGGGGAATCCTGAGGGGACTGTGAGGGGCCAGGGGCGGTGTGAGGGAAAAGGGGGACTGCCTGAGGGGACAGGGGCGGTGTGAGGGGTCAGGGGGACTGCCTGAGGGGGCTGTCTGAGGGGACAGGGGCGGTGTGAGGGGACAGGGGGTAGCCTGGGGGGGCTGCCTGAGGGCACAGGGGCGGTGTGAAGGGACAGGGGGCAGCCTGAGGGAACTGTGAGGGGCCGGGGGGCTTCCTGAGGGGACAGGGGCAAGCCTGAGAGGATGGGCCAGCCTGGGGGGACAGGGGGTGAGGAGGAGCCGGTCTCAGCCATGCAGCCCCCCGGCTCTGTGAGGGGGCTGCCGTGAAGGGGCCGTTGCCCCCCCCCCCCAGGGCAGCAGACGCCCCCCGTTGGGCCCGGTCGTGGTGATCCTGGGACTCCCTCCTCTGTTTTCTGTCAGAACCAAGGGAAACCTGCAAGGTGCTGGGCCCAGCCCGAAGGTGTGGGCGCTGTTGGAGGGATTTTACCGTAACCCTTCTCTGTCACAGTGGAGCCACGGAGTCCCCGTGCTGCAGTGCAGAGGAGGCACGTGGCTGCGTTGTAATTTATCGACTCCAAAGTTAGTTGTGAGTTTTGTTGGGTTTAAGCAGTTTTTGCAATTGGGATGTAACGTGAGCTGCAGTGTGTTCTGCTCACAGAAACTGGTGGGATGCAGGATGAACAAACTGACGTAACATGCAAAGTCTGCTTGGTTTTGGTTTTGTCTTTCTCACTATTCCTACTCCAACAAGTGGAGGAATTAGTTTAACAAAATACAGCCGCAACGACTCAGTGGTGGTGATGTTCCTTCACATGACAAGGAGGGAGGCATCAGAACTTGTATTGCAGAGATCCATCAAGCTTGTGTTGCTTTGGGTCTCTTTGGACTGCATAAAAGAATGCACATTTCTCTCTGTGAATAGGTGCAGTGTGATCTAGCTTTCTGCAGCAAAGCACTAGGTGGGGAAGGCTCTCTCATCCTCAGAGAAGTAATGTTGGATTTGTGTCTGTCATGTAAGTCTAAATCAGGTTTGCATTGAGCTAGTGCCAGTGGGTAGTTGCTGTGCTGCACCGTGCTTGCTTGTGTTGATGGAGTTTCTTTCAGACCTGACCCCACAGAGCATGTGGCCTAACTGAAGGGATGTAACAAGCAAAATGCTCAGAACAGCACTTACCCTTTTTTATTAGCTCTCTGTCTCTAAGCACTGAACAGAAAAATGTTACGCACCTCTTTGCTTTGTTTTCTGTGATGCTTTCTGTGTATTAGTGATGGTCCTTAAAGCTCCTCTGGGGCTCCAGCATCTTTTGGGGATGGGCGGGAGCATCGCCAAGAGCTGTCAACTAGTGATATCTACATCAAAAGAAAGTAATAATTTTAAGTGATGGGGGAGACATGAGCTAGAATGTGTGCCCTGAATTCCCATCCACCGTACTTTCCCTTTCTTCCACTCCTGTTAGCTTCCTTGTAACAGATGCACCTGCCTGCTGGTAGAAGGCAGCTTTTCTTTCATCAGTTCATGACATCTTTTTTTTTAAAAAAATCTCCTTGAACTAGTAAAAACAGCTAGTGGACGTTATCAGTAAAAATGCAAAAAATAAAAGATCAGAACACTAGCATATAATCCTAACCTCCTTAATACATGGGGAACATTTGGCTTCCTAAAGAGTTTCTGGTTATTAGTGTGTGCCAGCTCTGAAGTTCTGTCACTGTCCGATCACACAGATGCTGCTGCTTTTGAAATCAGTTGGCTTCAGAAGCAACCTGCTCTGCTTGCTGAAGTGAGAGACGTCATTCAGTAACACTTGTGTTTGTTTTCTGAGCCTGTCTAGAATGTTGCTAATAAAAATGTCTGTCCTGACCAAAGTCAGACACTATTTAAATAAAGGGAAAAAAGGGAGAAAGAAAGAAAAGCAGTTACTTAAAGAGAAGACAATGCCATTGTTTTGTTTCAGATGCCTTCTGTTCCTCATCTGACACTGGCCTGCTTGGATACCCTCGTTCTACGTAGAAGGGATGTTCTCTGATTCCAGGGTCATCTTCTGGTCCAGCTTCCCATGGACTTTCCTCTTAAACACTCCTGAAGTACTAGATTCAAACTATATGTTAGTTTGTTGCATGAGAATTGTTATTCCTGTAGCCTTGTAGTGAGCTTCTGACCCTAACACAGTTATACTGCAGTATCCAACTATTCGAAATGTAAATTCCAGGAATCGTTTTAGCAAGATCTTGCTTTTTCCACTGACTGTTTTGCTAACCCTTCACCTCTGTGCATGGTAAGAGTGACTGTGTAAAACGTATGTGCTTTGTTTTTCTCGCAGTGTTTGTGAAAGCAGGTAGCAAAACTTAGGCTCGTCTTGTTCAGTGCTCTGGAAGATTCTTGCTTTAAAAAAACTAGGCATCATAGTTACTGTTTTCAGCAAGCTTTGAATTTTAGCGTAGAGAAATTACTGTGACCTAGTGAATGTCTTTTCTTTGCCACTGAAATTCCGTGCAAGTTTGTTGTTTCTTGCATAGTAGTGTTACTCTGATGGCCTGTCAGAAGATCTCAGCATAAACGATTTTAGCGAAGACTGAGTCATATGCCCACCAAAGCAGCAGCAGTAACTTCCAAAAACGTAGCAGTAAACAAATGGCAACTTAGTTATGAGTTTTATTTTTTCTGACATACTGTTGTTCCACATCATTAAGCGTATGTGGAGGGATAGTAATGAGGTAATGAAACAGCCATTAAACATCTTTTTCCCCTTAGCATTCAGCTTGTGATTCCTGCTTAAGTCTGCAAACTTTCTGTTGTTGATACAAGTTAAGTTTTATTCTTCCATTTTGTTTCCTTTAGGAGTGCGCCAGGGATCCAGTCAAGGTGCTGCTGAAAAGCTTGTTGTCGTGAATTAGGGAAGGCAGGGAAGAGCCAGGTGCTTTTAGTTGTTGTAAGACACTGGGTTATTGTCTTCTCTTACTCCCAAGCTACACATCTGCCACATATTTAGCAAATGACCTCAGCCTACCAGTAGTCACACGTTAGTTATCCAAAGTATCATCCCTGAGAAAAGAGGCCTTTTAGGTTGTTGGGGTTTTTTTGCTTCATAGGACAGGACTGTAGACTAGAAAGAGAAATTTCAGCTGAGGGCTGTTGATGAATGTCATCTTTACTTGTATGGAGTTGTAGATGTGATCTGAGTTCACCTGTTCGAGATAAGTTAATCTTAAACTGAATTAGGTGTGGGGAAAGGGCCCGTGGTGAAAGGAGTCTGCAGAGCCTATCCTAGGAGAGTTGATTAAATGGGTTTAGTTTGTGTAGTCTAGTAAGACTGGTAAGAATCTATAAGGAGTGGAAAAAACAAAAATGAAGGGCTACTTCTGTCAAAATGAAAAAAAAAGTGAAACATCTGTAAGTATGTCTATTCTAAATAAAAGAAAGTGCTTTCCAGAATATTTCAGTTGCAGCACTGGGGACTGGAGACCTCACTTCCTGATAATGCTTTGTGAGGAGCTATAATGGGATACCTGTTGCAGCTGGGGCTTGCAAGTGATGGCTTGGGGCGTTCCTTTCAGGCTTTAATTTGTGAGGGACGTAGGGCAGCTGCCCAGGAGAAGTTGCATTCCCTCCACTTAGCAAATGGGGAAAATGAGATGATGGGGCTTCTCTCAGGTGATACTTCTAAACAGGGAAAGAGAGAGAGACACAGCAGAAACTGAGGTCATCCAGGTTCTGTTCCAGCGGTGGTGCCTGTAGGCAGCGATGCCTTGCTTGTGGAGGTATTTCAGAGGGAAAACTGCAACTGGAGTATCTGGGTGACTTATGTGAGTTTCTAAACATTAGATCTCGTGCAGCTTACATCAAGAACTCAAGAGAGCATACCCAGGAATAAATATGATGGCTTAAATGCTTGAAAGGGCAGGTACTGCCCTTCATTTTGCATAGTAATTTGTAAACATACTGAATTTTAGAAGACTTTATAGGCAAAGTCCTGCTAGATCAATTTTTGCTGTGCATTAATCTGTTGTAGAACGTCTAGGTTGTTTATCTTGTAATCAAGACTTTGTCTTAATTTTTTTTACGTTAATTTTTAATAAAACTTCAGTACTTTTCCAAAGATGCTCACAAAGCTCTAGAGCTATGTAATGTTCTGCTTTTACCATTATTCTAAGAAAAGCTATTTTTTATTTGGCTCTTGAGTTTTTGCCCCCCAGTCTAATATGAGTTTAATTTTTCTCAGCTACGTGGTAAATCATCAAGAGGCTTAGCTTGTAAAACCTCTGGAAATACTTCAGTAAATCTGTGGTAAAGCCATCAGAGACGCTGCCTGAGTGTGATACAGGGTAGCATAGTTCTGTCTTCAGTATGCTCCAAGCCTTTGATACTCTTTTAGCCGCTTGTGGGTGTCGGTGTAAAATAGATGCATTTCTGTAACCGAGGTTTCTTGGTTGTGTTATAACTAAATGGAATATTTTGCAACTGCTAATAGTTTTATATATATATAAATATATACTCATATATGTTTCAGGACCTTATCAGCCTTCAAATTGAACCCAATAAAATCCTCTGTGCTATAGTTACGTTCTTAATGCATCTAAACCAGAAAGCACTAAGCTGTTTTATTCTGGGGGGAAATCGGTAGTGCAGTGGCAATCATACTGAGTGTATCTGTGACAGTGAGATGAAAGATGCTGCCTATGGCTCGGAAAGGTTTTGAGCTGTTTGGAGGTCCGAAGGCTGTTCTGGGGATATGGCATGTTGGTGGTTTTTTTCTTCTGCTGTTTCCTTGGCATGCGCTACTTGCCACCGTGAGAGTCAGTGCTCAGGGCTAGGTGGACCTTTGGCATGATCTAGTGGAATCAGTAAGTTACACAGGCAAATAATTCTGCAGTCTTACCTGAACATTCCAATAGTCCACTTATTAAACAGTTACTCCATTGCTAATTGCTAAAACTTGATCATTTCAGATAGTTTCACTGCCAACAGACAGAAAAATCAGTATTCCTCAAGAAGCTCGTGTATATGCTTCATGTAGTTCTTGGTGTTTTCTGTATTTTTTTAAAACTGAAAAGACTTCCTTACTAGATTAACTCAGAAGATTTCATGGAAATGCGCTTATATTAGTAACCTCTGTGCATGCCTAAAACCTTTGTGTTTTTCCTGCTCGCATTTGTAGCGCTAGTTTAAAGTCATGGCTTTAGCGTTCACTTGAATGTGCTGTGCTGGTGTTCAGTTCAGGCACGCCGACTTCTAGAAAATTTTTGATGAAGACATTGAATAAAACCAACACAGATAGATGGTGATTGGTTGTAGTGCTTAGGATAGCTAAAGAGACAAAGGTTGACAAATGCTTTGATCTCAGCTTTGTGGGTTTTTTTTTTAGTGTTTCCACAAATAGTGCTCCAGTATGCTGGTTTTTACAAGTGTCAAGGCTCTAGCTTAGATCAGCCATTGAAGATCTCAATTAGACGTCACCAGCATCATTGATGAACGTTTTAGTTAGCTTGACTGGGTTTCTACAGACAGCACAAGTGTGCTTCCCTCTTCTTTAAGGTTTATTTTTCACGTCATTGCTGGGCCTAGGTATCTGAATTATTTCTGGGTGTGCACGAGCGTGTACGTATTGTGTAATGGCAGAGGACTGACGTTCAGCATCCTCACTGGTGACTAGTAGAGAACAATTCAGGTGTGGGTTTGCCTCTAAACACTCCCCAGAAGGTTTGTTTCTACGGTAATTACTACAATACCAAACATATTTGTGCTCTTCTTTTTGGCTGTGATCCTTTTTTTCTCTTTTTTTCTGAACAAAAATATTCAGGAAATGGTTTAGCAGGGCTGACAGAGAACTTGGTGTACAATGTATTTAACTTTTAGGGACTTGACATTAAGCTTTGCTCAAATATAGAGGTAACAACAACTGGCCTCTCAGCTATTTTGTTAAACTTCTGAATTGCAAAGGTTACAAATTTCCAAGGAAGTGGAGAGAATGGGAGATCAGGTTTTCTTTCAGGAGTAGCTAGCAGGTACAGCATTAGTTAATTTCTTGCTTCCATGCATGCTTCAAATACAGTAAAAAAGCCAGGTCAGCCTGTGCCGTAAGTATCCTGCTGACCTACAAAAGGAGCTTTTGGAAATTTCACTTGGTTTCGTAGGTGTCTGAAGTTCCTGAACTCTGGAAAACTTTGGTCTAGCAGCCTGTAGGCTTCGCTCGTGACCAGGAAGCCTTACGTCTTGCTCAGTAACAGCGCTTCACTGGAGAAGAGCCACCATTAACAGCATTGCCTAAGATTTAATTTTCTTGAAGTTCATAGTTGGTTTTAAACTGCTCGATGTGTAGACCCTTGCATATTTTGCATGAGAGTTTAACTCAGAGCAAACCTTTTTTTTTTTTTTTTTAATTGTACAATTGTAAACTTTCTAAGAAGATGAATGGGTTCCTTTGTAACTGCCTTTATCTGTTGCATGTGAATAAATTGCATGAATTAAAAAACTAGCAGTAAAAGGAATATCGAACCTAGTAAAACCTGAATTTAATAGGTGGAGGTTTTTGCTTCCTTTCTTTAAGGAAGCAAAAATTGAAACTTACTGCCATCAATTGTAAAAGAATTTTTCTGCTTTTAGTGGCTTGAAGGTTTTAAGGTAAAGCACCAAGCTGTATTTCTTTGTCTTATGAATGATATAGAAGATCTGGTATAAACATGGATTGAAAGCTTGTGAAGTAAAGTAAATGTAAGGGCAAAAGAAATAGTTTTCCTTTTTAAAATGCAACATCTATTACAATTTTTATTAAGGGAACCAAAATAAGTTAGGTGGAATATATTTTGTTTGTCTCTTTTGTTTTCAAGGTTTGGCTTGAGCAACAAGTTTGATACAGAATTTCCTTCTGTTCTGACAGGGAAGGTAAGTGTGAGATTAAACTGTTCTTTTAAATGGAAAGATGCAGTGCCTCCAGTGGTTTGTGTGTTACAAATACATGCTCCTGAACCCAGACAGAACTGGTGGCAGGCCAGCACTGCACTGAGGACTGTTAAATTTAACTTTGTCCTGTATATGAAACAGCTGGTCACTGACCAGTCCCTACAGAAAAGAATAACTTGCAACAATTGTCTTTTATTGATGATCGAAACACAGCATCATACTGCTTTCACACAGGCAGTCTGCATGAAAGCAAGACTCTTCCCCTAGCTTTATAGGTGCCTGGAGTTAGTGCTGCTTTTGGCCAATTAAACTGGACCTTCTTTTTACAATGTGTCTGTCAAGCCTTGAGTTCGTTTTTAGAGAGATCTCTGGAAGAGAATCTGTTTTATCTGAAGCGTAAGGGAACAAATATGGTGTTAAGCGTTAAATGTACAAGTTGAGAAGGTTTTTTATTAGGACATTTTCAGAAATACAGTAATTATTTCATTCTGAAAATTGGTGGTGACAAGCCTCTTGATTTCTCTGCAGTTTTGTTCTGTTTCTAAATGCAAGTTTAATAAATACTCATTAGTAGCTATTAATGAAATCTTTTAACAAAATTCTTTGTTTTATTTTCATAATAGTATATTTTTGAGGCTTTTTAATTTTGGAATGTTTTTCTCTTTTCCTTTCAACTGTTTTAGTCTCTAGTGCTTTTCTTGTGCTTTGCTTTGGGGTCCCCTTATGCATCTTTTCCAGAATTTGTGAGAAAAAGGTATTTGGCTCTTACTGCTTCCTCTAATGCCGTACCATGCAGCTGCAGCTTCACAGTCCCTGCAGCCTCCTGCAGTAGCTGTTGAGTCACAATATGCTGAAATGCAGCCGGAGGCTGTGGTCTTCCCTCCTTGGTTGGCATCTCCTGGTGCTGCCAAATCCATCTGGGGGTTTCCTCCTTTGTTTTTGCCTCCGAGCCTAACAAGTAAAATCCTCATGTTCAATTTGTCCAGCATTTTTGACAGCAGTCCAACTGTTGTTTGAAAAGGTTGTTAAAAGACAACCTGGAAACCCTGGCCTTGTTTCAGAACCTCACTGGGCTCAAAAGGAGGCATCTTCCTGGCTTAATAGTGCCTAGTGTGAAGGCTAGTGATAACACCATTTACTTCTCAATACTTGGCGGGTCTCAGGTTTATTTTCCACAAAGCACTTTCAGGTCGCTGAAAAACCATGGAATACTCTGGAAATACCAGTTTTTATGTTCTTTTAATCAAGTTGTACTTTTCCTTAAGTAAGCCCAGCAGGAAATGTCAGAATTAGATTGGACGATTATTTCATCTTTTTATGTCTGTTTCTCTCTTAAAATGTTTGTATTTAAAAAGAAAAAAAAAGGGGGGGGGGAACACCTCTGCTTTTTAACACAAGCCTCAATGCCTGCCACATTTTCCACTTGGTTGTCTTCCTGTTAAATAAACAGTGAATAATTGATTTTAGTACAGGATCTATAGCAAAAGTTTAAATTTAAGTTCAGTTGACTGCTTGAACTTAATTTAGCAAAGAGGAAAGAGGATGTCCTTTTCTGGGTTTACCTGGGTGTACCCTTCTTGTTCTATAGGTCTAATCAGTGACAGCAGAAATCCCATGAGCTTGGTGTATGGAGATCACTTGGTGTGTAGAGATGCTGCTTCTGTTGAGAATCTCGATATCCTGATACCTCTTTTTAGATGTGGATTTGAGGGGCTTCTTGAGAAAGATGACTTTGCAAAATGGAAGCAATTTATTTTCAAGGGGAAAGCACCAATCAAATGAGGTAGTAAACAAATTTTTTCTTAGGGCTTGCCACACGCTCTTGTGAAAGATAATAAAAGCCACAGCTGTGGGTTGTTTGGTTTTTAATACTTTCATAAATTGCAAAAAATGAATAATCTGCTTCCTCTGGTTATGGCAGCCAATCACCTTTAGCACTACTGAAAATGAAAACTCAGATTTTTCCACTAAGTGTTCTCTGAATGCCCTGATTAATAATTCATAGTAATAAGCATTGCGGTCAACTGATGTCTCACTTTAAGGTCTTGTATTTTTCTTAAAGTACAAATGTTTACTTGTTATGAAAGAACAATTTATGAATAACATAGTGGCTGTTTATATTAACAACTTTTTCATGAAACGTTTATGCTAAGCCCACATAGCTAATATACGGTTATGTCCTACTGCATTCAGAATGTCTGTTGTCCACTGTGAATTGATGCTAATAATATCCCCCAGCTGCTAATGACGTGTAAAACATGGAGCCGGTAGGCACAGTTGATAGACTTCCCTATGATGCTGTTTTTCTTGTAGATTTTCATCTTGTATTTAATGGATTTTTAAACAAGGGATGGCAATTTTATCCTATACAGGTTAAAAATCCTAAATAGATCAAACTGCCTGGCTAAACTTTTTTTCCAGAAACACTGTTTAGATTTATGCCTCTGTGTAGTCTTAAGAATGTACTTAAGTTTCATGACTCTTGTTTGCCCATCTATGTAACGATGATAGCAAACCTCAAAGTTTTTTTAGCTTTTTAAAATATGAAATACCCCTTCCTCACCCATCTTCCCTTCTTACTCCTCCCCATTTTTTTGCAAATTCTGGATAGTCGTAAATTAGCCTAGAACTAAGACACACGCAAGTACATCCTGAATGTTTGGGTAGATGTATATATTTGAGGAAATAACCTGGGAAG
Source organism: Nettapus auritus (assembly GCA_011076525.1). NCBI lineage: Eukaryota > Metazoa > Chordata > Aves > Anseriformes > Anatidae > Nettapus > Nettapus auritus. The sequence continues at coordinate 16,072,370 of CM021768.1, forward strand.
TTAAACAAAGAAAATACCAAGTAGGTCATATATTGGATCTAGCTAATTCAGCTCAAATGACTGGCTTCTTATCCTGTTAGATAGATATTAAGTATTGGTTTATAAATGCAGAGCTGGGCTTTCAGAGAGTGCATCTTTTTAACAAAATTTTGTAAGAAAAGATCTGATTTACACAATACAGAGATAATATTTAACTTGTAATAATGTGGTTGGACTTTGGCCTACATTTAAATTCTGGCTAAATTCAATTTCAGTGTGCTACGATTTTATAAACTTGTAAATTGTTTTAAAACAGGCTTTTAAATTACGCTTTCAGAGTAGCTTGATTAGCAGCTGTTCCAAAATGAAGCATACCTACTAGTTCTTTAAGATGGTTCCTTTGCTGCCAAGAATTTTAAACCTAGCTTTAAAAAATATTCTTCGTGATATATGGTGCGTTAGTGAACAATGCTCCAGGTGACAAGAAGATGATGGAGCCAGCGAACCTTAAGAAAGCAAGTGGAGCTTCCTGCCCTGATCTTAAAACAATAAGGGTCCTATACAGAGGTAACTGTGCAATGCAGGGAAATGTAAGCCATAAAATGTGCTCTTGGTATTGTGATCCCATTGCAACGTGTGATTGATAGGGTTTGTGATCGTGGTGATTGAAGGAGAAAGATCGGGCCTGCTGGGCTTTGCTTTCTTCCTGTGTTTGTAGATTCTCTTGCATCCTGTTGTAAAATATTATGACACCCTCTCCTTCCCTTTTATGTTTTTTTCCCCCAAAAGACCTAAAAGGAGCTAATGTCTCTTTACAAGGTGTACTGCACAGCCAGGAGCTATGTACTTATCTCATTCTTTTCAAGACTCAAACAGAAACTTTCCAAGGGACTTCCCAAAAATACTCAAAACCAGACTTTTAGTGAGCTTTCATTGCACAAGAGGCACTCTTAATTCTGTTTGAAATAGTTTGGTCATTTCATATTAACCTGTATCTGCAAGAAAAACAAGATTTAAAATTATGTCCAAAAATCAACAAAATTCTTTGTCAGTTTCATTCGGAAACCATTTTCTTATTAAATTAGAGCAATGTTATTTTATTTACAGGTATTTTACTCTTTGTCACTGCATAACAATGCTTAACTGTTACTGAGCTGGAAACCCAGAGGAACAAGACTGTTTTGCTTCTGTTCATCACAGAATGAAACTTACAATGGTCACTGGTTCCTTTAGCTTCAAATGAAGATGAATTGACAAATATATTTTGTGATTAAGCTTCTTAAAGGAAGAAATAAATCCTGTAGATTGGGTTAGCTGAAGCAGTCTTTAGTAATTCCATCTCTAAGCTAAGAGAGTAATTGGTGCCTTACAGGTGGTAGTACTGCTTTGATAATACTGTTTTAAGTAAGCAGCATAACAAAGTATCTAAAGTAGAAATCTGCGTTTCTTGGAGGCATCTAAAGCTGGTTTCTAGTTTAGCCATTTGCAGTGCTGGGTTCTGCTGGAACGAGAATACATCAGTAATGTTCTTATTTAGTAGCACCAGGCTGTTACACTGATACGCCCAGTGCCTTAGAAGTGGCAGAGAAGTAAGGAATCTCACCGTGGCAGTGTTTTCCTGTTAGGTTCTTAATTTTTCTGCCAGCTGTGATCTAAGAATCTGGTTGTCTTCGTTTCATGTTGGATGTTATCACTGATGATAAGGTTTCTTCCTGATAAACTGAACTCTGGATTGTGCAAATGCGTTCTCTTCGATAGGTTTGTCCAGCTGTATTTGGGGGCGGCATGTGGTGTTGTCAAGGTCCAGTAAACTTTGTGACTGCGAGAAAAGGGAATGTTCTCTTTTTGTAGTAGAATTCACTGCACAAGAACTACTGGAGTCAAGAAAAAAAAAAGTTATCTTTCAAATAAATAGATAGGATGATGCGTGTACAGACTTCAAGATTTACTAAAGGTGGAATATGTTAGGACCATAGTCGCGTGTAAACTTCCTTAAGAATCAAGGACGCCAATTTGTTCACATGCATAATCTCAGTTTACTTGGAAGCAAGTCAGACTGCAGGAGCTGTGCAATGTTACTTGTGTGGCATACAGCTTACCTGATCGGACTGTGCTACAAAACTTGCTCCCACCTTGAAGGTGAAATGCTCTTACTTGCATGTACCCACGCGCACTGGATGTTTGTGGCATCCTGAAGATGAGAGCTGCCATGGGCAGAGAGCTGCAAAACCTTTTGTTTCAGACGCTTGAAACTACAGGCCACGTTTCTACATCACAATATGATTTTTTCCTGTTCATTGAAAATGTCCCAATGCATGGGATCACTGCTTGTTTTGCTGATTATTATTTTTTAACTAGTACATTTGTCGCAAATGCATTTAAATATTGATGTTTCATTTAGGCTAAAGAAAATTTTTGGACTTGCTCCATTTTTTTATGTAAAAAGAAGCACAAGAAAGTCTTTTCAGTACTGAGGAAGGGAATGAAGTCTGTATAATTGCCTAAGAACTAATTGCTATGTACTTATTCCTGCTGTAAAATAATCACAATGTTAAATGTTTGCATGGTACTAGCTGTAGGCCTGGCTAGCGTACAGACCCAGAAGACCTCTGACTCTGTGCTGCATGGTGATCTGAATGGCTAGGAAACAGATGTTGTATTTACTTACTCCCTGTTGTATTTACTTACTCCCTTTCCTTCGATGCCTTAATAAATTTAGCTCTCGTGAATAGGCGGAGGTAGCAGAATCAGGTCCCTGCCACTTCCTGTCTGCTGGTTTTGCTCCTTTAGTGAAAGGAGTCATTTTTTTATCCTCCCTGCCTGCAGAATTAAATTGAGCAGAGTTGGGCTTGGTGGTTGGAAGGATTATGCAGAAGTTGAACGGCTTTGTATACAGGCTAATCCCAGGGAGAGGGTTCTTCAGCATGGCGAGTAGTTAGGAAGGAAGTTTTCTTTTGGAGTTGTGCCTGACTGGTCAAGTCTGTTGAAGTTGGATCATTCTGCTTTGTGCAGCCAAACCCTGGATTGTGTTAGGGTTAAAAGTGCCATCTTGGAGTCACATTAGGTCTAACACCATGATCCACGTTTGACTTGTCACATTGAAGTTATTTAGGTACAGTAGAGAGATGACAGATTCGGGGCACATGGGTAGGTGAGTGTTCTCATTCTTAAGACACACTGCCATCAGAGAAAGCTTATTTTTGATACAGCATGCAGTTTTCTGCTGTGACTCTGCAGTGGCAACATATAGAAAATATTCCTTTAAGTAGGCTTGGCTGAATATTTCCTGAGTTGTGTTTTCAACAGCTAGGCTTTATTCATAATCACGTACAAGATGCGCTTTTTACCCTTGAATGCAATAGGCTACGTGTTGTTCTGGGCTCTCCTTAGGGAGAAACCACAAGTAAAGTTGCAGGCCCGTGTCTTTGGGGACCATATCAGAAGTTTCTGTTCCGCCTTCACCCAGGCACAGCGTAGACTTGCATTGGTATGAAAGTATTTTGGACAATATAATCTTTTTTTTCCTGTGTCAAACAATGTTTTTACTACAAAGTAACTACATATTACCACTTATTGCCTTGGAAACCAGATATCCTTCATTCTTCCTCTTTTTTTTTGTGGTCAGTGTAGCCAGCGCATACATTGCACACTTTCCTTGGGGCCACCGTGTTGTCAAGACAACTGATTTATTAATGGTACAACCAGTATGGGTGAGGCTGCGCATCTAAGCTATGTTGAGCTTTTTTTAATGTAAGGTTTTGCAAAGCATGCATTGTAAATAAATTCGGTTTTGGAAAGTGACTTTTCATACCCCTTGTGTGACCAGTGTTTTAGAAGATGGGGTCATCCTGCATAATGGCATTATGTTTCATTTACATTTTAATCTGTAGAGACAGTTCTTGAGAAAATACCCGTGTAGTGGCTTTCCACTGAAGTTCAATGCTTCTGTTGCAGGTTGCTCCAGAAGAATTCAAGACCAGCATCAGTCGTGTGAATGCTTGTTTAAGAAAAAATCTCCCTGTCAATGTAAAATGGCTGCTTTGTGGCTGTCTGTGCTGCTGCTGCACACTGGGCTGTAGCCTGTGGCCTGTAGTCTGTCTTAACAAAAGAGTAAGTACATCTTTCATTTGTCTTATTCTCTTTATTTTGCAATTACTGATAACATAAAATCATGTTTAATGGTATCATCTCTGTTCCAAACTCCTTTTATCTCACTTGCGTTCAAAGCTTATTCCATTTTCCATGCCTTAGAAAAAATGTTAATTATGTAAATAATACCAAATTGCTGATAGGATTAGCTACACCTTAGACTGCCGCATTCAATCTCACTTAAAAGAACAATGTGTACTATATGGTAACCTAAATTTTCATGATTTTTAAAGCTCTAAAAATTGAATTACGTGAGTGCAAAACTAGACATTGACCCTCAAAGGTTGCGTGAACTGGAGTGAAAACTTATTTTCCTCTTCCCTCCCCTCTCCCAAATACGTATTTTTACAATCAAACTAACTCTTTTATTTGTAATAAATACCATAACATTCCTGAGCTGTGGCTTATTTAACATACTTTACTGTGCTGTTTCTATTAGGAACAAGCAGAAATTTGTTTTCCATTCTGGAAGTTTAAAGACTTCCTTTTTTTTGTTGTTGTTCAGCAGAACCCCTCCAAAGTAATACACCAAAGTAATGCTTCTTAAAAGCACTGTGTCAGGATCAAGTAAGCATGATCCTAATTGCTTCTGTGGTTTACATTTAGAATAGCTTTATCACAGCAACAGATGTTTTGGAAGTACATAAATAGGTATAGTGGAATGATACCCTCTGTGGTTGTATACTTCGTAAGACTTGTAAGCCATAAAATTTTATTGTCCACAAATGTGAATTGTAATAGTATGTGGGTGCACTGTGAAGGGAAAAAAAAAAGCACAACTGTGCACTTGTCAATTTAAATATAGGAAAAGATCTTGGGTAAAACTGTTAAAAAGAAATACTTACTGCTTTTGATAAGAATTCCAAGCAAAAACAAGGACTGGGCATTGCTTTGCAGAAGTGTTCTGCCAAACTTTCCAGTTTTCACTCAAGAAAATAACAGTAGCATTGACTGGCTGAGGTGAAGCGTAACTATATAAGTAATATGTAATAAATCCCATACAAAGCATTCAGGTTGGATTTTGTAGGATCCTTTTATGTCCTTTAACCCTCCTGAGTGGTGAGAACTGGTGGAGGTAACTCTTTTTCTTTTTAACTGGTCACCAAAACTTTACAAGGGTTTAAGAAGAAACACTTTCTGGCAATAAAAAAATGAAATCTTGTCACTGAAGACATAATATCTTCACTTCATGAACTGCTCATTACTGAATCCTGTATCACTGAAAGGTTACAGGACTTAATTTAACTTATTTAAACTGATTTTTTCTACATTGTGGAGATATATGCTCGAGAAAGAGATGGAATATTTGTCATTTTCAAAACACATTAAATATCCCCGTGCTATTAAATCTAAATAAATGCATTTGATGCAAATAATATTGTAGCATTAAAATAATTCTCAAGAGTATAAATATGCATAAAAGTATATACGATCAAGTTACATCACTAAGAATCAAAAGTATAAGGTGGTTCTCAGTTGCCTTTTGTGGTGGTTGAACCAGTAACAGAGCACGCACCAGCTACTCGCTCTCTCACCCCTCCAGCATGATGGGGGACAGAATCTGAAGAGCAAAAGCATCATGGGTCAAAATAAGACAATAAGTGGACTGATGCCTATTCAGTCAGTCTCCTGGCAGTGACCATTCCAGTTTGATTGCTGAGCACGGTGTTACCTGGTGCGGAACAGGTCAGCTCAGGTCAGCTGTTCCAACCTCTTGCCCACCCCTACCCTACATGCTGGGCAGGCAGAGGGAGAAAGAGAAGTCCTTGATGCTCTGCAAGCACTGTTCAGCAAGAGCAGAACGTACACTGGTGTGTCACCAACACTGTTTTAGTCGTAGATCTAAAACTCACCACCATACAGGCTGCTGTGAAGAAAAGCAACTCCATCGCAGCCAGGCCTTGTATGTCCACCTGGCAAAAAGAAAAAGAGAAACTCAAGACAATTGAAACAAGACACAGAATGTACTTCTTAACTCTGAGGATAGCTTCATCACTGGAATAACTTGCAAAGAGGTGGTGGATTCTCCACCCTTAAGCCCTCGACTTAGGATTGGATGGGTATCTTTGTACCTCTTTTGAGGAGGTGGTGTAGTTCACATCCGTTGTTAGGTTTATCAGTGAAATCAGTGAATGGAATACCTTTCAGGAACTACAATAGGTTGTCACAGTGATCTTTCTGTGACCTTAAAAATCACTGAAACTCCCCAGTCATTCCCTTCTCTCACAGGAAGTGAAATGCCTTGTTACGTCTAGAAATGGGTTGCTTTGCTTGAATGAGGTCCCTAGTGTAGATTCAGACTGAGGAAGCAGATACATCTTCTATCCAGGGTTTCCCCTTCGTATGTTGATGGTTGCCGTAATTTTATGGACTATTGTAAGTATTGTGAAAGCTCTGAATAGAGGTATAGAAGAAAGCTTACAGCCTTTGTAGCTTTGTAGCCTTACCGTAAACCAGTTTTAATATTAGAATCAAGGCTGTAATTGGACCATAGTGTAAGAAAGTTTATAGAAAGAGCAGAACGTGAAGGTTGTATGCACTGTGGTGTTTAGGAATTGGAAAATACAGGCTCTGTTATGAGCTGGAGTTCTGTGATGTTGAGATTTTTTAGGATTCAGATAATTTAATTAACAAAACCTGGAAACTACGTGTCTGTAAATTGTATTGTCGGTAATTGGCCTGCAGGGATTGTGGTATTTGGCCAAGAGAAGATGGGAGATACTGTTTTGTTGGCTACGGTGGACAAAAATATTACATTCAAAAGGATCTCTTAATAACGAAAAGTGTTTGGGGAAGGTTGTAGTGCTAAGTTAATCAAAAAAAATCTGCTTTTTTTTCTGATGTTCTGGAATGGGGGCCTGAAGTGAAAGGACTTCCATTTACAATTTTTCTTTTCCTTGGTTCTGCTTCTATGAAGCTAACTTATTTTAAACGATTCTTAAGCCAGAAATACAATAGTAAGATTCTTCTAGATGAGGCTGGCTACTGAACCATTCATAATACAGTTCTGACTTACTTTTTAGACTAGAAGATCAATTCAGAAGTTATTAGAATGGGAAAATAACAGACTATATCATAAGGTAAGAAAAGTTAGAGTGCTTGTTTTCTTCATGTTAAAGTAGAGTAAGTTTTTTGCATGATTGGCATGTAGGAATTTTCCTGTCTTGTTACAATTCCATACTTCACACTGATCTTGTCAGTGTCTGAAGTGTTTCAGATCCTAGTAATTTGATATTGCTAATTCTTGTTATTATCAAAATAATGCTGTGGTACATGTTAATCCTCTGATAATTATTTTCTCAGCTTGGTTTGCACTGGAAGCTGAGTAAAAGGAAATGTGAAACTAGCAATATGATGGAGTATGTAAGTATTATTTCTGTTCCTTATTTGGTATTCAATGTCGCTTTGATTTTATAGAGGAATTTAAGTCACTAGGCTTTCACCTGAGTGATCTCTCAGAAAACCTGCAGCTGTTTGACATCTGCTTGTGAAGGCTGCTTCACCAGAAGACTAGCCATAGCATATACGAAGACTAGAAATTGTCACTGCTAACTTTTTCTCTTGATAACAGTTCTACCTGTGTGCTGCAGGTACACTTACTTCGATCTGTGGTTTGTAACAGGGAGACCCACTGGGAGTACACACATGGGTGTGATTCCCACCCCATTGCATAATTCAGCACCTTTTCTATTGCTATTTATGATGTCTTTGATTCAGCATTTGGGTGCAGACATACAGCATTTTTACAGTAGTGTGACTTTTGTCTGGACCCTTGTTTTCTTATTTTTTTTGCTGGCTCTTGATTTGATAAAGGCTTAACCAAGGTAGTCCATTTAAGAGAGGAGAATTTCAAATATTTTAGTGATCGTACTGTTCTCTCATCTGCTTTCTTGTGTAACCACGAAGATTGCCTAGCCTAAAGAAAAGAGATGGCCATCCCCAAAAAGTCAAGCATCTGTAAGCCCCGTACATCAAAGTGACTGAAATTATGGCTTTGTTACGCTGAATAACATTCCCTTACAAAATACTCCTACAAGTTTAGTTTTATATACTAGCTAATGTTGCATGGAAGGTTGTGCTGAAGGTCTGACCTTGTTGATTACTGTTTTGTTCTTGTCTTTTTCCCTCCTTCAACAGGTAATATTAATAGAATTCTTACCAAAATATCCCATATTCCGACCTGACTGAGGAACAACATTTGGTCTTTCATGTTACCTGTCATTTTCTACCCTTAGTGCCTTGTAGATGATTTTGGAAAGAAGATGGTCTACTTTGCTGTGATTTAAAAACTGTTCTTCAGTAGAATATCTTCCTTGCTATGTTACTTTGTTTTGTTTGAGGAAAAATTTGCACATTTTTTATGTTAAAAGAGGCTTCTATGTTGCACTCTGAATTTTTAACGTTAACAATAACTGATACAGTTGCCACTAGGGATCTAACATCAGTGCTGCTTAAACTTGTTCTGAGCATGCTGCCTTATTAATTTCTATATTGCTGTCCTCAAAACTGCATCCTAATGCCGTGTCATACTATATTTCATTCTAAACATCACAATCCTATAAATCCTCAGTAGAAATGTCCAGGTAAGCGTTTAGTAGTCAAGATTTTAGCATAACTTGCTTGCATAGGACTTGCAATTAACAGCACTGGTTTTGTCCTGCACTTTGCAAAATCATCATTTACATTAGGGGGTTAATTATTTCACCCACTATGGATTTGTAAATATTGACTCTTTGCATAATGTAAAGTGTGGTATGCCAAGGTTTACAGAATGTAATATAGCTCTTACTATTCTATTGCCAACGGTTTGACATAGTTTTATTCATGACATTTATCATCCCTCTGATTGTACAGACCCATTCACGTGCTGTTTTTATGGTAAAGCCATAATGAGTTTGTACATACTATCAGATGTGTAGGGCTCAGTTGCACTTTGTTTAGTAAACGGATGAAAAATGCATAGCATTTCTGACTTTTGGGGGGGAAAGTATTTCAGGTGTTATTTGTAGCATCTGAAATAAGAACCTTGAATGCTGTTTATCTTTTAAAAAGTTGCATTTGTGGGGTAGATGGCAGCTGCTAATAGCAAAATATCCTAACGCCTGTTCTTAAAGTCAGAATACCTGGAATCAATCAATTCTTGTGGGTTTTTTATTTCTTCAAAGCAGGGGAAAGTGTTTCATAATTGGAGATGGTCATTACCATGGAGAAAAAAATTGGAACAGCCAAACTGAAGACAAAGTGACACTGGTTATTTTTGCAGTGTGATAGTCCTGTCAGTGTTCTAAAGTTTAAATCTGGCATCCTTTCTAGTGGAAATAAATTTTATCTAAATCAGAGTAGTGTTTCAAAATGTGCTGATGGAAGGAAGTGGATCGGTTGAATTGGTTCATGCATATGGCATTCAAGCATGGTCTGAAGAGCCACAAATGCCTTCACAAGGATTGTTGGGCTCTTCCCTGTTTTTCTGATCTCAGGAAAGGAAGTAATCATAGAAAAACTTCCTGTAATGTCTGGCCTAAGCATGACCATTTGATAACAGCAAAGGAAAATCGATGTATCACCCATTTCTTAGATAGAAATGAGAAAAAAGAAGAAAAACAACTGTTTATCTACAAGTTGTGACAAATACCATAAAAGTCCAGGCATTTCTTCGCAGCAACTTGATTCCTTGCAACATCATCCCAGGTTTCTTTTTAGTTTCAGGCTGACTTAGGATTTCCTCTGAATGTATTTGCATCTCTTCAGTATGCAATATTGTATTAAAATATAGTATTTGTAAACCCATCGCATTCTAATAGCTGTAGTAGGACAGATTCCTAGTACACAGTGTTTACAAAAGGCCAGTTTTATACAAGTTGCTACTTCAAATTTCTTGCTATTCGTACTGTACAGCCAGGGAGTATCAGACTCCAGTGCTTGCAGTAGTTTCCAGTTGCAGGCTTCAGACTCTGTAATTTGTATGCTTAGTGCAGAGGTTTCATTGGACTGGTAGATCGATGACTAACTGTTTAATTGCATTTGTAATATAATTTAATGAATAAACTACTGTGTTGTGTGAATTTAACTCAAGCTGCACCTTGCAACTCAGATTTCTATCACCGAACCATACCAAGTATTCTCTCCACTTTATTTTTTTTTTAGGATGAGTGTTAACTGGAAGCATAGAAAATACTTAATGGCAGAAAACAGTATTGTAACACACCCGATTCTACATGCATTTCCCTTCCTAATGAGTTTTTGTTGTGAAGATGAAGGATCTTAGCTTGACAGAACAGTGAAAGTTGCTTACTGTTATACCAGAACTTTGTTAATTTTCTTTTTATGTAAGAAACTCAAGAAATCCTAGCAGGTCCTCAGTTTTTTTCTTTTATGTGACTATATTTTTCAAAATGCTCTTTTCCGACTGAGAGAAAAGGCAAGCCAAATGAGAGTTCTAGTAACTGCCAGCGGTGAATGCTGAGCAGCCTTCAGAAATCCTCTTTAGGGTCTGTGCTGACTTCATCATATTCAGATCAAAATTTCTCAGACTGATTTGTCTCGTTTCAGTGAAATGCTGTGCCAAGCGGAGAGAATACTGTGAGTTTTCCCACTTAAGCACATCATAATTTTTAAAGTTTACATTTCAAGTACATTAATTCTATACACGTTACTTTGTCCTAAATTGTTAATTATATAATCTTCAAACCATGAAAGGGTCTTTTCCTTTTGTGTTTTAATAGGCATTTAAATATGTGGCCGTAGAGCAACTAGTAAAGGGGTGTGAGAGCCAAAACAGCAAATAACACAAGCTCCATGTTTTAATAAGATAAATTTGCATTAAAATGCAAAAACAGCACGCAGTATTATATTTGCATCTGAAAGACACAGGTTCAATAGCTCATTTAAAGATGAAGGCAGCTGTAAATACTGCTGTGAACTCTGTGCACTTCTGTTCTGCCTACAGGTTCTCTTTTTCCCTAGGCTGTCCTTTGCTTTAATACAAAAACATTCAGAAGGTAATTATATCTCATAAGACTGGAAAACTCATTTTTGACAATAAGTCAGCATTACTTGGTAAACGTATGTACGGAGGATAAATGTTAATTGGAGAAAGAACGCTTAGCAATATGAGATTGATGTTAGCAAAGTGAAATGGAAATGGTAAAGAAAGTGTCTTGACTTGTTTCAACAGAAGGGAAAATATTGTGCAGTGAAAAAGGAGAAAGGGAACTGGTAACAGTGTACAGTGCGAGTTTGCAGCAAGTTTTTAAAAGTCATTACAGAAATACTGTCTACCTAATCAGTGTTCAATTTTTCATATCAACATGTTGACACTTGCTTTTCTTTCTAGCTTGTATGTAGGAAGCACTTGGTTTTGTATCTAAGAGGTTTTTGTGTGTAAGGAGCATTAAAGAATGCTGATAAAGAATCAAAGTTTTTACCTATGATTCCCCACCTGCATCTGTGAAGTTGTTTTACCACAGGAGGAGGAAGGATGTGTTTTAAGACATGCACAGACGTGTCTAGGAAGCGTGGACTCAGTTGGAGATGCGTAACTTTAAAACAGAAAACATCTCTGAAATCTTGTGTGTTCTTGATCAATTAGAGGAAAAAAAGACCCTATGCTTTTCTTGATAGGTACAAAACTCTGTATGCAAAAACGTAAATATATGCATATTAGTGTCCCACTATGACAATTTACTACATTTACTTGTCAACACACTACCCTTGGAGCAATAAAAATGTTAAGCTATTCTCACTGTAAATAAGTTATCATTTTAAGTAATGTTATGTGATTCCTCTGCCTTTTCTTGTTTTCTGCTCTCGCTGTTCTTACGATGTTGTAACATTACTTGTATTGCTTAAGGAAAGTGGTTTTGTTTAAGCTGTATGAAACTTTTTAAATTGTTCTTAACATTTTTATTCTGTTTACAAGTGAGCAGCCACTTTTTAATAGGACCTCACACCTTGAGACTTTTTTTTTTTTTAATAAAATTCTGAGCTATATTTCTACATTTTACTGCATTGGCTTGTGCCATTAAAAGAAGCTGGAAGTCAGACATGCTTAATCACTTTGAAACATTTTTCTGTAATTAAATTTAAAGATGAAAACCTCTGAGTAGTGCAATGTGTTCATGGAAACAAAATCTTTTGCGTCTCTCCCTGTAGGAGTATGCTGGTCAGGTGTGAGTGGAATGGCAGTTGGCGGGTTGTCTTTAAATGAGGTGTTTCTGACTTGGCCAGATCGAGTGCTTGCATTGGGACTCTCGGTATGGTTTGGCTGGTTTAAACGACAAGACTTGGAAACCTTATGAAGGCTTTCCCAAAAATAAAACACTAGAATGATCGTGACATTTAGTCTTTCACATAATTTGTTCAGTTGGCTTACAGACCCTCTACTGTAAAGATTTCTTGCAGGAGTCTCTTGCTGCCACCTTCCTTTGATATCCAGAGCATCCGTGATGCAACGCTGCAGTGTGGTGATGCTGAGCTCAGAGACCTGAGAAGAGCAGAGGCTTTTTCCTATTCTGTTGCAGTAGCACTAACCTGAGCATTGGTAGTGTGTTCAGAGGACAGTGCAGCCTTTTGTGTGTGTTAACAGGCTAATTTTGTAGCTGTGAAAGCAGGGCTTAAAATTAAAGCCTGGTTCATCCCTGAGGGGAAAATGTTGCATTCCCAAAAAAGGCACGTGCAACACTTTATGTTGAAAATTGGTGTCCTCAGCTGTTTTGGACAAATAGAGGAACACCTGGGTTTATGTGCTGTTTAGGCATGTAACTGCTACTGAATATTATTTGGGATATTTAGAGAATGTTCCTTTGTTGCTATGCCAAACATAGGAACGTTTGGCTGAGCCATGGAGTTGATCCAATTAGGACTTGTGAGATGTGCTTGCCTAGACTACTGCAAAGGTCCGTCTTAAGAACGTTTGGGATTTGGCTCCCACTTCTACTGTTGGAAGGTAGTTTCAGTACTTTTCAGTAACAAAGCTTATTATAATGCCCGTGCCAATTTATTTAGAATGTTATGCATCTTTCCTGTCAGTACTGTTCATCACAAACTGTTGAAATGTTCCAGCTGAGTTCATTTTTCTAGCTAAGCTTTTATAGACCCTTAAATCTTCTTAGTCTTCATTTGCTAGATAAAATGCTAATCTTCTTTCAGAAGCAAAATTCTGTTTCTGATCGTCCCGCTTTCTTTCCATTTGCTTGCATTTATTCTAGTTTGAATTAATTTTCCTTCAATACGGGTGACTAAAAAGGATCTGGTGTTCCAGATAATGGCTAATGTCTATAGCATGGCTAATGGCACCAGGTATAATGATGTAATAGTTTCCTCTTCTGTGAGAATAATGTGACTCATTAAACTGAAAGGATCACATTTGTTTCCTTAGTGGCTCTATTGTATTTCTGATTTATAGCCAGTCTGATAAATCTGGGAGTTTCTCTCTTCAGTCAGTTCCAGTTAGGAGCTCCCAACAGACACTCTTGTCACTAGTCCCACCATTTCAGACTCGTCATTTGATATTTCTGTACTGCTGAATTTCGTGATGATGCTTGTTTTACACCAGCCCTCGCAATCTGGTGGGAGCTTTTGTTGTGGCAGTAGTAGGCTATGCACTAGGATGCCCAGTGGTTGTGTTGTATGCCCAATTTGAGATGCTTTGAAACCATTCGACTTGCAGAACATAAGCTATTAGGACTTTCTGCAAACAACAGCCTTTTTAACATTCCTAAAGTTGAGTGCATAAAGTGACTGAGAGAACCCAAATCGCATATGGGCACAGCTCAGAGAGACTGCAGTAATGTGGTACGCTTCAGCAGGGCAGCTCATGAGCTTAACTCCATGCTGGTCTCCTACATAGCTGAACGCTTCATCCTTTGTCAAAAACAAATTTAGTTTGACCCTAAAATGACTGCCATTGGACCGTGAAATCGGTAGCCACGGAGTGTCACTCCAAATCTTAATCTGAGCAAGTTTATGAAGGTGTCAATTGAAAACTGAGGAGTCAGCTGCTCTTTCCATCAAAGTACAAATAAGTTCCTTTCAAATCTAATTTAATTTCTATTGTTTTATTTTATTTTTTTTTTAGCTCAAGTGCTGTTTTGGGACTGTCTGGGAAAAAAAAAAAATACCCTAAAATCTGTTAATAGGCAACAAGAGTTGTTGACCACTGCAAAGGTTTTGTATGAGTGGCAATTTTCCACCAGAACATCTTTTCATTAGCATGGGCTGATCTGAGACCCCTGGCCGCGTATCACCAAGGGGCCTCAGGGGCTGCTCTCGGCATGCTCTGGGGCTCTGTGTTTTCCTGTGGAACCGTTGCCTCATTTCCAGCCCCATTGCTGTGTTGAGCGTACGCGCGGCGTTTCTTTTCATCCGTAGCAGAAAGCAGCGAGCAAGAAGGAAGAGTGGATCACTAGCCTCGCTCAAACCACTAGGAGAAGAGATTCTTCTCAGGTACATTTTTGATGTAAAATTTTGTTGTTTTTCAGTTCATGGAAAAGGCAACTTTATCACTCTTGGATTATGCTGAAACGATAAAGACAACTTTATCATTCTTGGAATACCATTGAAGTATGATCATTTTTGGTAGCATCGGTTAACGCTGGAAATCACAGTGCTGTAAGTTTCTGTGCAGTTGTGGTGGAATTAAGAGCTCTGAGGGCGGATGATGTGCAGCCTACAAGTGAATTGTGTGATTCTGTCAGAAGCAGAAGCTACCAGGGAGCTCAGGGTTGCAGAAGAGCAACTTCGGGGAGCTACGGCTCGAGGGTGTAAAGCGGGATCCTCAGTTGTGAGGTGCGAAGCCAAGAAAAGGGGCATGTGAGCCCCATCACCACACAGGGAGATGTTTCCCAGCCCCCAGGCTGTCCACCTATCCACCGTGACCCCAACAACCCCCTGAGGTGCCTCCCCATCCCGCGGGCAGCCGCTGCCCCCTCAGCGCCATCCCCGGGCCGCCCGAGCCTGAGGCGCGGAGGCCTGAAGGGGGGGGGGGGGCGCGGGCTGGCGGATCCCCGCCATGTTCTCTCGGCGCATGCGCCCCCCGCCCCGCGCATGCGTCCCCCCCGTTCCCCTTCCCCTCAGCGCCGGGCCCCGCTTTTGTGGCGGCGGGCGGGCGGCGCCAGGGCCGGGGCCCGCCGGCCTCCTCCCGCTGCAGGAGCCATGGCGGCGCCGTAGCCCGCCGCCCGCGGCCCTCCCCGCCCCGCGCCGGGCGCAGCGGATGCGCGGCCTCGCCTCGGGCCGAGGCGGGAGCGTAGCGGGGCCCGGGGGAGGCCGCTGCTCGCCCTCCTCCTCCTCCTCGTCGTCGTCGTCCCGCTCCCCTCAGCCCCCCGGCGGCCATGGCCACCGAGCTGGAGCCGCCGGCGGCCGGCGCGGTGCAGGGCGCGGCGCCGCTGGAGGCGGAGGAGGACGAGGAGCACTGGCTGTACGGGGGTAGGTACCGCTGCACGCCCCTCGTTGTCCCCGGGCCGTCAGGAGGGGACCCCCGGGCTGCCGTGTGCCCGAGGGCTGCGGGCGGCTTCCCCGCTTAATCCCTTTATTTCTTCTCCCCTGGCGCCCTAAAACTCCCTCAAGACCTGACTGAAGTTCCCTGGCCGATGCTTACCTTTGCTCGTGCCCCGGCTTCGGATGCGTGTTTCCAATTCAGCCCTCCGCGCTGTGGGACTCGCGCAGACGGGCTTTGTTTCCTTCTCGTTGGAATTTAGCTTGGGGAGAACTTTGGGGTTACAGCACCCTGTCACTCCTAGGCGTTGCCTTGGCCGTGACGCGTTCTGTGCTGAAGCTCAGCCTTCTTCCTTCACTTGACTAACTTTGCTTTTTATTATTATTGTTGTTCTTGCAGACGACACCACTGGCAAGCAAGAAGATGGACCAATTTCTGGGTAAGTCCAGAGGCTGGTTGTTCATTATAAGACTGCGTGTTCCACAGAAGATCTTGTTGTGCTCAGTGCGGTGTGATGAGCGCCTGAGACCAGAGCTGTTGCCAGAGGCAGCATCCCTTTCCCATCCCATGGGGTCATCCCCGGCTGCCAGCCTTGGCCTGGCACAGTGTTTACACGTCTGGAAGACACACTGGGTTAGTCAACTGACTTAAGCTAAAACTTACTCTTTCTCCCCCTTTTTTCCCCAAAATTAGGTTTAAATCAGATCTGTTTTCCAGTTTAATTCCCAGGAAAAAGAGAGTGTCTTGGGGGTGGGACTTTGTGCTGGCCTGGTGGTGCTAAAACTGTGGCGTGTGCTTTAGCCTGGAAAAGCTAAAAGCCTTGAGCCTTAGGTTAAAATCTTGACGTGATCAAGTCAATAAATGATTTGAGGTCTACGAAGTACGTGGTTTGGGTAAGACCAAACATGAAAAAAAAGAAAGCTCTGGGGATAACCAAATGATCAGTATTGTTTTCTGTGTATGGAACTATTTATTGCCTGCTTTTCTCAACCATAACTCTCTTACTGTTGTGGCAGCGTGTTCTGCTCCAGCAGAGTTTTCTCTCATCAGAGATGCTGTTTGCTGGTTTTAAATACAGAGTGGTTTTCAGAAGGGTAGATGTTCACTCAGCTTCTGTGTGCTCAGTACCTTCACAAGTTCGGTGTCATGTTTGCTGTCCTTTAAGGTCGTTGTAAATCCTGTATCTGGAATTTCTGAGATTGTTACAGATGCTATCCCACTTCTGGAGTAAGAATCCTGTGCCTACGAAATATGAGAAATTGTCCAAAAATAAATTTTAGGCCGATGTGGTAAATGTTTACCAAAAACATCAAAACGAGCTTTGAGAAGGAACAACCCTTAGTTTAGAAATTTGCTGCTAGCTTGCTTGAAGCTATTGTTCCTTGTCCCTTCTGCATATAATTTGATCTTAAAAACAGGATTTACAGTCTGTGTTTCCAGCAACCCTAAGCACTACATCTACAGTAACTGCAAAACGTGTGAAAGCAAAGAATTAGTGGTCACACCAGGGCACTACCCATTAACAGCCCTTAGCCTAAAAGATGCTCTGAATACCAGCAGCCTGTGCAGGATGCTGGTACGTCAGCAGTGCCTGGGGTTTGTGTTGGCATCCCAAGGAAATTAAACTCCTACAGCATTTCTTTGCGTGCAGCTGATGGCTGTGGCCCTGTCAGATTGTTCATTCCTGGGAAGCAAGCAGGTTAGGGAACGACTGTTACTTAGCAAATGTTTATTTGAACTCCGATTCATAAATTTTAATGCACACCCACAGATACTTCATGTGACTTGAAGCTGAAGGTAATACTTGTCACTCTTCCTTAATTCAGTCATCTTGGATTCTTAACAGAATTCTGGGGTTGAGGTCAATGTTACAAGTTGCTTGGATGTGGCAAACAAAATGCGAAAGGTTTTGGAGCCATCTGTGAAATTTCCTGCAGCAGTACATCTCCTGGTCCTTGTAAATAGTCTGTACCTTTGAAATACTTCTAGAGGCTGATTTTTCTCTTAGACATCTTTGCTAATTTTTATAACTGAACGTGTCTTCAACTATCACCTCAGGAACATGGCAAAAATGGGACCTCAGTTTCCTTGGGCAGCTGCTGAACCTTCATCCGTCTTCTTTGATCTTGGCTTGATCGTTGAAGCTCTCTGTGCATGGGGCTTTAGCGGTTTGGGAGCTTCAGTGACTGCTCACATTGTTCTTGTCTTTTGTTGTTGTTGTCATCCTTTTTTATGTTCAGTAACTGCTGAGTTGTGCCAGTGTGATCTTTGGCTTACCTGTTTGGTGTCTCCTTTCCTGCAGCCTCTGGAATGGCTTTAATCTGACCAGTGTTTGGATTCTGTTAGATGTGACATGTTTCTTACTGAAGATAACCTTGTGTATCTTTATTATCCAACGTGGGCTTTAAAATTAATAGCAAAGTTTGTTTTTCCCCACAAAGTACTGGTGGCAGAACTGAGTTTCCTGGGCTTGGGCTATTGGAATAGTCCCTAGAAAAGCCAGAATTATTTTGAAGTTCTGCTGGGTTTTACTTATGACATGAGAGAACGACCACTCTTCGTATTCTAGTTCTGGAGCATTCAGCGTACTCTTTTCCAGCATGTGTATGCCAGTTTGACTTTCTTGCTTGGCAAATGTGGTAAACAATGTTAATGTCAGTACCAACACTTTAATTGGAGGCAAATCTGAAACTGGCTGTTGTTGCATTAGGACAAACCTGTAAGGAGTGAGGAGGTTGGGTGCAAACTTGTCCATTTTTTCTGCAATAATGAACAGTTAAAATGCAATTTGTAAGCAATTTGTAGGAAGACTAAAATCATTTTCTCTCTAATTTCTACTGGATAAATGTCTTTATTCCTTACTGGACGCGTGTAATTATTAGCAGCTTTAGGACGAGATGAGGTTTTGTTTCTGCTGTGGACGCTTAGTTATGGTCTTGCTCCTCTCAGTTGTGATTGTGCTGAACCAAAACTGAAAGGTATTGCAGCTGCCACATATATTGAGTGATGTTAGATTAGGCAGGCTTGCTGCCTGTCCGGTGTTCTGTGGAAGCACTAAACTTACTCTTCCCAACAAAACCAAAGCCAAGCAAGGATGATTAATTTTTTGTCATGTTTTTGAGCTAACTGCCAGCAGAATAAACACACTATATGAATAAAGTCATTGTATGGAAGTCACTTGGACAAATGCATTAGAAATGTTTGTAGTTAAACCTCTAGATCAGGCTCCTGCACTTACCTTTTTTTTTTTATCTGTCGCATTTACTAGACACACAGAATCTTCTCATCCTTTGCAAGATGCTCCTCAGGAGAACCGGCCTGTCAGCAATGAAGACCGAGAGATGTCACAACATGTACGTGGCCCACTGCAAGCGGTAGACAAACTTATCCTGCTTGTAAATACTCATGGGTAAAAAGACGTGTGTGTAAAGATGCTGGTGCTGCTGCCTGACACGTGACAGTTGTGCTGTTGGAGTGTCCTTGCTGGGAGTCTAGACTTGATTCTTCCTTAGACCTCGGCTCGTTGCCGAATGTGTAGGAGGAGGCTTGTTCCTCCACTCCCTTCAGTCTTTTTGGTGGGTTCATTTTCTGCCACTGCGGTGTGTCAAGAGGTTTCATGGAGAGTTTTGACAACCCTGTGTGCCACGGAAAAGGAGGGAGCTGTGGGATGTGTTGCAGTTCTTTGAACTAACATTAAACTAGACCCACCTTGAGAAATCTTAATTTGGTTCTCATCGAGGGTCACTTCTTCAAAGGACAGCAGTTTTTTCATGGACACCTGTCTATTTATACTGAAGGTTGGTTACTTCCATGTTTTTTGTGTCCATTGGCAACTTTATAAAGCCTTGGAGTGCACTAGAAAAGGATGTCTTTGTATCAGAATCATTCTTTATAACATCATCATATGAGCATTGTAAGATTTGAATTACTGTCCAGGGAAACTTCTCAGTTCCGTGTATTAATAAGTTCCTGTGTGTTTTTATTATTGCAAGGCCCTTCCAAGTGGTGAAGATGATGAAGAAGACAGTGATAGCGACAGCGATGATGATGACGTGAAAGTTACTATTGGCAATATTAAAACGGGAGCGCCATCGTACATGTAAGTATTGCGATTAGCGTGACAATTTTTGATCTAAAGTAGGTCTAGCACATTGATTGGGATTGACAGTAGGGATGAGAACTGATCTGTCTTGTGGGAGACATGGGAATAATGGCCAGAATGCAGGACTGGGGTTAGAAGCTGATGGGCAGTCCTGTCCTGGAATTGCTTGTTGGAAAATCTGCCCATAAAATCAGAATGATAATTCACAGAGCTGTTGTTGGAAAACGAGCTAAGTAATTATTATTGCTTCATCAAGCAAAGTCAAAGTTGGAAAGTTACATTTAACTTATCTGTGAGAACTTCAAGAAGCAAAGTCTGTGTTGTTAAGAATTCGCAAAAGCTGTGAACTGACTGATTTCAGCTCTGATTTTTCATGACTCAGAAATGGTGAGGCTGAATTTGCAAACCTGGAACTGCTGTCACTGACTTAAAATTATACCTAATTTGCACTCAATAAAAATAATAATACAGCATTTTTGCTTGCTGTTAGCAGCCTTCTTCTTAAAGAAACGACTTGCACATGCTTTGCAGCACTTTCTATTTTTTTTATTTCATGGATAATTTCCTTCTCTTGCGGTAGAGGCGTTATGAGCCTGGTGGATTACCCTGGGTAGTAATGCTCCATCCATTCTGTCAGCAGTTCACCAGGTTTTTGCAGACAACCTTTCTGAAATCTGATTCGTCTACCTTTCTTTCCTCATTCTGTGATAAAGGTGCAGCTTCAATTTCCGTGTTGTTCTGTTCCATTTGAATAACTCTGGGCAAGTTCCCGAGCAGAGTTAACAACCATTCTGTGAAACACCTTTTCATTCTTGATAAAGACAACCCTCGTGTATTATGATGTTAGTAGGCATGTTTCCTGGGTGTCTAGCGTTAACTGTAGGGAGAATCATGGTAAATCATGGAATCATTTAGGTAGGAAAAGACATCTAAGATCAAGTCCGACTATTAACCAAGCACTACTAAGTCAACCACTAGACCACGTCCCTAAGCACTGCGTCTACACGTCTTTTGAATACCTCCGGGGGTGGTGATTCAACCATTTCCCTGGGCAGCCTGTTGCAATGCCTCACAACCCTTTCAGTGAAGAAATGTTTCCTATTATCTAACCTAAACCTCCCCTGGTGCAACTTGAGGCCGTTTCCTAAGGTGTTCCAGCTTAGTATTAAAAGTCACAGAGAGGCATGAATAAACCCAAGTGAACAAAGTGTCTTCTGAAGGATGTCAGGTCTTGAATGTATTTTCTGTGAAAACCTCTAAATAATTTGTCCAAATACCAATCTAGTGATTCTTTTCCATATAGGGGAACTCCTATGAATCTAAACTTAAAAACGGGTAGAGGCTATGGAGCATCAGCTTCAGGTATTGCTCTCATTTTTATCCTACACCTTTTTTCAGTATTTCACTTCTCTGGCAATGACAGCGGGAACAGCTGCAAATCTTGTCCTCTGTTCAAAGGATATGAAATCAGTGAATCTGATGTAAAGTAGGAATAATAAATAGCTTTCCCTAAAGCTAAGGATCCCTGGGACAGCCTGGGTGTCCAAGGTGCAGTGGATTGATTTGATTAGCAATCACTGAACCAGCTGACTATAATTCTGTTTAAACTGGAATAATCTACATTGATTACTACTTCTGTTGTCAAAAAACAGAGTATTTCTAAGTTATGTTGTTGCAGTGGGGCCAAACATGCTATGTTGCCTGAAGAAGAGACTCTTCTTCTGTGGGCTTCATAAACTTCCTTCCATTAATTTCTTTATGCAAATGACACATCTTCTGACTGAGGAGACGAGCACAAATTCCCCTTGGAGATTCTGAACCCGATGGGTTACTGCTGACTCCAGTGAATACATTGTCTTCTTAAGGCTGATCCTGAAAAAGTCTTTTGTTTTAAGAAAATGTGCGTGTCTTGGGAGGGAAAAATAAATGTTTTGCCTGGGGAGAAGAATAAAGTTTTGTCATTCATTCGGAGTAAATAGCATGCATGCTGTAATAATTTATTCCGTTTGTCTGTTGTACCAGTCTGTGTTGAATTTGCCTCTCTGCTGTGCAACTGCAAGTGCAGTCGGTATACTCTGTTTATTTTTAGACTGACTAAAATATTTTTTATTAACAACCTGACTGTGGTTACCTACGTGTTGTAAAGGCAGCACTGAATTCAGAGTAGTGCTTTTTTTTTTTAACTGGAGCAATTTGCTCAGCAAATTAGTGGATTAAAGGCATTGCATTAAAGGTAGTAACAGTTTCTCTCTCTCCAAAGCCAAGTTGCAGCCCAAAGGTATTGATTTAGATGCCGCAGGGAATATAAATGGATTGCCTGTTATAGAAGTGGATTTAGATTCATTTGAAGACAAACCATGGAGGAAACCAGGTGGGGCCTCACAGTTCTTGTGGTAAATATTTTCCGCAGTTTTAGTCGTTTTTGTAATTGTACGTGTAATTCCTGTTCATTTATTGCTGCCAAGGAAGGGGGAAGCCTGAAGAACTTACTTTGCTCAGCCTCTGATGCTTGTCTAGACAACTGGTGATGTTTAATGATAGATCAGGCCATGCTTTTACCTACCAATGGGTTACATTTACTCTATTCGTTTCCCTTCGTAAAGGGAACAATTATTTTTTTTATTGCTCTGTTTTATTAATTCACTAGCTCCAGAAAGCATTGTGCTGATACCAATGCAATAGAGTTGGTTGGAAAGTCAATCGAGTGGGGTGAAGGTTTGGCTGTTGGTGACATGTGGTCGCCTCTTCGCATGCAGCAGCTTGCTTATTCTGTCACAGCGTGGCCAAGCTCACAGCCACCCCCATGCAACCTCCTCCTGGGCCCTGGGGAAGCTACCCCAAGAAGAGGGCAGCAGTGGTGGGAATTGCCACGTGGCCACAGATAACAGGAAGCAGGCTTTTGCTATTGAATTTTCCTGCTCCAGACCATTGACTGAAGGAGAAGAGAACACTTTCTACTCTGACAAGGCTAGGATTTTTCTTTCAGAAAAGCAGCAGTGCCTAATTCTGTACCAGATTCTGCC
The DNA here is from genome assembly GCA_011076525.1 of Nettapus auritus. Classification (NCBI taxonomy): domain Eukaryota; kingdom Metazoa; phylum Chordata; class Aves; order Anseriformes; family Anatidae; genus Nettapus; species Nettapus auritus. The sequence continues at coordinate 16,095,054 of CM021768.1, forward strand.
CCTAGGTTGCTAGGTGACTGTTAGTAAGCAGTCACCACTTCTCACGTCTATACAATATTATCTAGGTAGCATACAGTCAAGTCTCTTACGTACACAGTCTCTTTTGTCTTCCTCATTTCTGTTAGGAAGATTTCTCCTTGGAAGCAACTCTTGTATGACAGCTGTAAGATACTACAAATAATCCCTTATATCAAATTCAGAAGAACAAAAAAAAGAAGAAACCAAAAGAGATCCAAATTTTTGCTGTGCTAATCTAATAAAATGTTTAACAAAACGTTAGCCAAAGCATAAAATCCACTCGCCTCTTCTCAGAAATAATCCTTCTCCCCGCCAGCCCCTGTACATTATTTCTCTTTCAGAAATATAACTACGTTTAGTGAGTAGAACTTTTATAAGGTTGTCTGTGGCACGTTTTTGATAGTTCTTGCCAACCTGAAATGAAGGGCATCAGAGCATAGCAGTGCAAATAACAACGTTGGTGTGTCACGGTATGAAAGCAGCAGTAAGCGCTCTGTGATTAATCGTAGCTAGTACAGACATCATAGAAAACGTAGCCTTTCTTCTGCAGGGGATTTCCCATTGATTGTGATGTGAGAAAGGGGGCTAGGAAGAAAAGAAGTTAGAAGGAAAACAAGTTCAGAGATAAAGCATGGAAATGATTGTGGTCATGCTGACATCCCTGGACCAAAACGGAGCCAGCTAGCCTTAAAACAGTATTGAAGTGTGAATAGAGGGACGATGTCTGCAGAGGTGTGGCCCGTAAGTTTATTTTAGATGGCAAGTAAGTAGCTTGTTACTCAACAGCCTTTCAGGTTTATATCCTTTACAGTTAATTGTTCAGCAGGTTGGTATCGGTACGTGAGGGAGAGGAAGAAATACGGTGTGGAAAACTGATAGAGGGCTGGAATAAAGGCTGATAACACAGATATGTAAATGTCATGCTGCTGAGGCTGTGTTGGTGAAATTTGCATGCTTGGGCACAACAGGAAGAGTGGCCTGCTGAGAAGATAAACTTCAGCCTCGCTGGATAGATCCAACCTTTGCTTGCCCCGAGTGTTTTGCTTTGCCCTCCTGGATCGGCTGCTTGTTTTAGCATCAGTCTGGCCAGGAATACCTTTGCAAGGGGATGTGTGAGGGACGCTTCAACAGGGCTAGGAGATGCTGCGTAACGCCTCCTGCTGTGAGGGCTGCCTTACAGTCGCAGCTGTGTTTGTCCCTCTCCATCTGCCTTTTCCTGGCACCCAGTTTGTGGCCACCTCTCTTGCTCAGAAGTGTTGGTGCTGAAATGGTACGTTTTACAGGAGACCGAGTGTCAAAGTACGGTGACAATCTTAGAAGGCCATAGTTAGGATTGTGACTGAACTGTAATTACGTGTGTAGTATGAGCTCTATGGATAATAATAATAATAAACATTAGTCCCATTTCATCGAGTGGCTGAGCCCCACAGTCTCTGCTCAGATCACCGAGGGCAGTGCTGGTCAGGAGCAAAACGTGCTGGCTGAGCTCCACTAAGAAAAAGGTGCTGCGGCACCATCCCACGGCCATGGTGGTAGCTGGAGTTGTCCTTCCTGTGCTCTCAGCTCACTTAGAAATTGCAGGAAACCAGTCTGAAAAATCCAGTTGATGAATAACTTACTGGTCGTAAGCATCTCTTTTAATAGCCTCCATACATGCTGCATTCTGTGTCCCAAATAGTCCCACTGCTGTTTTGGCTGTAGTCCCCCTCGTGCCCCAAGGTGCAGCAGCCTCAGCTGTGGCACACAGCAGCTTTCTGACAGAACGAAATGAAGGGCAAGCTGTAGTCTGTAAAGAAAGACTTGTTTTCTTAACTTTGCTTAAGATGTTAAAGGACAATTTGGGAATGTGAGCCTGCCAGAATCCCAATATTAACCTCTGCTGCCTTTGTCAGGTGCTGATCTCTCTGATTACTTTAATTACGGATTCAATGAAGAAACATGGAAAGCTTATTGCGAGAAGCAGCGACGGCTTCAGCTTGGGCTGGATCCTGCTCCTCCCATCAGCACTGAAAATAAGATCACGGTAGGTGATTGATGGGTTATTCCTGCGCATGGCTACAATAAAACTGGGCCTGGGTTTCTGTAATCACCGAGGTGAGAGTATAACAACACAAGGCAGCTTAACACTGAGCTGTTCACTGTTCATTTCAGCAATGAGAAATACAAAAATATATCTTTAAAGATTAGAGTTCTCCGCTAAAAATCTTCCCTCTGTGGAACAAACAGCTCCAGCAGCACGGCAGGTTGGAACCACCAGAGCAGCAGGACTGGAGTGAATTCCTACTTGACGTTGGGGCTACCCAGCCTTAGGGGTGTCTGGCTGGGAGATGCAGTGGATAGCAGAGTAGAATTGATGGAACTATGATTTCAAAGTTGCTCTGAGCGAAGCTGGGTATCCATGGCTGTTTTGCTATTGACTGTTGCAGTTGTACAGCTTGTTGCAGTTCTGCATTTCGTGTTTGGTGGCTGTCTGGGACCCGTTGCAGAAGTCCACCAGCTGGCCAGCAGTTGTTAATCTGAACTTGAACCAGCGAGCTGAGCAAGTATTATATTTTTCAGCTTTGACTTGAGGGCTGCATGAAACAGAACATGAGATTATTAAACTCCTGGACTTCTAATGGGAAAAAGCAGACAACAGGTTGTCACAGCCAACTAGTTTACAGAAGTGTCTGCCTCTTTGTAGAATAGGTTTCTTGTTTGCAAGAGCCTTGTAATTCTTTCTCGGTGGAGATCTTCATTGAGATTTCATCTCTGATGCTCTGTTGGGTTGAAAGTAAAGGTATTAGCCTGTGTGTTATTTCTTTCCTTCCTTAGGTCCAGCAGGGAAGAACAGGAAATGCTGAAAAAGAAGTGGAAAACAATATCATCAAAACAGAATTCAAAACAGACTTCTTGGCTCTGGTGGGAGGACGCATGAAAGCTGGGCCTCCTCCTAATAGGTAAGAGGTGACGCAGACATAAAGCCTGGGTGCACCGTGTTCTTCACAAAGTTGCTCCTCCCACTGTCAAGTACAGATACCTGTGTTATCTCCAGCTTGGTGTTACATGGGGAGGGACACCTGTATTCCAGCTGAAGGGGCACATCTCTGGGATAGAAAAAAAAAACAAGGCAAATCCGTCAGCTTTGAGGGCATACCTTGCTAGCTGCTTGTGCTTAGTTGGCTTATTCCTACTCCCACAATGTTAATCTTTGCCTTTTAAGTGGATGTGAATTACACGTTTGGCAGCTGATGAGAGGAGCTATTGGTTTCTGAACCTGTGCTCTACACTGCTAGATGCGTGCTAATTTGTCTCTTCCTATAATGAGAAGATCCACAAGGCTGGACAAAACAAAATGATTGAGTCATTTTGAATGGCAGCCTCTGCAGGGAAAATCACATTGACCTTGTGTGGTGGTGGTTTTTTGTGATTTGATTTTTAATCAAAAGCTTCAGAAAAACAACACTGTGAAACCAGGAAGGCAAGGGCTTTGAGGTCTGTTTCTGTTTTATTCACATTATGTCTTTTGCAAACCTATCTTGCAGAAATCAGTCTTGCATCCCAGCTTTCCTTTTTCCAAAGAAAGCTTTGCCTGAGAGACAACCAACTATATGCTTTGAGTATAAGCTTTAAAGCTTTTCTTATTCTGTTTGCATATAAGCACTTAGCATTTCTGTTGCTGTTCGTAGTGTCATCAAATTGGCCAGGTTTTTTTCCAGTTGTTATGCATCTCCCCTAGACTTTCAAAAATCCACACCACTGTAAAGAAGCTGATGCTATTTGAACTATACAGCATTTTTTTGTCCGTTTCAACTAGCAGAAAGTACTGACACAAGGTTAGTAAAGCCTTTGGTCCTGTAATGTCTTTGAGCCTAAAAAGATGCATCTGCTTTGTACCAGGAAGCTGGGTGGGACAATTGATGTGATCGGTGGCCAGGCAGGCACAATTAGGAGAGTAGAAGGAAGACGTCGTGATAAGCATGCCTCTGAGGAAAACCCAATTCAGGTAAATGTTTTGAGCTGTCTTGACAAATTTCTGGTTTTTACCGCACTTTTGGTGAACCCTGAGCAAATGTCTGTGTATTCCTGACCTCCTCGTCACTGTTTCCATCTAGAAAGCAGTAGGTAGTATATCCCTGTTACCTATAGTATACCCCTGTTGAGATGTATGCGTGTGTTGCTTCTTTCTGCGGGTTGATTTAACTTCTTTGTTAAAAGCTTTACCTGGCTAGGGGCTAGGGTTTGTCCTTTCAAGCACTAGCCTTCCCCCTCGGTAAGGGCCGAGTTCCCTTTCTCATCCTCAGGGTGCGTAGCTGGGAGGCTCACTCATGGATTCTCCCCTCCACTCTGCTGCCCCGCCGCTGTTGGGTTGGAATTTCCAGTTCTGCAGTGGAGAACTACATGGGGCTTGCATTTCTTTTTACTTTGAAGTAACATTCAGAGTAAGCATCATGAGACACTGCCCACACTTCAGATTTGGGGTGGACCAGCGTTTCTGGATCTTAAAATAAATAAAAGCCTGGGGCTTCAGACTGGATCCAGTTCTGATCTTGTATGTCCAGTGTGTGTCCGTCGTGTTCTGGTAGGCTTCTTTAGCAAGAACTCATCTCTTAACCACCTTTCTCCTTCCCTAATTCTCTCTCTCTCTCTCTCTCAGAACCTTTCCTCTGTCTAGACACAATTCCTGTCCCTGCTTTCACATGTGTTTTTGTGGTCTGATTACTTCTAGTGGTCAGTTCTCCAACTTTCACCAACAGTGGCCCAATAAAGAGTTTGCTAAGAAAAAGTTTGCTGGGAAATGGTTGTTGTTGCTCTCACCTACGAGTATTGATACCTGGATGTCCACGTCATTCTGGTATCTCTGCATATTGATCATTCCTTGAACTGTAGCTCACGTGTGACCTACTTTTGTCAGAGATGTGAATCCATGTTTCCTCTGACCTGCATGGGCACGATCTTGAGCAGAACGTGGCCTCTTGTTGCCCTTGTGAAAGACAAACTGGATTTAAAAAAGAACAAACAGATGACCAATAGGGAGCACTGCAATGTCACTGTGAAATCTGGCTGCTCTTAAGTTGAAGCCTGTGCAGGAGCGAAGTCCTTCTGAGGATTAATTCAGCCACTCAACAGTGGAACAAAAGGTGTTTGTAACACTGAGATGTTCAACCATCTTGCGGTCACGCTGTGCATACAGCTTGAATCTGGTCTTGTTGCTGTTCTGCTTAAGATACTTTTTGAAGCATATTTCTTGCTTTGATCAACCTTCCTTCCCCCCCAAAGGATGTTACCCCGGGTCTAGCACAGCCTGATTTTCTTAGGTATCACGATGCCTGTTCTGGTGAAATGCTCCCTTTATGCCAGCACAGTGAGGCCCTAGCTGCGGGAGCAAAGAGATTAAAACGCTGTCTTCTCTTTCCTCTGCCCTCCAAGGTTCTAGGAGATCACGGAAGTAAGCCACAGCCCCCACAGCAGCCCCAGCAACCATCGCAGCCCCAGCAGCCCCCTCAGCAACAGCCATTCGCGCCACCAGCAGGCCCACCGCCGCCCCCACTCGCCGGGCCACCTCCACCACACTTCCTCCACCCTCCTCCGCCGGTTACTTCTGTTCCACCTCCACTGCATCCTCCAGGTATGTGTTCACACAGCAGTTTGCGGCTCTCTGAGGCCGCAAGTTAGGACGTCCCAGGCGAGGAGCAAATATGGGTTTAATCAGTAAACGCTGTGAGGCAGTCAGGTAACAGCTCCTTAGACTTGGCCATTGTTCAGCATCTCCGTCTGCCTTTTCAGCTGAACATTTAAATATTTAATATTTTTCAACCGTTGAATATTTAAAAAAATGACAGCTGTTCCTTGAAAAAAACTCCAGGCTTTGTTTCTGTGAGGAGCCTGTGGATGCTGTGGATCCTTTAGCTTTATTGATAAAGAAACGGGTTCTTGTTTGTCTGTGGAGGAGGCTAAGAAAGCAGGAACTGCTGCCCTCTGCCACACCAGCAAGCTGTTCAGTACAGGATCCTGTCTGGCTCTGACTGATTCCAAATGCTTCAAGGAAGATGCTGGAACTGGCAATTCTGCGACAGCATCTCTAACAAAGAATTTTCCTCCTAATCCAGGTCAATTCTTGGTTGGTTTATGTCTTGAAATACCAAAAAAAAAAAAAATTGTATCTCTGTTTCTGTGCATTTTATTGCACCTACTGCCGCTGCATGATGATGCTCCCAGAAGTGTCTTATAAGTGGGCTTTACGGTGGTGCTTCATTTAACAGCAAAATATTAACAATGTAAATGAGGCCTTTACCATGGGCTCTGGCCCATTGCGCGTGGTCAGACCTCAGCACTGGCACGTTTGTGTGGCCTTACCAATAACCAGACGGGTTTGTGTTAAGCTAAGAGCTTGAGGAGACCCTGAAGGTAAGTCCTGTGCCCCTGCAGTTACAGTCTGGGCGCTAAAACCTGTAGAGATAGCTGAGGTAACATTTCTGTGCTTTTTTTCCCCTATTTTCTTGTCTTGAGCACCATGTTACAGAACAGTTTCACTGCCTCTTCTGTGCACGTTAATAACTCAGGCTTGCTTCTGGGTTAAATGGTGCATCGGGGTGAAACAGAGACCGTGTTCTGTGCTTTCTCTGGTCCTGTAGGCAGCAGCCAGTCTATTGAGAAGTCACAAGGAGCACATCACACAGTAACTTCCACATTCTGCACTGCCTCTGCATGCAGAAGATAGGGAATAAGAAGTAACAGTTAAAGCTTTTAGTCTGAGGCTTGGTAGTGCAGTAGGTGCTCATGGACCTCAGTGGCTTCTCCTACTGCCTCTCATGAGAGCGATTGTTGAAATCAGGAGGTGGATAAATTGCTCGCTTGTTCTTTTGGTTGTTCGCTGGCGTGTCTGACTTCACTACGTAGTGATGACTGACGTATAAGAAATGGGTTTTATTTTTTTTAAAATGGCAAAAAGACAAGCACACAAAAAGAAGCAAAAAGACCTGCAGAGTGTTCTCTTCCCTGCTCCTGCATTTGTTCTGAAGGTTAAATCAATTGCTTGTGTGCTGACATTTAGAAAAAGGAATTCTCCGGTGTATGAAGGCAGCAGCATTTAAAACTATAACGTGAAGGTAGGCAGATTGTTGTTTGGGGAAGTGACAGTTTGTACCCCGGTTACTGCTTAATTGCACCGATTTTTTGGCCTGTCTGGTCAAAAGTGTGAAACTTGTTCAAAAGTGTGCTTTTAGCTTTAGCTTGAGGTACGCAGATGACATGCTTTTCCTGTTGTACTCACTGGTTTTGCTTGCTTGTTTATTCCCACAGGTCTGCCACCACCCGGTCCTATTCCAGGTAGGTGTTAACTTGCGCCAGTAACAGCCGTGATTGTGCATGCACAGATGGCCCTATCCGAGCAGTTGGATTAAGTAACATGAAATAGGATGACACCAAGACCCATTTTAGAGCACAATTAATCTAAGGCCAATAAATTCCAATGCAGTACTGAGCTCCAGCTGCTCATCTTGTGTTCTGGACCTAAATAATAATCTGTAGGGTTTCTTAATCCTGTCTTTTTTTAAACTAAAGACTAATCCAGAAACTGAAATGGAGAACTTTGGGTGGCAAAGACCACCTAATTAGATTTGAAATAGTTTAGTTCTTGTTATGACATCTTGCACAGCAAAAGTCTTTGATAAATTGATGCTTTGTATAGGAATTTGGAGCGTGAGGCTGAGCTGAATGGAGGAGTTGCCATTTCTGTCAGAAGCCTTTGCTCCCTGGTGTGCAGTAGAGCTGATGAATGCTAATAGAGAAATGCAACAACCAGTCTCATACATAAGTTGGGAACCCTGCTGATTCAAGCCTACCACAAAACTGAGATTCCTCTGATTGTAACTATTTTTCTACTAGAAGTTTTGCCTAGTCAGGGGAAAAGAAATTTAACAACTTGTCTAGCAAACTGTTTGTACCAGTAGTTCTGACCAGGTGCCGGACAGCTGAAAGTCCCATGCTGGTGGCCACCACGGGCCACTGCTTCTGTGTTATGCTGTACACTTGATTCATTTACTTGCAAAAGGTCTGCACCCAAAGCATTTTTGGACGTAACATACTTGTCCTCACCCTGTGTCAGACATGTTGGACTCGTTGCACAGCTTTTGTGTTCGTGTTTTTGTGTCCGTGCTGTGCCCAGGGCTTCCCAAGTAGAGATCTGGAAAACCTGTAGCAGCTGGGCTGTTCCTCAGGCCAAGAAAATCTCTGTTAAAAACATCACTTTCCTGCTCCTCTCCACATACAATAGTATTTCTGAGCTGGTTCTCCTCGTAGTACTTAAAGGAACCTGCTTATGGTAAATTTGGATTTAGAAAGCTTTATTGCAGTGAAACGGGATGCAAATCCTGGTCTTGATTCTAGACACAGTTGCTAGTCAAGTGCGGTTAGATTCAAGTTGTTTGGGAGGAGAAAGGCAGAAGAAAGACTAGGCTGCTGCAAAGAACTGACAATTCAGGTAACTGGGTTGGAAAGGGAGAAGAGAGAGAGTACCTGCTAATTATTATAATGATGGTGATCCACCGCCATTAGAGCTGGGTGTTATAACAGCAGCACTTTGAAGTACTTGTGCTTGGTGAGCAAGTGCGATTGAAGTGCTCTAGGCATTGTATTTTATTGGAAGATCTTTCTGAAAAAATAAAAAAAACCAAGCTTCTAAGGGCAAAATGAGTCCTTCGGTGTGTTTGCAGCATCGATGCTGATGAATTCGAGACTTCAGGCTACTTCTGCTGGCCCCCTCTCCTAGGGAGGGGTTCTCCTCTCCCATTTGAGAGGGTTACAGAAGGAGGTGACGAATTGTCCCCAAGTTTCAGCAGGTGTGCTGGCTCTGTTCACTTGAAAAGGAGCCTGGAGCTGCTAGCTTTAACTGAAGGACTGCAGTTAGTCAGATGGCTCCTATCTTGTACATCGGTACAGGGTGCTCTTTTGTTGTCGTTGTTTAATGGTAAACAGAGGAATTTTTATGCAGAATCAGGCCCACAGGTGGGTTAGCCTACTTCTGTTGGCATTGGTAACTGCCCATAAAAATCGTGGTTGCTCACAGTTAGGGACAGAAGTTTAAGAAGTTCCCTTAGGAGCACTCAGCATGTCCTCACTCAGATCAGTCTGAAGGAGTCTGGCTTCCAAGGCTTGTGTCACTTCTGCAAGTGACCTCTGTAGACTTTTGTTTAACTCCTTTCTGAAGAAACAGTCTAGTGAGTCTGGATTTAAAATCCTCATGTATTTGAAATTGAGCCCATTTTTAAGTGTCAGACCTTTTAGCCAACAATCTCTGCCTTGTTGGTGCTGTCTTCTTACGATTTTTAAGTATGTATGTTCTTAGGAATTTGGCTTTCTTTAAAAACGAAAATGGGTCATTTCTGCGTTACTTTGTCTTTTACATTTCATTCATTTTAATCAATTGAGCAATAAAATTTTGCCGTCGTTGCAACATGTCTGCATCCCCCAAAACCACATTTTTCTGTTTTCAGCAGGGCTGTAGGGGTTAATTTTATGCCTTAATTAATCTTATGTTTATGATGAATAAGCCAAAACAGAAGGTAGGTTTTTGTTTTTCTTTTGCTAGCCCTACAGAGCTAGCACAGCTGCAGAGCTTTAATTTTGGTAGGAGATATGACCCTGAAGGAAAAACACTACATTTCCAACAGGGCTTTGTTTGAAGTTTTTTTTAAAAAAAAGTGCTTTAACTGCATTTAACTGTAAACAGCAGTGTAGTTTTGTTCCCTGAAGTAAAGCTGTGAGGTCTCTGTGATGACTTACATTTCTGTGCTGTGTCCAGGGCTGTTCCCGCCTCCTCTGGCGCCACCGCCAGCTCTCCTCATTCCGACGCTGGATGGGTAAGACCACACCTGGGGTGAGCCGTTGGTACAGCATCTCTGTAGCGAGGAGCGATGCGAGATAGATCTAAACTCCGTGCGGGTAATTCTGTCTGGTCTTGGGCCGGGGTAGGAGATGAGAGCAGAGTCCATGGGGAACCTCCGTGCAAGGTGCTGATGGGTTATGCTAGCTTGCCCTGATTTGTCATGTTAATGACACGGGAAGGAGTCAGTAAAATGTAGGGTGGCAAGGAGCAGTTGGTAACATGCTGTGTTTGCCCAGATGTTTTCTGTAAGAGAATCTCCAGGTACTTTGTCGGACGTGGTTATTCCCAGGAAGCGTTCTGTGCCTGATGCACAGAAGGGAGGGGTGAAGCAGTGCAAGCAGCTGAGTTAAAACAGTTTCAGAAGCTGTGACAGAGCACTGTACCTGTGTGTGTGGCTGGGAATTTACAATGCAAAGTGAAACAGTTTCCCTGCACCATGGGCTTCCCATGAGGGTGTTCCACAGGACTTCACAAGAAGTGGGGTGAACTTGCAGCACAGGCATACCTGCGGGCAGTTTAGCCAAGGGGTTGCTGATGTGAGTAACTTGTATCACTTTCTCTCTCTCCAAAGCCAGCCAGCCAGCTACAATAACAGGCAGCCTCCTCCATTTGGCTACAACTCTGCAGGTGAGCACCCAAGACAACGAAGAGTCAGGCCGCTTCTCTCTCTGTTCTCTGGTGTTCAGTAGGTCGGGCTTTACTTAGTCTCGTGGACATCGTGCTTTTGTTGACTTGAGAACTGCTTGTGCCCCAAACTATCCCAGTCCCTAGAAAGTCGCAGAGAGTCTGACTACCACGTAGTCTGTTGAGAAAGCTGAGCGTTAGCCTTATTGCAGCAGTGATGAATGCAATTTTTTAGCTGAACGCAAAGCGTAAGCTCACTGCTTTCAGTGCAGGTACCCAGCAACAGAGCAGCTTCCCCACGTGCCTCAGCACCGTTGTCTTGTACTTCTTTGTACTTGTTTGCACACATACTTGCTCACGCTTACTCATGTTCCATTCCCCCCGGCCCTCAGGGACTAGCAGAGCCATCGGCTTTACATCTCCTCCCTGAGCTTTTGAATGCCCTCCTCCTCCACTTTATCTTCTTCCTTGCCTACAGGCACACGCAGGCATCCTGCCTACACACACTCGCAAGCATCTGTCTCCTTTTGTTTTGTAATGGCAGAGGCAGTGCCAGGCTTTGAGCACATTTCCTTGCCTGGCGCAGCCCTGCCAGCAGTGCCCAGCCCTGCCAGCAATGCCCGTGTCCTCTCCCGTTTTCACCATGCAGCAGGGCCTACAGAGAGCAGGAGATGGGGACGCGTAAGCCCTGAGTTAATGTGTTGTAAAGGGACGGGGGATTCTGCAGCAACATCTCTAAATACCTGGTCTTGCTTCCTCAGGCTTTCACGTGTTCTTAGCAAACTGGTGAAGGTAAAAAAGGAGACGTGAGTGCAGGAGGGAGCCCTTGCTGTCTCCAAGAATGGGGCATCGCTTGGATTCAGCTGTACATCCAGGGGGCCTCTGCGGAGAGGGAGGCATGGGGAGGATGCTGGTAATGCTTCGGGCAAACAAGGATTCTGCTCTCTCGCTGCAGATTCAGGTTTCATCAGCTACCCGCCCATCTCCACGTCCCACACGCCCTGGGTGACGACGGTGGACAAAGGCACAAGCAGCTCCAGCAGCAGCCACTGGGAGTACTCAGGCTCGAGGCGCGAGAGAGAGAGGGAACGCGAGCGGGAGAGGGAACGGGAGAGAGACAGAGACCGCACGCCGACCACTAGTGAATACAACAAGTGAGTGCTGGGTTTCAGCAGCCCTCTGCTCACAGCGACCCCGCGGGGAGCTCCGGCCTTGCTGCAGCACGAGGTGGTTGGGCAAGGAATGGGGCTGTGTGTTCAGTTTTCTGAGTTGTCTGGCAAAGAGATGCTTCGGATCAATATCTCGAGGGCAGAACTAGGAGCCAGCGTCATTGTCTGATCTCCTGTGTCTTTTTGTTGTTGTTGTTTAACCCAGCAGAACCAGTTCTGCTTGCTCTCCCACCTGTAATGTGAGTCCAGTGAATGGAATAGCCCCTCTCTGCTTACTCGGTATTTCACAGCTCGGTGTGAAACATTGGCCATAGAAGCTGCTGCTTCTTGTCTCCTAAATATAACTGTCAGATCAAAGGGAAAAGCAGCCATGCTTTGCTCGGCTCTCCTGTAGAGGCTTTCAGTGCAAGGAGTGCCATTCACCAGGACTCAGCCACGAAATGTAAATCCTTCAGGAGACCAGGCGCTTCTGAGCAGGGCGCAGGAGACAAGACAGCCTTCTTGCTGGGAGCTGACGGGATCCCAGGCGGCAGCAGCGCTGCGAGCACTTGGGAGAGGAGGCTTTCAGCCGCCCGGTGTTGATCTAGAGAGCTAATGCGAAGGCTGGACTGCGACGACACTTCCTAAACCCGTCACTTTGTGTGCTCTGCCCCGGGCTGCTCATGGTAGTTCTGTCACAAGCAGCGTCAGTGTTTTGCAGGCTCCGGGCTCAGAAATGCCAGTAGTCATTCAAAACACGATCAGAATGCGCCTTCCTGGCAACAGCTGCCTGCTCAGGGAACTCCCGGCCCCTGGGGTGAGCAAACAGGGCAACCTTTTCCTAACTTTTTCCTTTCTTTTAAGCTTGTGGGCACTGTGGGGGGAAGCGGGGAGGAACAGAGCTGAAGACAAACTTGGTGCAGTTCGAGGAGCTCAGACTCCTACGCAGCCGAGCCCTGCCATCAGCACTCCTGAGCACATTGTTAGCATTTCGGGGTGCTTTCGAGCACGCTGACCTCCGAGATCACGCTTGCCAAGCAGGGCAAGTAGCTGTGCTCAGTGGAGTCATTTGGATTCTCAGATGATTATAATGGACGTGTATTTGTCTGGCTTGTTTCCACGAGTCTTAGGATGGTGCTTCAGACTTCCTTTCCCTCGGAGTCTGAGTATTATTTCCCATGGTGGGTCCTGTTAACAATGCCGATTTCAGCTTTCAAAATTTGAATAGGGAGAAGGGACTGGGAAATGTAGGGGAAAAGGGAGCGTGGGATGTATCTGAATTTGGGGTGCATCATGCCACCGGTGATTGAATGAGGTGCCTTGAGCAGGAAGGTGTAGGCAGACCGTGTCGGTGACATCCACAATTGCAGTGTGTGCAATTTGAGCTTTTAAACTCATGGGGGGGGGGGGGGGAAATAGTCTCCTAACATGTAATTCCTTTGTGTGAGTTAGACTATCTGGAACAATAGTGCTGGGAGGTAAAATCCAGCACCAGGGGAGGCAGCGTGATAAGAGGAACGTGTTTCTGTTGTTTTTGAACAAGGTGGCTGGCTGCCTGGGGCGTACTCCAGCAGGATTGCTAGGGCAAAATCCCCGAGATGTTGGCCTCATGCCTGCTGCTGAGGTACTCCCTTGGCAAATCCAGAGAGCACACTTTGTAAACTGTCAGCCTTCGGAGGCTAGAAGAAACGCACGACATGCGGGTGTTGGGGTGTATGGGCAGTAACAGGCAATCGGAGAAAGTTCCTTTACCAGGGCTGGCAGTCGGGGCCGGGTTTTGCTTGGGACCGATAAGCAGCAGAGGGTTATCACTGCAGGTTTTTTCAGGAGCATCACAAATACCTCTGCCTGCTGATGAAGTAAGAAGTGACAGATGCTGCTGGTGAGGGTGGTGTTCTGCTCGTTCCCCTGCCTCACTTCTCCTTTTTCTCCTGAAGTGATGACGAACGATACCGCTACTACAGCCGAGAGCGCAGCTATGACTTCGAGCGCGACTACCGCCGGAGTCGAGATCGCAGCCGGGAGCGGGAGGATCGGCACCGGGAGCGCAGGCACAGGGACAAAGAGGAGAGCAGCAAGCATAAGTCTTCAAGGCGGTAAGAGCCACCTAGGGAGAACCGGGCTGTTAATGGGAGCACACAGCAGCAGCAGACAAGAAGCTCGATGTCCTTGGGGTGAGCTGGGGCCCCGGGTCGTCCCGGCTTCATGTGACATGCCAAAGCCCTGAGACGTGGTGCCCAGGCAGAGGAACCTGAGCAGAAAGCAGAGCTGCCCATCGTAGGGAGAGGATTTCTTGGTGTTTTCAGTAAGGCAGCTGGCAGGAGGTCAAACCACTGCCAGCAAAAACGCAGCAGTGTGTCACAAAGGAGAAGTTAGTCGGTGCTAGACACCTCATCACAACTGCTTCGTTCTTCCCAGCGTTAAGGACGTGTACACAACGTGAAGTGCAAAACCCCAGCAGAAGCATCAGATTTTGGTATTACCTGTTCTTTTGCTGAAGAGAAGAGCTCTGGGCTCCAGTCTGAGGCGATGCTCAGTTGCTATGTCAGTTTATGTCCTGGTAGTGACTTGAGCAGACTTGCTCGATTTTTTTTGGTGCTTCAACTTTCTTCTAGAAGAAATTTATGTCAGCTCTGTAAGTAATTACCTTTTTTCGAAATTAGTATCAGAAAAACTCCTACACAGTGACTGGAGGCAAAAGGCTGTGCTCATCCTTCAGGAGGTGCATAGGTTTTCAAGAAGAGACAGATTGCTGAAAGTTGGAAACGGTGATGGAAAGAAAGGCCAGGAGTATAATTAAAATTAAACAGAAAACAAGTGGAAGCTGAGCTGATACCAGCCGAGCAGGGCAATAGCTTTAAGGGTTATTTCTCAGCTTCCTGTAACCAGAATTAAAATCTAGTGTTACCTGACTGCATAAGCAGAATGGAATTCACCAAAGTGGTGTCAGAATCCGAGTTTGATTTGCAGAACTGGGCTGCTGCCCTAAATTAGAGATGAGGGGACTTTTCCTTTGCTTCTTAAACCACATGCAGGCACTTTGTCTTGTTCAAAGTGGTAGGATGAGAAGTGTTTTTTTGCCAAAGCAAATGGAGGAATACTTTTTGCTTAAGCCCGCTCCTGGTGCACGTCAGAGTCCCTGTTTGAGACACTTCAAGGTGTTTTGAGCTTGTTTAAGACATTTCAGGTGGATGGAAGGGTTTCAGTGTAGTTCCCAGCTTACTGCAGATTGAAGACTGAAGGAAACCACTGACGCTTGTTTAAATATTAAAGGACAGTCACGTTGTTCAAGCATAAACCACTGCCACGTTGCTCTCCACGAGGTGGCTGAAGATGTGTTGGAGAACAGGCAACAGCCTCTTGTTTTTTTAATGACTGAAACCACTTATGGAACAAGTCAGAAAATTACTTGCAGCCAGAAGCTTTTCAGCCAGAGCTTCAGTGGTTCAGCCAGTTAGGTGTCTCTGCTGCTGACCTGGTGTCCCAGCTGTAGTAAGGATGTGTCTCTGCACTTGACTCTGTCCCCACTCGTGGAGCTGTGTCCATACTGTATGACAGTCTGTCTTCTTGGGACAAATTTAATCTGCTTTTTCTTGTCCTCTGTTTTAATTCTGCAACCTTCACACCAGCTCTAGAGAGCTCACTTGGTTTTAAACCCGTGAGCAGAACAGCAGCAATCTCCTCCCTTGAGGGACCAAGAACCAGAGCAGCAGCTCCCACCTGTCCGCTTCCAGGTGTGGGAGGCAGACACCGGTCTGTGCACGTGTGGGTTGTGTCGGGTGCACTGTGCCTGCGGTGCTCCTGGCCGTGGTCAGGGGGCCAAGGCTCACAGGCACGTAGGGCCGAGTCAGAGTAGCTTCTGGCTGGGATTTCTCCCAGAAATCCTGTATAAACGTCCGCGGTAATCGAGCAAACAGCGCTGCTTGAGGAGTTTTAAAGCGTCACGGTAGTGAAGTGCAAAGTCGTTTATGAGTAAGCAGAAGTGGAAGCAGGATCTGCCCTCCCATTAGGATATCCACGTTTCTGCAGCCGCACTGATCCACTTCTTGCTTCTGGTCCAGGGATTTCCCCCGGACGCTCAGAAGAGTGAAAGCTTCCAAACACCTCTCAGGTCTGGGACTCTTCCTTCTCGGAGCAGCGTCAGTGCTTTATAGTGAAGCTTGTGATGTGGCCAGGTTATTAGAGCTCCCTTAGGATTGGGAAGGGCGCAGAGATGTTTTTTATGTTAAACAAATAAATAAAACACTACCCAGAAATGATACCGACAGCAGTCTGTCCGGCGTGCTGCCTGCCTGCACCGTGTGCTGATGCAGCATGTGGTGTAAGGCAGCCACCTCAAGCAGTTTGCATTGCCTGCCCTCGGCTGGGCTGCACGCAGTATCAGATCGTCCCAAAGAAACCAGAAAGCCTTTCCCTGGCACCGTGGTGCCCTCAGCATTCCTGATGCCGATGTTTATGCTAGATCAAAGCCCTCTGCCCTGTCCGTGCTGTGGAGTCAGTGTGCTCGGGTCTGTTCTGTGGCGCTGGTGCGGGCTCTGATGGCTCTTTCCTCTCCCCTTTCTTCCCCACCCCAGCAAGCAGCATGAGAGCGAGGAGGGGGAGAGTCACCGGCGTCACAAGCACAAAAAGAACAAGCGCAGCAAGGAGGAGAAGGAGGCCAGCGAAGACGGTGCCCAGGAGGGAGAGGAGCAGGACGCCAAGGAGTAACAGCCCTCAGGAGGGATTTGCTCCTTTTGAACCAGCGTGGCATTGGTGATTTTTTGTTCTGGTTTTTTTTTGGTTCCTTTTTTTTTTTCCCAAGGGAAGAGAGCCTGACTCTGGGTGAGCAGTGAAGCATGTCACAGTGGTTTGAGAGTTGAAGCTGCATGTGCAGTTAAACTTAAACTTACATTGTTTTTTTTTTATTTTTTTGTGTTTTTTTGATACAAGACGAAATACAGCAGTACTAGTATATAAAGCACTGAGCTACTCTACTCATAAACATCCTTAGGGAGAACTTTGTTGTATCAGATCCTATGGTTTCTGATGGAAGATGGCTTCAGCTGAAACTAACGCATTTAGGTAATAGGTTGTTGTTGTTATTTTTTGTTTTGTTTTTGTTTCTTTTGTGACCATCATTCCTTTTTTTTTTTGAAAAATAGGACAGTAACTGCAACTTGAAATTTATTGTCCAAAGAGAAGTGTGAGTTAGATCCTGAGAGCCGGCTTAGAGTCTGGTTCCTAGTAGTGAAAAGTCTCATCCCCAGATACATTTCTTTAGAGTTACAAAAATATCTTCTCATTTCTCCATGGCCAGATGGGCAGCATGGGAGAAATCTGCTTTTACTGGTGGGTCACGAGATCTTGCTTTGGTCTGATGGCTTTGAGAAGCTGTTAGGTGTGTTTACACCGGCTACGAAAAGACTTTGAACCTAGGGGTTTTTTTTGTTTTTGTTTTAATCCGTTACAAATGTAGTTCTACCATGTGTTACACCCATTAAGTGGAAAATCAGTGGAGGACCCATAGTAAGAGCACGAGTTTCTCTTTAATTAGTTCTGACTAACTTGTTTGTTTGTTGGTTTTTTTTTTTTCCAACTAAGGGTTGAGCTGAATAATCTAGCGCACTAGAGAACATGAAGTTCCATCTAGCATTTTGCCCTGATGGGGTTGGCTTATTTCTATTTGGATGTCACCAACACTCCTGTGCAATGCATTCCTTCCCCCATAGATCTCCAAATAAATTCAGTCAAATTCCAGAGTTTGCTTGGACTTAGTATTGGTTGAGCAGGGTGGAAACAGGTATTCCTGGGTGGGAAGAACAAAATAATTTTGAGGGGTTTTGGTATGTCTAGTACTTAAACAGAATGCTGCAGACGACAGAAAACTTTTTGTGAGTCCCCAGGAGTCCCGTTTTAAGTATCCTCCGCTATTTTGACTTAATATTTCAAACTGTCTTAAATCCTTGCCCTAAAATAACGTGGTTCTGAAACTTTACGTATTTTTTTGTATTGTAATCTTGCAAGTCTGAGTATCACGTGAAGCTTAAAACTGTAGAGTCTTGAGCTGGCGCAGCACTATGGTAACAGTTTATATGCTACGACGGCGCGTTTGGTGGGTCATTAACTGCAAAACCTATGGGGAGAAGAATAAAGTGTGGGGTTGTTTTTTGTTTTTAATATTTTTTTAATGTGCTTTGAGGTCCTGGGAAGTGCACGTGCAGGGGGGAGGTGTGTGCAGTGAACCAGAATTAAAGGGCAGGGCCCGCAAACAGGCTTCAAAGCGTTCAGCCCTCCGCAGCCAGGTCAGCACTGTGGTTAGGAATGCAGCCTCTCTCGTTGGCGTTGCAGGAGGTTCTCTGAGAGGTGGGTGAGCAGCAGGAACCCCAGCTCGTGGCCTCGAGCAGGTGGTGTGAGGGGACACATCCTGCCGTGCCCCTCCTGGCCAGGGACGGGGGCTACATTATGGCCATCCCATAGCTCTCAGGAGCTTGGGTTGACTCGGCGTGGGGTGTGTGGAGGAGAAATCAAAGCAGAAGTGGTGAGAAGGATTCAGAATGCTTGGGGCGTGCAGTCTGGAAACACACTGGTGTCTTGCATCACTTGTGTACCAGCACTGGCTCTGGCCACAGTTCCACTTGTGTTTTGGGCTGGTTGAGGCAGTTTCTGCCTTGCCCCCCGTTCCGTGCCAGCAGCGTGGTGATGCAGAGGCAGGATTTGACTGAAAGAATAGTCGTGCCAGGAACACAAAGCTGTGGTTCAGGGTCCTTTCCTTGGTTTGATTTGCAGCTGCCTGAACACTGGCCCAGCGCAGAGGAGTGATGGGAATAAGTGACAGGGAGCACGAGCCAGCCCTGCTGCCAACACCCCAACACGGTGCTGCCACGCGTGCCCCCAGCCCTTTGCACCGCTGGGGACTGTCAGGAGGGAGAGGGACCAGGAATCCCTCCCTTGCCTCCATGTATTCTGTAATTATGACTTTTGATTTTTTCTTTTCCAGAACACGATCTTTGAGATCGCTAGGGCAGCTAGCACCAAAGGAAGTGCCAGGCAGTGACCCCCAGACCAGTCTGAGCTGTTTTTTTGCCTGTCTTGAATCAGGGAAAATGCTTGTCAGTAGAATTTGATGCTAAGGTAAGTGTAGGGTTTGGCCCCCAGCCAGTGTTACCTCTTCTGGTCTTCCGTGTTGGGTCTGTGTGGTGCCTCTCCAGGGTGGATAGAGCCACTCTGCATCCAGTCCCCTTCTCTCTTGGTGTGTGTGGAGGAGACAGAAGCTGCTCATCCCCTAAAACTTTGGTCAGAGAGAGGCACTTGCACAAGTCTTGTCACCCAGGTGTCAGCCAGCTTAATGCAGAGAGAAGGCGTAAGGCAGCTCGGGGAACACCAGTGAGGTGTTCAGCTCCTGGCAGTACACAGTGGGCACAACATTAAGGAGGAGAGAGGTCAGCCTCCTCACTGTTGTGCAGCTCCTTATGGCAATGGCATATTTCTGCCATTCTAATCAGGGATGTTTTGCACTGCAGCAGTGGAAATCATGACAAAGCTAACCCCTGCCCCCGGCCCAGGCACGCAGCCCCTCCAGGAGCACCAGCAGCAGCCCCTTAGCTGCTGAGCTGTGCAGCAAGCTGGATCAGGGAGTTAAGCCTCATTAAATAAAGCTTTATTTATTCCCTGGGTTAGCTTTTCAGGCCAGGCAATTCTGAGCCCCGCAGGCAGCAGTGACACAGCTGAGGGAAATGGGTATGTGGGAGTTGGTTTTGTTCTTTTTTGTTGTTTTGTTTTTCTCCAGTCACAGCATATTTCTGGATAGTCGAGCTCCTGTCCTGGGAGAAGCAGAAGACAATTGCACTGCTTCCTGCCTGGCAAGGTCAGTTTCTTGAGGCCTCTCGCTGAGGTGACCTATTCTGGGACATTAGCTGATAAGAAAAAAGGTTAAAAAAAACACACACGCACACAATCCACTGTTGGTTTTCAGTAATATTAGAATAATTTATAAAGGCATCAAAACAAATCCAACATTTATTAACAAGTTGATCTTGCAAACAGTACTTAATTACTAGGACATTTTGGTGAAGTTGAAGGCACCTTGAAACGAGATGGAAAAATAGTAAAAATCATGCTGCCTCCCGCAGCATCCCCTTCATTTAAACTGTCTGACCACCTTCTGCAGGGCTTGTTCCTACTGTACTTTATACAAGTGACACCTGGTACTACTCAGTAAGAATTGCCCTCTTTCTATCTACATATTTACTGCTCCCTGCCAGGCACAGATTTTGTACCACGGTAGGAAAGAGACAAAACCTGCTTCATGTTCCTTTGTGTCAGACGCAGGTCGAGTGACTGGTTTTCCACAGGCGCGTTTCTGACTTCTGAATTATTTTGCTCTCACCATTCACTAGGAACAACAGGAAAAAAGACCCCAGAGCCCAGCTGGCCACGCACTGTTTCTGCTGTCAAAGTCCACAGCAGTATTTGTCAACCAAACAAAGAGGCCACACCGTGTGCCAGGGAAGCCTTTGTAACAATTGGATCCTAAGCTATTTCTGTATAATAGGCCCTGATAACAGGCCCTGCTATATACTGCCTTGAGCTAACAGCCGGGGAAGTGAAGTCACCCTGAATGTAAACAGCTAAATCATCTAGCAAGGAACAGTTCTGCTCTGCTCTAATAGCTAATTACGAAGTTGCCAGCCCTACGAAAAGCACTGCTTAAGACAATGATGGGCACGTATCGGCAGTCAATTCACTACAAGAAGGAGTTACTCATTCTAGGTAGCATTTTGTAGGGGGGAGAAGCTCCTTTGATTCTTACAATCTGAGCTGGCCCCATAAAAGGTACAGCAGAAAGAGCATACGAGGAAAGATCTCTCTTAATTCAACCTGATTTGAGAAAGGTCTGTCACTTCTACTGCTGATTAACAACCTGCTCATTCTTAAAAAAATAAAGGGAATTGCTTCATTTAGAGTTTCCAGGTAGGAACTTAGCAACATGGCTTCGTTTCTTGCATTCTAAATGTTAACTATACAGTGCATTTCAACTGAAGCCAAACTGGGCACGCTGTCCTGGAGGTAGCTTATTTCATACGGTTGGTACAACGAGGCTGAGGCAGCCTCTTCCCCACTGCCTCAACTCTGCCTCTGACCACTGGGAAACGCTGATTAAAATAAGTGGCTTCCTGGGACAGAGGTTTCTCACAAGCAGACCTGTTTACTCAGTCACCTGCCTTCTGTGAGAAAAGCTGGTCATTTTATCAAGTCTTAAAACCAGGGAAGCTGAGCTGAGACACGGGATGAAAATTAAAATTGCTCATCTCTGATGCCTGGTGATAGGACCTTCATACAAGTCAACACAGCTCTACTGTGCTCATTTGGCAGCTCTTCAGCTACCAGCTATGAGAGTTAGGATTTTTTTTGATAGATTAAAACAACCAATAAATTCCAGTAACCTAACAACATTAGGACTGGGGGCTGTAGGATCCGCTTAATTGGCCTGCATCATTACAGCTTTATTAGTGGCTTTTAAAAATGTCTAAAATCTATGTCCAATATGGCAGTTAGGGAGAGAGAGAGACCAGTAGTCAAATTATATTCTTAAACTAACGGGGGAAGTAAAACAGTCACATCTGTTTCAGCCTGTTCAAAACATTAAATAGAAAGCAGATCACTAAAACTGAAGAAAATGCCTCAAAGTAAAGATGGGCACTTTGTAGAGAAACACCAAAAAAAAAGGCTTTCTCTGCAACACCAATACGGAGAGGCTCTAACAAGTCCAGGAAGCTACAACTGTTCTGATTTACCATAACTTTGAATCAAACGCTCAGAGTTGGCGGTAACCTCAGCACAGTAAAGAAATGTTTTCTCCAATAACGAAGTGAGAAGTCTCCATGACAATACACTGTGTAGCAAGAGTTCAGCATTCCCTCCCTGTGTCACGTTGAGTTTAGCATGATGGGCAACAAATATCTGGTACCACAGATGGTCTTTGAAGCTGTTGCATGGTTTGAGCTTTCACACGAGGCTTCCTGGCCAGGATACCACCGTAAGCGTAACTTTATTCCTTTGCTCCTTCAGCATTGGGATTAGTTCCGAGTTGCTCATTCCGATTGCTGGCACTCCATTTACTGCCACTATTTCATCTCCACACCTAATCAGAAGACAGGAAATATGCTTGTCAAGACTTAATTTATTAACATTACATTCCAGGACCCCAAGATCATCTGTCCTACATTGTACCGAGATCATAAACTTGTTAAAGTGGCTTTTTAATTAGATAAAAGGTTTAGGGAAAGAGGAGAATGGATGCAAGCACAGTGAGTGGCTGCTGACAAGCTCAATTCTGAGTCAGAGGGCAAGGGAAAAGGAGGACAGTGCTGGTACTTGAGTGACACAGCACTGAAGGGAGTGAGGAGCACATCTGGCTGGCCTGGCAGCAGAGGGAAAAGTTAAACAAAACAAATTTGTGCTGATAAACGCATTGACCACCAGGGTCTCTTACAGCTGCCTGACCAGCCCTTGCTAAGGTCAAGTGCTGACAAGGCCGAGGCATTGTCACAGTAGCTCAATACAGGAGAGGCTTCCAAGTCTGCCTGCTTTGCCCACCCTGCAGCACACCCAGCTATCTCCCACCGGGTTGTGCTGCAAGGATGCGAGGTGCCAAAGCCAGCCCGTTACCTTCAAGTGTCACAGGGAAAGAGCCTTGCTCCCCTAGCACTCAAACAGCGCGCCCAGTGCTCCACCGAGGCTCTGAGCCAGCTCTGTTCTTCCACGCTCCTCAGGGGAGAAAAGCCTGACTCACTACCCTGAAACTCTGACCCCTAAAAGAGCCTCTTTTTTAATTGTATTTTATTTACTTATTTAACAGTACGGCATTTGCAGCCTGCTGCATGCCTGTGGAGGAGCTGGTTCCTGGAGATCATGCTGCAGTCGAGTTCTGTGGGGGCCTCCAGCTCCGCTCCTCGCAGCTCCGCTCACTGTGATTACCAACAGGTCAGCAAGGCTAGTTTTAATTTCCTCTACACTGGAGGGCTTTTGGTGCTTGCACTGAGATCATCTTCATAGCCCAAAAGATTTTATACTCAGAAGCCTCCAAGATTAAGCTTGAACATCCCCATTCTAGATTTATTTTAACTTACTCAATTAAAACCTTTACAGTCTTTTAAAATATAAGCTAATTCCTTTAGTTGATAGTTGCACTTTTATAGAAGAACCTAAACACTCATTAACACAGGACTTGGTTACAATTCTGGTGACAGAATTAACTGCACAAGTAAATGTCTAAGAACTTGAGGTCATGAACTTTTAGTTCAGCCAGCTGAAAGGGTGAAAGCCCCTCAGGAAAATGGTGCACGCTGCCATAAGCATGAGAGAGTTTCTGACTCAAACACCAGAGACCCACAGGATGGCCCGTACGTACTTCAGTCTCCTGTCTCGGAAGGCGGGAGTCCCAGGCACGATGGTTTTGATGAAGAATGGCTGGTTTCCTTTGCTCTCCTCAAAGCCTCCAACAATGCTGAAGCCCCAGCTTTCCAGGTTCCCTTTGCTAAGGACAATATCTTGACAGCAGTGAAGGTAGCTGCAAAGATAAGAACAGTGAAAACCAGAGATTGATTGTGTGTGTTTCAGAGAAAACAGGCTTATGTTTTCCCTTGCACAAACCACAGCTTCGGAACAGCCTCATCTTTATTTCTGTATGGACTTCAGGCAACCCCTCTGCAAAGTGTTTTATGGGGTAATTCTCAAATCCGAAGACGTCAGTTCTTTAGAAGCCTTTTCTCAGTACTGCCAGTGCTACTTCAAGAGTTAACAGAAAACAGTAATGCTCTGAAAGGGTTTGTGACCTGAAAAAATCATGAATTCACTTTCAAATAACATCATGAACATCATTTTTCATGAACATGAACAGAATTAGTAGACAAAACCAAATTAACTGTAAACAGCCCTGCTCGACCCCATTCAGCTGATGGAATTGAGCTTTTTATTCCGCGGGTATGCTACGCGCCTGGCATAACAAAGGCATTCAGCAGCCACACATCACTGATGGAAAGCAAACAAAATGAGGTGAGGCGGCCTTTCTTCTACTGCCTACCACTCAGAATATGAAAGGTCTTTCCTGCAGGACTTGTGTGTACAGTACCAGACTCCTTGGAGAGCAACTGCAGATCGCTGTGTGCTGACCCCGGCCCCTGACCTCTGTCTCAGCCTGGAGCGGGCTGCAATGCTGAGACCACCTTGCAGGATGCATTAAATAAGCGCTAACAGCACTCATTCCCCGAGTTCGCAGCACAAACGCATGCAAAGCCTTCGTGAGGCGCCTGAAAAGGTGTGTCAGGAGCACGGGCAAACAGCTCTGGTGCTCTGGCTCGCTGTCAGGTTACGTTCTGGCACCAACGTGCTGCCACACTGTGTGAAACTGCTGCGGATCACCCCACTGAGGTATTCCAGCAGCTAAACTTTTCCTAATAAACGTTTTTGCCTCAAGGGTTTTGCTTGAGCAGTTTGCAGGTGAGTTTCAGATTTCAAAAGCCTTCTCACAGTTAACTTCTCACTGAGAGAAAGATCCAATTATCTACTTTCAAACTGTAATTTACTTTTGTACAAGTTCTTCACACACAAACACGGGAAGACCCAGCTGCCTACTGGTACCTCCAGTTTTCTTCTGGTATCGTACAACTACAGCATTGTACAGCTGTGACAAATACACATGGCATCTAGTGCAAATAAATAGCCCAGAGAAGAAAAGTGCTACTTCAGCATGAAACATTGGATACATTCACCAAGAGCTGAACGAGGCTTTGCTCGAAATCCATTTTCCATATGAAAAAAGGGCTTTTAAGAAGAGAAACGTTAATTCACCATAGTGGAAAATGACTGTGGGAAAAATATTTTTGACTTTACAGAAAGTAAAGGTGCGGATTTTATCCTGGCAAGCTCCCTGCTGGATCTGCATCCCCTTCAGAGCTTAGGGAATGCGCTGCTCCAGCGGGGCCGCAGCAGGGAGCACCTGAAGGTCATTACAGGGAGAGTTGAATCTTCAGGGGGACAGCGAGGGGAACACCGCTATTCCACCCCCTTGGGAATTAATAGCCATGCCCAGGGGTTGTGGCTGTTCCAAGAGCCAAAGCTTTCACCAAGAGCAGATAACTCAACCTTCAGGATTCAGTGTGCAGTGAATTATGCCGCCACCCCCCACACAGTGCTGTGAGCTGGTATTTTATGCAGTGTTTGGTGTTTAACGTAACATTATGAAGAAATCAAGTAAAGTTCCTACACTGTCTTCTGTGTGACACATACAGTGCTCATGATAAACATTCCACAGCAATAATTAGCAGCGTGTAATTAACTTGAAACACTCACCACCACCAATTAGAAACAAAGCAAAGAATGGAGAAGGAGTAAAAGTTTACAGGGACAGTAGGGTTGCCCACAGTTGTAACACAAGAGAAAAAAAGCCAGAAACACACCAGCCGCCTGGTTCAGCACAGCCAGTACTTGTTGCCTGGGGCTAGAGGGAGAATTACTACGCTGCCCTCCTGCAGCGGGGGATGTTTGTGTCTTCCTCAGGTGCGTGGCCATGGGCAGAGATGGAAGCCTACACCCCAAATGCTCTGGTATCAAAGTGTTTTTCCTTTAGGAGCAGAGCGAACAACCGTTACCCAGGGTCCCAAGAAGGGTGCAGGACCAGGGCTGTCATCTCTCCTAAATCCCTTTGGCGCCGGCAGCCTGTCACGTAAGCCAGGTTCTGCAGAACGGGCTACAGGGGCTCTGCAGCTCAGTGACAGCACGTCCCCTGGTGAGCTGGCATCACAGCATTTGATGCAAACAAACAAACCACCCCCATCCAAGAATCAAGGCTAGAATTCAGCACCGCAGGCTCAAGCGTTGCCAACAACCAAATGCATTGCTCTAGCCTTGAGCGCCAACTTTGACTCCATTTCAAGGTCCCTTTCTGTAACACCTGAGGGCATTTTCTGTAATCCAGTGTTAATGTGGCACACGAGGTAAAGGGTCCGTTAGTGCCAGAGCGCCAGGCACCAACAGAAGTATAGGAATTCTGAAGCTCTTCTGGTTTAGTCCCATCCAAAAGGAGCCCAGTGCGAGTGGGCTGAGACCTGGGCCAACCTAAAATGCTAGCACAGGGGCACCCCGAACATTTCCAGCTGGCAAACAAGGGTGCCACTTCAGTGCCAGGATTCTCAAGTAATTTTTAAAACAAACTGATTGTGCCAGTCACATGATGTCAAATGGTATCAATAACTTGCTTAGATGAAAAAAACAGTTCATTTGTAGGGGCTTTTATAAATCATTCTGTGGAGGACCAAGTAGTTGCTACCAGGTCTTATTATAAGAAAATGGGAAAATGAGAGAGGAAGCACAAGAAAAAATTGTAAACACTTCTATTACTGGAAACAAGAAGGAAAATTTTGTCAGATCCTAAAGGTCAGAACAAGAAAGGAAGACTGAAGAGCAGAAACGGCATCTGAAATCATTGCTCCTTGCTTCAGTAGTGAGACACGGTGACAGGCAAAGGAAGGGAAGGCAACGTTGATACCAGCAGCAAAAACATCTCGGGCAAGGTATTTCAATTTCATGGCAGGCAACATCAGCCTTGAGACGAAGGCAGGTTGCCAACAGGCACAGAGTGGGCTCCAGTCCCTGCAGCAGGAAGCGTGGTGAAGCTGGGAGCCGGCAGACATGCAAGTAAATCGAAGAAGAAATAAGGGAGAAAGTGCAGCCGGTTTTTGCCTCTCTGTACTTCACTGCACAAGCACCCGTGAGGAACAAACATCAGCCAGCATCTGAGGACTTGTACTCAGGTATTGGCTACGCAGGCACAGCTCGAACTAGTTCCTGCAAGGCCTGCACAGAGCAGATCCCTGGGACAACGGAGGAAGCCGCGAGGATGGTGCTGAGCACGAGCCAAGCTACAAGCGCTTGAGACAAAAAGCTACCTTCCTTGGGCTGTTTTGTTTAGCATTTACAGGCTGCTAAGTAACACAAGGGTAACGTAACTAGAGGCTTTGTTAGTCTTTCTTCTTCCAGGTGCCTTAAGAAACAAGGTTGTAAATAACCTGAGCTTCCCACAAAAGGGTTTGGCTTTGCTGTTCCAGGTTCATCTCCTGCGCGATCCTTCTCCAGTCAGCTGACATGACAACAGATCTTATCTTTTGGGGATGAATATACTTTCATGAAACTGCAAAAGTGAGCAAATTAGAGGTTCACCTCTCCAGAAAGGAGATAGAAATCCAAGCTTCTAATGCCCCAACCCTGTCACATGGAATATACCAATGGTGCTGCTAAAATCTGTGCTAAGTCCACGGTCCAAAGCTTTGTGCAGGAGAACTCAGCCATTCAGAATTGTTTATGCTTCACACTAAAGATCACACGATTACAACAGCCAAAAAGAATTAGACTGAAAGAATGCCCCTAAATGAGATGACCAGATTAGAGGCTATAAAGCAGCACAGATATCTGCTGGCCTCTGTAATGCAATCCAGAAAGAGCCACAGTGATTTCAGTTAGTGGTATTTTAGCAGGGATTGTTTCTAGGATGACTGTTTCAATCAGTGCCTCAGATGCCAAAATGTATAGTTTCATTTTCTGTGTCAATTCTCTTAGGGGAAGAGGGGAAAAAAAAGTATTCAGGAACCTCTGAAAACTCTACTGCGCAAGAGAAGTGGGAGAACAACGGGTCACACTGTAAAAAACTGTTGAACTTCCTTGTGCATTCATTATACTGTGATCTCACTGACGAATGAGGCTTTCCTCTGCCTCAGAGTGAACAAGAATACTGGTAATGCTTCCAAGTCAACCCACAAAGCAATTAATTCCTAGTGTTTGAGTTCAAAGTCAGCTCTGTGATTGAGCAGATCTCTATAGTCACCAAACAAACGTACCTAGGCAGTCCGAGCCACGTGATCCAGAGGGGAGACCAGCTGAATCCTCGTTCCTTGATGTCCAGAGAGGGATCTGTTGAGTCTGATGCAAGGATTTCCAAGGCTTTCAGTACAACCGAGTGGGAAGCTGCATTAGATTTCAGTGCTGAGACAGCTTCGTAGTAGTTAAGATGAGTGAGATCAATGCCATTTATGCTCAGAAGTATATCTCCTGTTGGTTAAATAAGATAGGATTATTGCAAACCTTTTGCTACAAAGCCCATTTCTGCCTCAAGGTCTCATGCATAACCCTGCTTCCACCTTCACTTTAGGGTGCAAGTCCAACTTTCACTTAAAAACAGGTCCTGAAGTACAAAGACCTGAGTCTCCTTACCTCGCTTGATTTTGCCATCCCTGAAGAGGCACCCGATGGGCTGCACGCTCGTTACATATATAGGGAGCTTGTTTTTGTTATCCCTTCCACCTCCAATTGTTATTCCTAAAGACTCCTTTGGTTCCTTTTTTATTGCAACTGTCTTCTCATGAGTTACATATCCCTGAGGTAAATCCTACGAAGGAATGACGGTACAATACACAGATTCATTAACGCAATTAACATGAGAAGCCCAGACCCAGAACAAAATAATGGAACATCCTGCCTCTTTAATCCAGAGCATTTCAGCCATGTTGCCAGATGGCCAAGTCAGCTTCTCGTGTACTTGCTCTACGTGGAAACACCACCCTGTATTTCCAAAGTTCTACCACCAGGACTGAGGCTGTCTGGGAAACGAAGCAGACCCAGCAGTCCCACATCTGTCTGCTGTAAGGGGACGCTCGCTGAGGGGCGGCCTCTCAAGGCCATGCGTATCGAGCAACCAGCCCCTCTCTGGCTGCTACCAGATTGGGATCAGTAACTTGTACTATCCGCTCTGAGTCACTTTGTTTCTCGTGCATGACTTAAAAGGTTCACGTAAACACAGGTTTACAGTGTTTACCTTAGAATAACCACATACCCTGCTTTCTGCTCATCAAGCCAGCATGACACAGATGGATAAAACAGACAAGGAGGAGATATTTTCCAGATACAGTATACAAAACACAAATCAAAACTTGAAGATGCTGATGAAGATGGGCAGCATCCTTAGAGGGAACATCTAGTCATTGTAATGGTATTATTTAATGTTTAAATATCAGGATTTATTGCTTCCCTGGTAGTTTGCACATAGTTGCAGATGCAAATTGGAGGTAAAATTAGGTTTTTCAGGATAAAAAAACCAAGATTTTTCAGGACAAATGTTTTTGGAAGACACTAGCATCTTCATTTTTCAGGTTACGGTGAGAGCACACACTCTAGCAGGTGCTATAGATACAACATGTAAATGGCAGAGCACTGTTTACACCAAGGCACCACACTCCAGCCATTTGTGGCAGCTACTCACTGACCTCCAACAGAGGCATTTAAACACATAAGTCTCGGCAGTTTCACAATGTTTTCTCACTGAAGTGCTCGCTCTAAACATGGGGCAAACCTCCACTGGGACAACAGACTGGCAACTCCCCCTGCGGGATATTCTTACAACATGTAACCGGATGGCAGACGCAGCACCGAAGTCACAGGAGCACTAGTGTCAGTTGTGTATTTTCTACTTGTGTTCCGTAGAGCTGTCTAGCTGCTAACCAGAAGCATAACTCAGTATCGTGCAGTACTCCGAATGTGTCGTGTTTTAGGAAATTCAAGAAGTCCAGTGCTGGCACTGTTAAATGTCTCACGGATGGTAAATATCCCGTGGCCCCTTCCAACAAGGAGGGATTAAACACTGTTTCTGCATCAACATTAGAGACTTCAGAGGAAATTCTGACTTGTTTTTCTTGGTAGATGACAAATACTCCGTTCTCCAGTAGTAATAGTCACAAACCTGCTGCTTTTTAACAGCCAAAGAAGAAAAGGAGCTACTGGTGGGTCTTACACGACAAATAACTGAGCTAAAACAATACATCTGCAGTCCAAGAGTAAGCAGGGCTTTTGCAGTTATTTACAAAGCTTACTTTCTGATAGTTAGACTTCCTCCTGTAGTGGTTCTGGTCTAGCCTCCTTCGATGGTGCACTGGGCTTCCTCCGTTGCTGCTGCTGCTGCTGCTGTTGTTCGACGTGCTGCCATCTTCCCCTGGGTCCAGCAGCTGCACACCTGGCTGCCTCAGGACTACGAAGTTCACTCTTGATTCACTGGTCTGCCAGGAGAAGCAAAGAGAGGGTGTGAAACCATGAGATGGCAAGGTCCCCTCAGGGTTCGTGGAGCAGCTCGGTTTTGTGACTGTTGGTTTTGAAAGCTGTCCCCTTTGTGAAAAAGTAACCACCACACGTATCCATAAAAGGAGCTGCTTCACAAAGCAATGCTGGTGATTAAGTTTAACTAAGAAATGCAGAGGAAGGCAACACTCCAAGAAGTTCAAAATAAATCAGAAACCAGGGGAGAGCCCCTGTCATTTTCCTGGGAAAAGAGGATAGGCATCGTTTTCTACAGAGGGTCTGAAACAGATCTATGCAACGTGATACACAGAAAACTGGGAAGAGCTGCAGAATTCTACGGTGAAAAGAATAAAGGAATTAGAAAATGTTAGAAGGAAAAGTATAATCAGGCTTCGTTCCTGCCTCTGTTCCCCACAGATGCCAAACAAAAGGAGGCAGAAAGGGACGATCGCTTCTTCCACTTCAGCACCAGTAACCAGAAGGGCGCATTGCAATGCAAAATGAACAGGGCTACAACACCGACTGATCCACGCAATGGATGACCATGATAAAAGTCCTGGATGCCTTTTCTTTTTACTGTAAAAAAAAATTGTTAAAGCTCTTCCCCTCCCTGCTTATGCGCCATGTCTATTGTTCAACATCTCCCACCCGTTTTTCCCCAGAGTACCTGAAGACATTACCTTTTGTCGAAGACTGCTGCCAATTAAACACTAAAACAGCTGCACAGCTGGCCTTGGCGGAACTACAGGGAAAGCATTCACTATTGTTACGGCTCCTCTGTCTGAAGGAACGAACTAAATTAATCTGACAAAACCTTATTGTGAAGGACTCCATTGGGGTAAGGCGTATGTGCTCGCTTGGGGCGTTTCCTGCAGCGGATGAGTGAAGTGGAGTTGCTGCTCCCACTTTTCCACATGGGATCCTGCTCCCCTGGAGCAGCACCACGCAACAGTGCCTGGCCTGGGCAAAGGCACTGCATCAGCCGCTCTGGTTTTGTTGTGGGTTTGGATGGTTGGGGTGTTTGTAGAGTAGAGGAGAGGGTTTTCTGTTTTTGTTTTTGAAATGGAGTTTTAAAGAGTCTCTCCAAAATCATTTCAGGATGCAATTTCTTCCAGTCAAGTTGGCACACATCCATGTCTCCGTGAAAGATATTGTCAGTATTGCATCCTGAGCTGGGGATGTGCCCTCCCCTTCGCCCCAGAGTACCAGACTATGTACAGTGCATATTATAAATATATATATTATAGGTGAAAATAGTACTTTAAATACAGGTGGAAGGACTCTTTTCTCCAAATAGTTTGCAATCAAATTTAAAAAGAAGTTTACCCCATACTTTTAGTTAGCTCTCAGAAGAACAGATAATGTTGGGAAGACTCGCAGTTTTACAGAAGGTCACTTCAAAAGGAATTCAACCCCCAAGCCCACTGAAGCCAGTCGTGAGACTTCGGTTACTAATTTCAGGGGGCTCAGGAGAGGGACCCTCACGCAGGAGTTACGCTTGCACACTACTAGAGACATACAGCAGCACTTAGGATGAGAGCAAAATTCTAATGGGCCATCGTATGGAATCACATATGTAATATAAAAAAGGATCTCAGAACTGGAACCCTGCTGCTTCGCTTCTATTCTCCCACTCCACTGCGCTCTCCTTTGCTGACTACCAGGAAGAGAACTGGCTCTCCCTTACTCAGCTGACCTCAGATCCTTTCCGGGACATAAACAGTGTGTGATCAGATGTATTGTGTCAGGATCTCCAGATAAAAACAAACGAGGTCACCGCCTAGGAAGATAACGAATTTAAAAACTGACCTACTTGACATCGGCTGCACACGTAGCAGTCCCTATTCCTGAACCAAAATTCCTTGCCACCTCTGTTCACCAAAACATTTGGCGTGCTGCAATAACAACAAACTCCTATTGTTCAGGAAAAGACCACCTCTCTGCCACCACGTGAAGTACTGTAGGAGGTTTTCAGTCTGCGATGCCCCATGTCGTTTTCTAGACTCCCTTCCCAAATACTGGTAAAATGGGGAATCCTACAGAGAATTTCAGATCAATTAAAATGGTTCTGTCCTGTCACATCCCCCAGCAGACATCTTCAGTTTGATTGCTAGAAGGACAAGAGGCTGTCCTGACCTTTTCTGGTCCCTACAGATGATGTACACGGCCGTTCTGCAAGAAGGGCTCCACGCCACCACGCCATGGGGCGATCCGATTGCCTCGGCTGAACCGAAGTGCCACAAGCAGCCGCCTCGCTTCAGACTCATCAGAGATGACTCAGTGTGTTCCTACTCTTCGTGTTTATCCCATTTGGGAGCAACGCTTCCCACACATCTGCAGGGAAGCCGCTTTCCCAGAGGGATCTCAGGGAAGGCAGGTCGCTCCCGCGTGTTCTGTTAGCCCTTGGGTCAGAGCAGGAGCCCTGCCATCAGTGCAGGCAGCCGCAGTGTCATTAGCTACACAACTTCACCCGCGTTATCAATTACCTGGATTATCTGTGCCGCGGTCTCCGGCGTTCCTTGCCTCAAATCCTGGCCATTTATAGACAGGACTCTGTCATTCCGACTCAGCTTTCCGTTTTTGGCTGCCAAACCTCCCTCTAACAAATCCAGAATAAAAATCCCTGCCTCATCCGTCTTCCTGATGAGTTTGATTCCCAAGGGTTCGGAGCGGTCTCTCTTTACCAGGGTGACGTGGATCACTTCCCGGTTGGTAGCCGAAGTGGAATCCTGCTGCGCGGTCTTATTGGAAAAACCCTTCTCCTGCAGGACCATGAGGTGGAGAACAGGACCTGGGTGGCGCAGGAAGGAGACAGCCTGGCAGTGAGTCACACTGCTGATGTTGACACCGTTCACCTAGAAAGACAAACAAACCAGAGTCCCTCATCAGAACCTCCATAATTTAGGCCCTCTGTGCAGCACAGAACATCGCAGAGCTGGAGGCAGGATGTACAACTCCCTGTGCAGCGCCGTGACTGAAGCAGCTGCCGCGAACACACATTAGAGAGCAGAGCTTTCTAAAAAAGAATGCAGAAGAAAGCCGATGAAATAAGGCCATCGGTGGTGGCGAACAGCTGAGTAGTGGCGAGACAGGACAACACAGCTAACAAACCTGAAACTGCTAAATATTAAGTGATGACGTCTGTGCCACGGCACCGCAGAACTGCTTTCCACTAACTTCCAGCATTCAGTGCACGCTTGGAGGAGAAGAGTCAAATGGGAGACTGCCCATCCTCACTGGAAGAGTGGTCCACCATCTGCACACCAGCTGGAACCGTCACCCTAACCACACTTTTACCAAGGTAACCCTGAGAAGCTAGTATTCATTTTGTTGTCACATGAGGCTCTGTAGGCTCCTTTTAGGATGTTGGTCGGGCTGCCAGGCGTGGGGAGCTGCCCTGTTTACAGCCCAGTCAGGATGGAGACGTGTGCAGTTAGACTGGACAACACGCAAGATACGCTGCTGGGCTGAGAGAGAAACCAGCCGGAGATCGCATCGGCCACTGATGCATGAGGCTGCCAGTCATTACTGATGTCCGCAGTCCAGCAGGGTAATTAGGTCTTTATGGCTCGTCAAATGATGGGGCAGCCGTAGCCGGGAGGCGCTAACAGTTTTCACTGCTTGTAGACAAGCTGCTGCAGCCTCAGTTAGCACTGCAGCTTAAGCAACGTAGCAGAGCAAGTAACTAAGGCTTCCTAGCTAGAGCACGGTCCACTGGAGAGAAATGGTGCTACTGGGTGAAATTCATCAGGTAAAGATCTTTCTCCTTGATCCAAAATGGTCAGAATTCCAGAAACTCAAAGGAACAGAAGGACCCTCAAATCCACTTTTCAGCCCCAGGAGAAACACAATGCTACCAATAAACATTTCTGATCAGTGCTTTAAAATCCCTACCTGTAGAGACTTCCCAGTTTTTCTAGGCAACTTTGCCTGCTGACCCTTAAGTCAAGAGAAGCAATGGGACAATCAGGGGTTTGCATACCTCCAGAATGTGGTCCCCAGGCGCTATTCTTCCATCTGCAGCAATGACAGAATCCCGCAAGACTTCCTGAACAACGATGTTCCCTAGCGGGGTGTCCTTACCCCCGACTATCCTCATGCCCAGCTCTTCCTCTGGGTCTTCTCGGTGAATTTCAATTGTGCTCGTTTCGGCCACAAGACTCGCTCTCTGAGGAAGGTCTGCTTGGAGAAATTGAAGAGAAAAAACAACACATGAACAAAATCTTCCCCCATATACCACTAGATCTGTAATACTGGCAGGCTGTGTTCAAAAGTAGCATCTGGATGGAAAGGAAGAGAAAGCAGCTAGCAGGAGAGGAAAGGCTACATCACACTGGGTGCTAAACTCCTATTTTTCTGGTTTCTCCAGAATTTCTCCTCTTCTAGCTTATGGCAAATTTAGACTGACTGCTGTTTCTTGCATTTTACTAAAGGGCATTCAGAGTGTTTCACTTAGCATTCAGACGTTTATTTTTCCTGCTGTGACAGCCGGACTACACACAACTAATCCCCAATTCCACCACACCCAGCGGAAGGGGGACTGCCGAGCTGTAATTACCGGCCTGCCATCGCAGTGACTCTGCCACAGGCAGCTCACTGCCACTTCCCTCCTCTAATTTCCTTTCCTCCTTTTTTCCCATCCTCCCATACACCAGGAGTCATGTTTACCTATTTCACAGCCTCCTGCAGCCTAATGCTTCTCAGACACTTTGAAGATGAAAGTTGTTAGCAAGTCATTTTAAATCTGCCAGCGCCACAGCATTTAGGCAGGCCCAACGCTAAAGGAGCCAAGTACGCTGTGAGGGTGAACTGCTGCTGTCACACAGGAGGTGCAAAACCTGCCCCAGTGTACTTGGGGAAGGAGCCAACAGACAACTAAACCAACCTCTGCGTTAGCACAGCAGCAAAGTTCCCAGCTCCAGCCTCGGCACGCTTGGAAACGGCAAGCTTTGAGACGAGGCAGCCAGACTTCACGCTCCTGCCTTCTACCAGGGACTGAGCCAAAGGGGTCAGTGCTGAAATGGAGGTGGTTCCCCTTATCTGCAGGGCTTTTCATAGCCAACTGCTAATCCAAAACCAGGCTAGGCTATAAAAACACCTTTGCTTCGTACTGCTGGAGAGGTACTGAACACTCCAGGCTATCAACTGCATATTGAACTTTCTTAACAAGATTAAGAAGCTGGACCATTTCCTAATTACCAATTATTTGGCTTCTACGAATGCTTTAAGTGCTGCAGGTTCCCACTGAGCAGGACTGCATTTGTTTTGCAAAGAATCCTGGAAATAAAATACTCAGTGCAGCCTGAGATTCTCAATTGTTTCGCACTGATGGGTTTTGTGCTTGTGAGCAGAGCTTTCCACACCTGACGCACACGAATGCATCTCCCTCTCCTCAAGGACACACGGGGAAAGAGATTATTCCTACAGCTAGTAGCGGCTGAGTAGTAGTGAGGCTAGCTAGGGATGCTGGGGACATCTTACAAATTGAAGTGTCCGAAATAGCTACCTCGTTTTTACATTATAGAAGGTAATTAGATAATTACACTTCTTTATCAAACTCTCACCTTCTTCAGTCTCCTCAAAAGCTGGGTTAACCAGTCCAGGCTCTGCAGTCCCTAGCGATACCACAGCAGCTGCAGAGCTTTCTGCTACCAGTGACGATGCTGCGCTTGGTACCTCTGGATCCTTGGGCGTGTTCGTCTCCACCTTGGCAGGGGGATCCTCCTTCCCTTTGGAAACGGGATTCTTTTTCCGTTGCAGTTCAGATCTGTATTTCTTGAAGCCAGGACACCTGGAGAGAGATTGTCAGTGACGCTGAGTGGCTCATCTCTGCCTGCACGGCTAACCCAGCACACGCGGGCTCTGACCGGCAGACGTGCAAAGAACTACATTCATGATCTCATCACCTGCAGAGCTCGTATCGCAGGTGCTAAAAGTTGTTCTCGTTTTGCTTTCAGCTTCTACTTGTATAGAAGAGTGGGCTTCTTATTCCCTTACTTCCAAAATTATTAAGCACGTTATTTTAAGAAGGAGAATGCAATGGGAACTGGACTTTCCCTTGCTAAATATTTACCTGGCAAACTCTCAGTGAAGACAACAATACCTCTTTTAAAACGTAAGCAAATACTTCGCTCTGCACTTCTAGAGATGACGACGAACTGTATCTTTATGCAAAGGAAGCGTCTCGAGTTTCAAGCTCAGCCCTGAATTAGGCTTTGTTTTTAATGGGTTGTAACTGGGAGAGCAGTGAGCAAGGCTTGCTTGCTTCTTTTTCCCGGAATGAGGCCTGGCCGTCAGACAGCTCTGCCCCTGCAGCCCCTGCAGGTGACAGCTTGAACGATTCAGAGCAGTTTGTGCTCCCACCGACGGAGGCTCGAGGAGAAATTCTGCATTCAAGAAAATGTGCTCCGTATGCATCCGCAGCACAGCTAGCCTGTCTCAGCAAAAACGAGTGAGGAAAAACAAGCTCTTTTATCAAGGGTACTTATAAAAAGGTAGCAGGGAAGGAGGGTGATGAATTCAAAAGCATCACTTTCAGAGACATGAGTAGTACTGGGTGTTTACCAGAGTCGCTTTCCAAATTAAACTCGACTATTTACATTCTGGCTAAACAAGTCTCATCCTGGTATTACTTCCTCTGGTTATTCCTGGTCATTTATTCCCCAAGCAATAAGATGACCCTAAAACTTAAAGACAGGAGCTGGTTGATCCACTTGTGCACGTCCCTCTGAAGATGCTGAGGAATAAATTTACTTTGCAAAGGGCAGAGGAATCCCTAAGAAAACAAGTTGCTAGATGCTTCTTACCCCTTAAGTCTCCTACTATCAGTTAATCTCATTAAAAATAACTAAACAAAAAACATAAACACCCAAATCCCAGTGCAGTTTTCTCCTTTTTTTTCCTCATTTTTCAATCTAACCATGCTCACAGCGCATATCCGTGATTTTTTTAGAGCAGTCCATCCCCAGAGGAGATGCTGAGAACTAAGAAAGGCGTACAGGAACGGTATCGTTTCCAGTCAGGTCTTTAACATAAACATTTCAGGGCGCCTCCCTCTTCCATGTTTAACTCGTGCGTCAGCGGGATTAGCAAGTGGCACAAGTTTTCTGATACCGGGACAGATTTATGGAGCGGAGGGGAAGGCTCTGACCCTGCTTGTTTCTGTGGCCCAGCCCAGCTCTGGGCCATGCCCTGCACGACAGCGGCTGCCGGGCAGCCCAGTCCCCACAGCCTAAGCATTCGGCCCTGCTGGGGAATGAGAAAGCTCAATTAAAGAAAAGCTCGTTACTGCAAGGACACTGGGAGCTTTCAGGAACGGAGCACGGGGCATCTTCCATCACTTCCCCTGGCTCTTAACACCGCCTCTCAGCTCGTGGGTACCACAGATGGGCAACCGCGAGGGCACGTGCTTGGCCTGAACCGTGACGTGTCCCATGTGCTAGTGCTCCCTGTGCGCTTGGTGACCTGTTTATAACACACAGCGCTGCCACAAAAAGCTACAGCACAGCTGAAGGAAGCAAGCCAGTTGCATTTCCAGTGCCCACTGAGAGAATTCACCTTGCCAATGAAGGTCTGCTTCCGCCTGCAGTACAGCCTGCACTTAGCTCCCTTTCCTGCAATCATTAACTAGGAACAAATGTTCTTCCAGCGTCGTGGCAAGAGCTCTTTGTCACCAGCCCTTCTTTTAAAGCTACAAAATTCTGCCTGCCACCCGCTCAGCCGGCAGTGGAAGCGCCAAAACACATCTGCTGACAAGCAGAAGGGGAAAAAAAAGGAGTCTTCCTCTGCACAGGGGAAAAAATAAATGTATTTTTCATTTGCGTCTCTTTCTCAGTAAAAGAAAGAGAAGATAATGGAATTATAAGTAGGTGATTCAGCACCTGCATAATGTGCAGCTTGGAGGGACTTACATTATTTGGATCAAAGACATACTGCACATCTTAATTGGACCAATTAAACTGGCAACACTGCACGATCCCTTGCCTCCACGGTGTTGACTTAGTGCCTGTTTTTCTCCTCTGCTCAGTGAAAGAAGGAATAACCGTGTTTGTTCTCATTTCCAGAGCCAGCTGTCCCAGCTCAGGACACAAATTTACGCACGTTTGATAGGATATGGGTCTGCAGACAGCTCGCCTGCAAGGTAAGGACCTCAGCCTCCGCGGCACACCGGAGCTGCCCTCCCTACCCCACAATTACGCCGTCTTCACCCACCCACCTCTCCAGCCTCACCCTCTGCCATCTCCGCCGTCCCACCTTGTCCCAGTTTAGGGACTGCTGTGAGCACGGATCTCTCAGGGCAGAAGCACAAGAGACAGATGGCATTACACAAGGGGCAAGGCTGCAAATGGGTATGCACCTGTTCTGCAGGTGAGCCTCCAGCTCACAGCGCTGCATCGTCTGCCGACACTCCTCCTTGAAAGGACAGCTGACAACCAGCTTATCCAGCAGGTTTCGTACCAGGAGGCTGGACTTATGGCACTGCTGGAAAGAGAGTTTTTTCCGATCCATAGGACAGAAGTTGTACTCCTGCATGAAGTTTTCGAGGCACTTGAAACAGTACGTGTGTCCGCAGGGGGTGTCCATGGGCTGGAGCAGGGGCTGAAGGCAGATGTGGCAAATGAGTTCGTCGTCCACCTCGTCCTGGAAGTTATAGAGGTGATTGTCCGGCAAGAGGTGGAACTGGCCGCATTCACAGCAGAGTTCTCCAGCTTGGTACGCGTGCTCTTCTGCTGCGGGGTCAGCCATGATAGCCAGGATGCCGCTCTCTCAGGCCAGCAGGAAGGAAACTTGTCTCGCAGTAGCTGTCTGACTGAGTTCCTCTGATGAAAAGAAAAGAAAGAGAGATTTCCAGCCGCCGTCAGCTCTCCACGTAGCCAATTAAAAATTAAATAGCACTCCTGCCTTCAGCTCCCCCTGGTACCTTCACAGCCACCAAGCCCTCTTAGGGTTCTTCCTTCCAGAGTGACCCTGTGAATGATCAACCCTGGGATCAGAGAATACAGGGACCTGAGTCAGCAAAATGTTTAAGCTTCAATTACTTTGCATGCAGCAGTGACACGGGGTAGGTAAAACCTTGCTAACCCTCGGAACTGGAAAAGCTGAGACAAACGCTGCCTGTTCTTGAGGGAGAACACCACACAGAGAGGAAAGGGAAAGAGAATGACTGA
This sequence comes from Nettapus auritus, assembly GCA_011076525.1. Lineage (NCBI taxonomy): Eukaryota > Metazoa > Chordata > Aves > Anseriformes > Anatidae > Nettapus > Nettapus auritus. The sequence goes on from CM021768.1 coordinate 16,133,972, forward strand.
CTAATGTTTAAACTGACAGATTTTCTATAGAGCTTCCCAGATGACACTATTATTAATTTAAAAGATATGTATGGCAAAATATCACTTCAGGCACTTCTGGTTGTCTGGTTTTATGGTCTGGGTTTTTGGGGGGATTGGGGATGAGGAAAAAGAAGAGGAAGAAATTTTAAAGGAAAAAAAAAAAATCTACCCATTTCCTTCCTGTTAAGCCCACCCCCTCCAAAAACGTTAGTGTTAACAAAGACTGCATTGTTCCCTACTCATCCATGCCTGTCTGCGCACTGAAACATATTTCCTATGCAAAGAGGCAAGCTTTCTGGGGGGGAAGGCAGAACAGATAGTCCACGTCATAGGTAGTCACGATGCGACCCAGAGGCTCGAGCTTCAGCTTCCTACAGGTGGGAAGAACGAAGTCAGGGACAAACGGAGCTCTTTGCAGCTGCTGCTTTACTGATTTTAATAATGGTATCTCCAGTCACATTCATTTTCAGTCTTGCCTATTTTAATTACATTTTTTTAAAATATAAAATTCACCTGAGCTTGCTAGCAGGTTATCTGCAGGCACTGCAGGAAGGATTCCTGTTAACTTTCATGAAATAGGCAGTGTGCTACCAGATGAAGCTAACACTCACTGTTACGCTGTTTTTTGTGGTTGTGATGGCGATTCTTTTATTTAAGTTCATTAAAAATCCCACAGCCAAACCCAAAAATAAATAAATAAGTAGGACTGTGATGAAATGGAAAATAAAAATGAAAGAAGACATGGAAAATATCTGAAAAGAGTTGCTTTTTCTGGAACAGGTAACAGCCGAAGCAAGAGCCAACAGCGAGCGCTGGTCGGCACCGGTGCCCGGAGGACACGGCTGGCGTGCAGCAGGAGCTTTGGAGGAGGGGAGGCAAGAACAATAAGATAGCAAGAACGGCAAGAAAAAATTAGTCATGGGTTTCTAATAAAAACCATACATCATTCCACTTCAATTAACTGTCAAGCGTAAACCAGGTAGTTAATTAAAAGGGTAACACATCACCAGCAGAATCAAGCCGCGTTATGGGCAAATTTTCCTGGCTATAGAAAGCCGTTTGGTTCAGAAGATGAAAACATCTCTGTCACGGCTCCAGGTGGGCACGGTGCACGTGCTGTTTGCTTCTCCTGCGGCCGCAGGGCCAGGAAGCATCTTCCCCTGGAGGAAGGCACTTCCACTGCACAGCGCGAGCTCTTCTCTTTGCAGTTACTCCTTAACCTTTGCATCAAAGCAGACGTGCCCTGCCCCTTCGGAAACACCTCTGCTCTTGGTACTCACCTCTGCCTGAAACAGTCGGATACCTCTCCTGTTTGCCTTCCAGTCAGTCTCCATCTGACCCTAAATTATCTCACGAGCGAAAAGGAAACGTTCCCGACATCAGACACTCACTCCCCATCACCCACCAATTGTAATCGATCAGCTCAGCACCAGCAGCTGAGCGCCAGGCATCCAAGGCAAACACCTACCAATACGAAATACCTGCGCTTCGGGTTGTGGCATTTGCATAAAACTTTGGCAGGTGATTAAACAAATCTGCTTTCTTGGTGAAAACAAACTCCGCGGTGATTTTGCTGATAAACTACTTCTGAATAGGGGGGTTTCCACATTATTTACCCAATTCATTCTCTGCTTTCTGTGTTTGGTATAGGTTATACGCGATGAATCCCATTTATGAGTCACTTCAAAACTCAGGGAAGATAAAAGCATCGCCACAACCTTGCGGCGTTTTTCTTCCCGTAACCGTTCTGTCCTCTCCGTTGGAGACCCTCGGAAAAAAGGCGTGAAGATTTCACTCGAAAGCACCACAGCGATTTCTTCTTTCACACCGCCGTCCTTTCATGGAGGAGGACACTCCTGCAGACACCGGGGAACCAAAGCCTGACACCTCAGCGCCGAAACCCATCCCACAGCCTTCGGCGAGGCAGGAGGCAGTGAGCAGCGCGGGGAGGACAGCAGGCTCAAACAAGCCTGCCGCTTGTTCAGTGATTCAGTCGGAAAGCAGATGTTCTGTAAGAGGAAAATTGCTAACATCTTATTCAGCAAAGATGACTACTTCAGCGCAACGAGGCAGGTTTGAAGTGTCTGGAAGCTGCGCCGTTCGGGCACAACAGGCACAGCTGCCGTCTGCTCACATATACCCAGCTCCACAAGCCTGCCTTGGGCTGTGCCGCAGCCAGGCCCTAGGATTCCAGCTCTGGAGGTGAAGTCTGAAGATCACCCCATCTTTGGCAGCCTCCGTCAAGTTTCATCTCCTCTGGAGGCTGGACCATGCCCAGCAATCCCCTTTGTTCTGGTGCAGCTTGCTGGTACGCCGCTCCCCCCTCCTCTCCCCAGGCACACTAATTGCAGGAGAGGTGTGTTGGAGCTTACACACAATGCACATAATAAGAGGGGGTCACAAAATAAGGACCTAACCGGTCCCAAGTCGCTACTTACTGGCCACATGAAGCCTGACATATGTTTATGCTGCTGCTCTGGCGGGCTCTGCAGTTTTAGAAGCGAAACACAACAAAAACATCCTAAGACAAAGTTATCAACAAAGTAACGCAGCCCACCTCTGTACCTGATGAAGAACTGAGGAAAATAAGCCTACACAAATTTCTCTACATTTCCCCCTTTTTACCACACGGAGAAAAGATTTCTTTGAGATCATTTTTACCACAGAAGAACAAAAGCAGTGTTTTTTAAAGGAGGATTTCTTGTACTGTAACACTGACTCAAAGAATAGTTTTTTTTTTTTTAAGAACGACTTATCAGGTTGTCTAATCTATTTCCCTGCCAAGCAAGACTACTCCTGACAATAGCAGCACGTTGCCTATTCTTGTTGTAGCCCTGCCGGGGCACAGCCCCCTCCGCACGGCGGGGAGCGCGCGGCGCCCAGCCCCTCGGCACCGCTCCTGCTGGGTGGACAAACCCTGTCCAGAGCTGGCCTCCACTGCACCCGAGCCCGGCAACGGAGCTGATGAATTAGTTGTGCAGATGTTCAAAAAGGCTTTTTTTTAAAAAAAAAAAGCGAAGTACCCTACAAAACTGTTTCCAACGTTGTGCCTCGGCTTGCAGTAGAATGGCTGAAAAGGAAGGGCGGCTGCAGCAGCTGGCTGCCCCCCGAGCAGCATCCCTGCTTCCAGCCCTGTCACTTCAGGTCTCAGCATTTCCAAACGCAGCCCTCGCTCCTTGTTTGGAAGGCATTTCGCTCTGCCACCGGTTCGTGGGGAGCACAAACAGGCACAGTGCAGCCCAGGCCTGTCTCATACAGCTCCAGCGCCTGACACGAGTTGCTTTCAGGCGTGGAGACGTTTACCTTCCTGACGTCTTTCTGAGGTATGAACTTGCTGCTATTCCAATTTACTGACTGAGCTTTGCTAAACTAAGACCCACAGAGCCACAACACGTGGGAATTGAACACTCACGTGACCCTGAACCTGATGCTGAGTGACTTACCTCACCTCACGTAGGGACCTCCTAGGAAAGCAAAGCACACCGAACCTGCGAGTCCAAAACGATGTTCCATCCCTCCCCCCAGAAGACTGCTTCTGTTAACTCATTGATTTATAAAACCTCAAGTATGGCAAATGACCCAGAGCACATTCCACGCTGCCAAACGAGGAAGCGTGCAGCCAGCCTGCTGCAAGGTGAGGACGCGGAGCAGAAGTGTAAAGATTCCTCCAGCAGATCAGGATCACCAGACAGTTAAAAAAAAAATAATAGACATTTAAAAGGCATCTGTCAGGTAGCTAATTCTCAAGATTAAAAAATTATTTGTGCCATGGAAAGTATCTTGGAAATACAAGGGCTTTCTGTGCGAACACTTACACACTGATACGGAGAGATGTTACTGAAAACCCAGATATAAACGCTGGCGTTGAGGCTACAGGGCATGCCCCACGTATCCTGCTATGTAATAGTTTACTGCGATAATTATGCTAGTTATTATATTTATGACTGCATTTCCCTGGGAGACTGGAAATGCAACATTCCAAGTAAAGGCTCCACAATTAATTTTTTTTGGGGTGGACAAAACAAAGCCAGCACATTCTGGATTAAGATGACTGAGGGCACTAACCCCAAAACAAGCTGCTTACGTAAAAACAAAGCAGCAAGTTCAAGATGGATCCTAACGCAGCAAGCCCAGTGCTCTAGCAATGAACCATGAGAAAAACTGACCAAAAAAAAAAAGAAAAACTTTCTTCAAATAGTTTTCCCTTAGTTCAGAAGCCTTCTGTTTCACTGAATGGGATTTTTTTTTCTTTTAATGAGAAGGATTGCGAAAGTGTGCTGTAACAGGTTTTTTTGCTGAATTTCAGCTCTACGGTGAAGGAGGATTTCACACACGTGAAAAGGGACGGGTTTTGTGCAGAACACACCAGTGTCCTGCCTGAACGCTTCCAGTGCGCTGCTGCAGGCTTTCACAACCACGACGGCACTGTCCTCAGGTTACAGCAGTGGCACAGAAAAGAGTGTCAAAACACGGTATTTTTATAGGCAGTGCTTACAGCAGGGCAGTTTCTCCAAAAACCACAACACTGAGCTCCAGAATACCTTCAGGTGGCGATCCAATTCAGGGCCCTATTGCCTTTCTTCCTCCTTTCTGCTATTGCTAAAGAAGAGGCCACTGGATGTACAAGTCTGAAGTCACAGCTTCTCTACGTGGTGTGTTTGTTTGTGCAGCGATATAAGGAGTAGCCCTTTCAATGATTAACTTTGCCTTCAAGCCAAAGGGTTTCTAATAAGCCACCTCGGAGGGTCACCGCTCAGCACCTATTGCAATGCTTCGACTGAGAAACTCGACGTCCAGGCTGCTTTACTGTGCTCAGTCTAAACAGAGACTGCTAACTGAGAGATCTCGTTGTCCCCCGTCATTTTTGCCCATTCTTTAACCACAGACTTGAAAACGAGTTTTATTCTAAAGCCCTCGCATTTTTGTGCTCATGGGACAATGTTGTATTGAATTGGCTTGAACTTCCGGGCAAGTATCTGTTTTCTCAACCAGAAAAACAGAAAGCCAATTGTATTTTCATGAATTTGAATCAGAATCATTATCATCTTAGACTAGAAAAGACATCCCAGGAAACCCTATTCTGAGGGATGTGCTGTAAGGCTTGGTTGAGCAGAGCGAGACAACCCCAAGGAATATTCTCCTGAGCAACTTCTGCAGTATCAGCTCTCAGCACGGTACGTGGATTTCCATTTCCTTTTTTTTAATGTAGTGGAAAATTCAATATAAATAGCTTTATATTACTTATTTTTTCAATATTACTAGAAATATTTACTAGAAATATTACTAGAAATATTTACTAGAAATATTTTTTCAATTACTAGAAATCAGCAGTGTAAAATGTTTTCCACCTCCACTTTTCTTCCAAGGGGATTAGACAGTGACTATTTAAATGCACTGCTCTGAAAAACTGATACGTTTAATACCAGCAAATGAAGACGAGTGCTGCAAGAGAAGCTGTTTTATTTATTTCTTCATGCTTTCTCACCTTCGCTAGACGTTTCCACTGCATTTCGCCATCCTCTCTATACCCTTTCTTCTCCACAAACGTACATCATGTTGCTTGTTTTATGGTCACAGAAACACAAAGATTACACGGATTCTTCTGTTTTACCAATTAAATCAATTTGCTTCTTTGCAGAACATGACCCAGACTTCTGTGGAAGCGTCACCGCTAGCAGCACGTATGTATGCATTTTCTTTGTGTGTCCTCTAGCTTTTTCTATTGCAACCACTGATATCTATCTCGGATGTTAAATACCCCTACCTCCACCCCCAGCTCACCAACACTTTGAACTGGGCAGCCACCTGCAACTCCATCCCTAAGAATCAGTCTGACAGTTGTGAATGAGGTTTTCTGCAAAGAAAGGAGGAATCCAATACTATAATTTAAGGATAAAGGACCTAATCTGTAATTAATAACCAAAAACTTCTGCAATTGAAGCAGTAAGTCCCAAACCAAACCAAAGAGGGATAAGGAGACTTGATGTTAAGGTTCAGGTTCATCTAGATAGCTGGTGGAACGGACGCTTTCCTAAACGCTGGGTTTTGAGGACAGGAGGTAAAGATCACATGGCTATTGGCTACACCTGAATACAGACACGCTTACCACATCGTTGTCTGTGTCTACCTGTAAATTCCTTCTTTATGGAAAGAAAACAGCACCATGGTTTGCAGCAGATGAAATAAGCATGCAGTGTGCAGGAGCTTGTCTCTGGTGGCTGTTATTCTTGCAGCAGCCTGATAACACCCCATACGTTGTGATCTGGGTGTCGTATTTAACATACAGGTCAGAGAAGAGTGGACGGCTGCTATCACAATTTCCAAGGCCCATCAGGGAAGAAGCAGACTGTGCGTTATACATCTGCAAGTTTTTAAAAATTTGTGTTTAAATATCCTTACCAGGGCAATCACCATCATATGTAATTAACAGTAATGCGAGGGGGCAGGGAGAGAGTGACTGTTGCTCTGGTAGACGTACGGCATTTGGCATTTCCATAGTCCTAGGCCTTGCCTGTCTCGTGAGAACGTCCTGCACAGCATGAATCTCTATCACACTTGCAGTTGTTACCATCAGAAACGCTCGGGCTTTATTGCAGGATAAAGTATCAGAACTTTTGGTCACCCACAAGTCAAATCCTGGGCTCGGTTCCCTAGCGCTGATTTTTTTTATGATAGTCGAGAGTTAAGAGCTTGGAGCAGTCGATGAAAGAATCCCTTTATATCAACGGGCATTTGGAGTCTAACTCCACCAAATAACGCAGGTTATCGGTGACAAACAGGCAGCATGGATGAGGTGGATTTTCTGGAAGGGAGATCAAACTTCCCGTGGCCCAGGCTCTTCTCCTGGTGGCTCCAGCCCGCCCAGGCCACGCAGCAGCAGCAGGGTGTTTCGCCCTGCTCAGTACACAACACCCCAGACTTCCTTTCACAGCGTACGAGGGCATTTTATCAAAAGCACTGCAAAGTACTTTCTAGCCCAAGCTTGTTCCACCTAACTAAAAAAGCTGAATTAAAAGATAATTAAATCTGGAACTCCCTTTGTATCTCTTCAGATCACGGTAAAGGGGAAAGAAAACAAGTTATCTTCTTTAAAAAAAAAAAATCCGCACTAATTCCCTAGCCCACGTGTTCTCAAACTGCAGCTCCTCGGGGTGTGCAGCGAGGTTTGAAGTCAGCTCCAACTCCCGCCAGCGCCCGTGGGCAGGCAGAACGCAGCCAGGAGCTGAAGTGGCCTGCCCCACCGCTGGCAGCTCTAAGTCGGCAGCGCAAGGCAGCACAAGTGGGAAATAAAGCGAAGCCTCTCTGGTGAGGATTACAGCCCTCTGAAGACTCCCAGAGTGGAATTACAGCTTATTTTAAACAGTCTGCTGCTTAGAACTTCTGTACTATGGGTGTGAGCTGAAGTATGGCTGCACACGTAATTCATGATGCCTTTTCGTCGTACCATTTCTCCTGCTGTATCTGGTTGATTTCAGACTTAACTCTCACAGCTGGGGCGGGGAAGAGACGTTTTTTTCCCCCAAATCTTAACCCGATTTAAAGCTGCAACCAAGCTGGTATCAGAGGCAGGTCTTTCAGAACCACTGTTATCTTACTTTATTACACGTATATTTACAGTCTGAGTAAATTGTTATCTGTGTTGTACTTTCCCTTGTTCTAAAAGTAATTAAAAAAAAAAAAAAAAAAAAACCTGGCATGGCCTTCTCACCAGTTAGAAGAGCTGGAACAGGAGCCCTGCTGACCAAAGTCCTCCCGTTCCCCACCGAGCAAGGCAGCAGCGCCGTTCCTCCTTACTCACCCACGAACGCATCGCAGGACGACCTTGGGTTGGGGTATACGTAGGAGCAGGGAGGCAACCTCCTCGCCCTGCTCAGTTCTCAGCCTGTCGAGACTGCTGGTGGAGCAGCCGAGCAGCCAGGTGTTAACCTCACAGGGAAGCTCTTTTTTTCCAGTCAGAAGCACAAAAAGGCCCAAAAGACCCATTATGTTTATTTTTAGGTATCCGACTTGAAATAGTCATAAGGCAATTTTTGTTCACTACCAATTGAGACCATTTAATAGAGGATATCCTCAGTTCTAAGGCTCACAAGGCAGGGGCTGATTATTTTTTTCTATTTAGAGACCTGCAGTAATGCTTTACTAGATGAGAAGAAATTATCTTTATTTATTAGTCTAGAGGTGGGAGGTTAATAAGTCTGTGAACTTTACAAATAGGGCTGATCGTGATCTACTGGACTTTCAACAACTGCAGAATAACTAATGGCACAGATGAGCCCCATAAACTCTGAAAAGAGCAGGTTAAGCTTTATCTCAACCCCTTTTTTAACTGCTGTATAATCAGCTTTTAATGAGAAGGTCTGCCCCAGCTGTTTACAAAGCTCACATGAGTTAAGGCCCAGGCAAAGAGTAGACAATGACTGACACTTCAAAAAAATACAAAATCCCTTGCAGTACTTCCCTTCCACAGATGATTCCACATAAGGAGCAATATATTCTTCAAAAAATTTGCACAGAGACCCTCTAGGCTCAAGGGAACACTATACAAGTAAAACCAGCCTTCATCTGCAAGCTGCTGATCGTCTCTCCAAATTCCTCCAGATTTATTCCATTTCCCTCCCTTCAGCCTCAAGAGTTGCGAGGCCTGGACCAGCGTAGCAATTCCTACTGTTTGTGTTCATCTAAATCCCCTCTAACACTTCAGATGTTAGATGACAGGACTGGCTCGTGAACAGTTTATCCAAATTATCAAAAGGTTTGCATATTTTTAAGCTCAATTCATTTCAAGAAATTTCTGCAGCAAGTTTCAGCCTAGAGCAACGCTGTGTGTGTTATATATCAGGAAATACAAACTGAGGAGAGACTGTCAAACACAATTCCTAACAACTGTACGAACAGCACCGCTAAAGTAAGCTGAGAAGGGAAAGCCAAACAAGAGGGTTTTGTAATATATCAGCAAAACACACTCAACCCTGTGAGTAAGGCAACAGCTGCAACCACTCTAGCAAGATATACACAGTCGGAATGAAATGATGCAGCTAAATTTTCAGAGTGAAATTGATACAGCAGTTTCAGCAGGATTATTTATTTTTTTAATGAAAAAAGCTCACGGCAATGCACAATGAAGAGTTAAAAGTACAGCAGGGAGTGCTGCGTGAACTACAGATACCTTACTCTGCTCACCTGCTATTTCCAGGATTCTACAATTTCATGCACAGGTAAATTCATCCAGTAACTATGTTTAGGGAAGCACAGAGTTATCATTGTTTAAGAAACCATTAATTACAAGTGCTAATTGAAGTTACTGGAGTCGCCATTCATCTAGCACTAACGCTATCCAGAATAACTCTCAACCTGTTCCATCAGGCATCTTTGAACCTCATGGTTTTCTGGAGCAGAGGAAGGTCATTTAGCCTCCAGGTCCCTTCTGGAGCTGTTTCTTCCATTTCTCACAGCCTGTTCCCCAAACCAAGCGGTTGGGTTTGTGTATTAACTCTAGCTCACTTCCCTCACTATTCATTTGGTAAGAAACTTGGTTTTCAACAAGACAAGCTTCCCCTCTGCTGCACACTGCAGGTCCCTCTATTTCATCTGGATTTTATGCCAGTGCATTTCCATTATTTAAATGAGTTACGTACGCACCAAGATTTTGTACAATTACAGGCACAGTAAGGGAGGTGAGTGAAGGTGGGAGTTTCCAACACAGCTCAGTTTTCTAAGAGCTAGCTAACCTCACAAAAGGTCGACCTCTTGTTTATCATCTCTCTGCTCTATCCCCAGCCACAGGACCCCTTTGTTTTTCCCCGCACAAGCACTGGTGCCCTTCTGACTTCATGAGCTGCCTCAGGCAGCAAATCCCTTTGGGGGAAGGAATAAACATGACCACTGAGTTACCCCTTCCAGCAGCAGACATGCTACATCTGCTCAGCTATATTGTAAAAGAACAGTTTGAGTGTAACAGTTTGAGCTTGCAGTTTAAGAGAAAGAAGTTCTGTGTTGAAGGAGCCATGTGCTCGATCTGCTTTCCCTTTACTGGAGACCTGCCAAAGAGCTCTGGCCTTCAAGCATCAAGGACAAACGTCAGCGCCGTCCCTCAGAGGCACAGCACACGACTGACATTGCTGCAGGAGGGTAACCGCAGTTCCTTAAACTACATCGTGCCACCTAAACCCTGGGCTACTCCGGAGCCTCCAGAGGCTACAGGATTAGGCTGGACACTTCTGGGGCTGTGTGACAGCGACAGAGATTTCCCTGGGCTGACTCGTGTGCTGTCACCCTGCCCCAGCTTACCCTTGACAAAGAAGAGGCCTTTCACAGCACTTACTATCTGCATTTGGGCTGGAATAGTGTTTTCCACAGAGAGCTTTTACACTGGTCTGCTCCTTGGCGGTAAAACCAGAGCAGAAAGTGAAAATATGACCCTACTTGTTGTTTTGGTTTGGAAAGCAACAGGGAGGGGTACTCCTTTTGCATCCCTTACTGTACAAAGATGAAATGGGACCAAAAAATTACTGCTCAAGGGACTGGAAGTGCTGGCAGCAAACTGAGCCCATGGTGACACCGAAAGAGGCAGCCCTGCTCTCCCGGCCACCTCCGGGGCTGGCACCAGCCCCTTGCTGCCCAGGCTCTTAATTTTTCATCAGATAACGAGGCTAATGGCAGACCTGGAGAGATGTCAAGCATGCACAACCAGGACGTAAAGCGCAGGGTGCTGTCCCTTCTGGTATTACACAGCCTTAAACCCCTCATTAACTCCGTATTGTTAGCTAAAATAAAACAGCAGTGTTCCAGTCCTACGGTATCCCTCACACATCTCCTTCCAAGCCTCTTACAAACCCTTCCAGAACATTACCTCACCTCCAACGTCGCGTGTATTTCTTACCTTTAAGGCACTTCCAAACCGTCCACACCATCACGCTGCTCTCCTTCGCCTCTTACCTCGACTTCTATTTATAGGCTTCTCCGCATCAATTCTCAGCAGGGCATCCCCAATTCGCCGGCTTAACCCCCGTACACCTTCCGAGCCGACAAATTTTGCCTCACCACCTCCCTTCGAGGTTCCTGCGACGGGCCGGGCACCGAGCTCGGGGGTCCCGCCGGGACCGCGTCCCCTCACGGAGCCGAGCCCCGGGGGCGGTCGGGCGGCCGCCCCCTCCCCGCGTCGCCAAGCCCCGGACGGCGACAAAAGCCGCTCGTTCGGCCGCCCCCAGCCCTGCCCGGCCCCGCAGGGAGCCGAGGGGAGGCTGAAGCACGGCCCTCGCCCCGCTCCTCGCACCTTAGGGCGGCCGCAGCCCTTTGAGGAGCGGGGTCCCCCCCCTCGCCCCCCGCCGCTCACCTGGAGGAAGGGGACGGGAGCGGGGCTCGCTCGCCCCCCGGGAAGGGCCGGGGAGGGAGGAGGAGAGGGAAGCCCGGCGCCAACTCGGCCCTGCAGACGGCGGGGCGAACGCGGCTCCTCCACCAAGTTTCCGGGCGGGGATGAAAGTCGAAACCTACGTGAGAGGAGGAGGCAGCGCAGCCGCCCAGGTGTCTCCCGCCCGGCACGGTTCAGCCCGGCACGGCCCTCCCTTGGCCGCCGCCGGTGTTCCCCTCCTCCTCCTCCTCCTCCTCCTGCCGGGCCGGGCCGGGCCGAGCCGAGCCGGGCCGAGCCGGGCCGCCCACCCCGCCGGCAGCCCTGCCCCTGCCCCAGCCGCTCCCGCCCCGCGGAGGGCGCCGCGGCGTCGCGGGCACCATTTTGTGTGCCGCCCCCTCAGGGCTTCGCCGCCCTCAGCCCCCCTCAGTCCCCTTCGTGGGGGACGGGCGCTGGGGGCTCACCTCCGAAAAAAACACGGAGTTTTCCTCAGCAGGACACCCTGCGGGGAGCAGTTTCGTGCCCAGGGCAGAGGGGTGTGTTTGGGGGTATCCCCGGGGGCTCCCTGAGGTGATTGTGCCCTGGTGCTGCTCCCACTACGGGGGTGTTGGTTCTCCCTCCGGCCTCTGCCTCACCCCAGATCCCTGTAAAATGGAAGATGGGATAACCTGGTGGGTTTGAGGCCGTTGGGAGAGCAGGGAATAAATTACATTTCATCCAGTGACTCGGCTGGCAGAAAAACAAACGGGGAGACGACTGTTCTTGAAACTTATATTTTGCCTTCTGGCAGAAATACTACCCATCAGAAAGTATTTGGCATGTTCTTCATCTGTTAGGAAGGCCAATTGTGAGAGCCCCTGTTAGGCCTAGTGAGCCAAGTGCCCACCATCAGCCATGGGGCCATGGGGTACCTGCTGCTGCTGTGCGGTGATAGCAGGTGACAGAGTGCTAATTGCTGTGCTGTTTCTATAAACTGTAAATATAGCCACATGCCAGTGTTCAGACCTGGGCATTTCACTGTAATTTACGTGCTTTGAACTAGCAAAACACTGAACTAGGAGGGATCCAAGAGTTGTCAGATTATGTTGGCCCAGCACTATGTCCGAGCTAGTAACTCCTCCAAAAGGGAGAGAAGTTGCTGGCCGTGTCCTGTGCCTTTCCCTGTGCCAGAACATATTCAGGTCCCCATAGAGAACTAGAATCCTTTCAGGCAAATAATAGTAATAATAACTGTAATATCTTATGGGTTATCATTTCTTTCAGCCTTGGAAATACTCATATTGCATATGAGAGGGCAGTGCAGTGCCATAACAAAGAAGACTGCTTAAACAAGCAGTTCAGTGAATAATAATAATAAAAACAGAACTTCAAACCATAGTTTTAGAGGATTTATTAGCAATGAAGTCTTTGTATATTAATGCATGTAATATGCAGTGCGGGTGGAACTAGCACACACCTGTCTCCATGTTGTCATTAGGCCTGCCCCACAGCTGCTGAAGTAGACCTGAATAAAAAGAGGAGTGAGTGCTTTTGAGGCCTTGAAAACACCTCCTCTGTTTCAGCAGTCACTAGTAGTTTGTTGTTCAGGTAAGAATATTGGAACAATGTTGGTCCGGAGAATTAGCTTTTTATGTTAGGTATGGACCAATCTGGCTCAATTTCTTAATCCTGCATTAAATTTTCTGTATTATTTTTTGGGGCCTGTTTAGCCTAGAGAAGAGGAGATTGAGAGGGGATCTTATCAACCTCTATAAATGCCTGAGAAGACCATGTTAAGTGTATGGGGCCAAACTCAGTGGTGCCCAGTGACAAGACAAGGGGTAGTTGGTATAAATTGAACCACAAGAGGTTTAATTGCCATCTGAGGAAGAACATATTTACAATCTGGGTGGCAGAGCACTGGAACAGGCTGCCCAGAGAGGTTGTGGGGTCTCCTTCTTGGGAGATGTTTAAAACCCACCTGGATGCGATCCTGTTGAGCATGCTCTAGGTGACCCTGCTTGAGCAGGGGGTTGGACTAGATGGACTCTGGAGATCCCTTCCAACCTCAACCACTCTGTGAGACTCTTTACAGCATAGAAAATCTGTTTCCTCTTTTTGTATATTGAAGTCATTAACGGAGGAGCTGTGAGCCATGCTAGCTTATGAGAGGATACTTGTTTTGCAAAGGTGAGCCCATAGTAGATGCACCATATTTAATAAAAATGTAACAAGGCCCTTTATTTATTTATTTATTTATTTTATTATTAAGGTTGGGAATCCAGTGGTGCCAAGGTACCCCAGCAAGGTGTCCTCTTTCCGTGAGACCCATCTTACCATGGGATGCAGACTGAAAGGTATTTTCTGTAGGGTTTGACTGAGAATTGTGATCTAGATTAGCAAAGACTCTGGTTCAGCTACATTAAGTGCTTGTTAGGATTTTCTCTGAAGCACTGAGCCGGACATGGCTAGGAAGGATGGGAGGTGTTATATCCTCAGACCATTTTAAATAAAAAATACCCTGGCAGTGTAGTGTCTGACTGCTCTGAGACTGTACAATTAAGCTCCTGGTTAGGGAGGGAGCAGCAGCCAGCGGCAGGCTGGAGCTGTGTAACTGCTGGGGGTGCACTCCGGCTCACTCTGGAGCACCAGAGCCTGGTGTAGAGGCATTGGACTGTGCCTTCATGTCAGCCAGCCTCTCCGAGCCTGTATTCATTAAGCCAGGACTCATCTGTATTGAATGCTGGCTCGCATGCAAACAGGCAAATGCTTAAGCTGTGCTCTGTGGAGCAAAGATTTAAGCCTTAGTGCAGAACCAGTCTCTCCTTCACGCAGCCTACAGCTTGGTTGGTGAGGACAGGAAATGTGTGGGTGAGCTTGGGGTATTGGGAAGGCAAACCCCAGGGAAATTTCAAATGGGTGCAAGCCTTTAAAATTAGGAGCTCTGTCTAGTTAGCACTCGCTGGAGATTTTTATCACAGCTGATGACCTGTTTTTCTGAGTGGACAGTGTGCCCACATATAATTAAGATATGGTGAAAGTTTATTGTATAAGTGTGCTGGAATTTTGGTTTGGCTTTGCAATAAAGGAATCACTGAGTCACGGTTACTAAATAGATTCATGGAGGATACAGGTCTCTGCTGCAGAGCTAACACAAATGTAAGGAACTGAAATTAATTTCTTCCCTAGTCCAGGCAAAAGTAGCCACGCTGTAAATAATGCTGTGGCTTGATGACATGAAGCCTTTGCAGTATTACTGGTTCCTAGCAGCTCCTTGTTCCTACCCTTGCAACGCAGCATACCATCCCTTAGTTGCGTCTGCAGCTTTTTGTGTGGCTGAGCCACGAACCAGATCAAAACACTCATCCATCTGAACAATAATCCAGGTGAAAATATTTAAATATATTTTAAGTTATATAAACATATTTAAAATATATTAGTGTTTGTTTTTTTTTAAGCCAGATAGATGAGTTCTCCAGTCATCTAATTTGTAACTTTGAGGTTATGGATGAATTTTATTCTTCTCTAGTGGTACGGAGGCAAGTGATAGTGGAGCAAAGTGGCTAAATATGAAGCTGATCCTAGCGAAGAAGGATTTGTACCTCAAACCACAGCTGAATATTCAGTCTGCAAAGCATAAATTGATTGCTTTACTGGATTGTTGTGCTAGCAGTTAATGTGTTGTGTGACTTTGAATAGCAGCTCATACTGTTTCAGATGTAAACAGTTTGCATGAAAAACATCTCAATGATAGGGAGAGAAATAGTTTCTCTGGGAACACTCAAATTATAACGTAGGTTACCTTATATTGAGAAGAAGGTCAGTGTGCTGTTTCCTGGCAGCTCTTGCAAACCCCACGGTTCATCTCTACTCTCTAGTGCTGTTGGTTTTAAAATACCAAGGTCATTCTGGGGAACTTGAGGGCTTTTTTTATTAGCATTTCTGTGAATTTACTTGTGACTTTTTTATTATTTTTTTTGATAACTGAGAAGACTCCCTGTGAAAAAATACGGCAGTCTCAGTTCCAGCTTTCATCTGCTCTGACTGCTGATAATTCCCGGTCTGTGACACCCTAATTGGTACAGTAACCACTATGATGCTGTGTTCAGGAAGGTGATGTACCTGTGCAATGCATACATCAGGGTTGAAATTATACCTTCTGAAGAACAGAACTGCATATACTCGGTAACCATGCAAGTATATTTAGTTAGTATTATTATTTTTTTATTTCATGTCAAGATCTAGAAAGCATTTCTTGTCAAGTCTGAAAATGAAGACAGAAAATCCATATGCAAATAACAGGAAAAGTAACAGCAGGAAAACTGAATGGAGAAGCAAAATCCTGTCACGCAGAGGTTTAAAGGTTAGTTTAATCCCATTACTGTTGCATAAAGCTTGGTAATCTTGTGTGTTTCTATCGTCCTCTTGTGGGAAGGTACAAAGAATAATTGAGTGCACAGAATTAATTTGAGACCCAACTTTGATGTTTCATCACAAGCAAACCTAAATTCCCAACCCACACACAAGAATGTAAACACAATTTAAAAAAAAAAAAAAAACACATCCCACAAACAAGGAGAGAGAATCATCCCAGGAATTTATGATTAAAAGGCATGGAATCTCCCTTTTGTGGAAAGCAGACCAAGAGGTATGCATGCAAGAAGGCATGGTGGATTCTGGTAAATCCAAGGTGCTGAACATATTGCTTGCATTCACCCCCAGATTCTATAGTACCTAAGTTCCTTTTGCTCTATTTTATTTGTTTGCTGCAAACTGTCCTTACATATGCACTGCACGTGCCCAGGTAGTCGTCAGTGTCCCACTCTTTGAACTCTACAAATGGGAACGAGTACTAAGAAATGGAGCATAAATATCTTGCATTTGTTATCACTAACTTCGGGCTACTTTATATGATCGTCTTTCTTTGTGGTGTTTTATTAACAGTGGCTAGTTATTAACAACATCAGGCTGCTTTATCTGATGAGTCCGTAAAATGTTTTTACTAAAAGTGAGCAGATTGATTCCTTGCTTATAGAAAAGTCTGTTGGCAGATATAAAAGAGGACGTCTGGCTTCTCTTAGGACAGGAGTAGCCCGGCTAGCTTGTAACAGTGGAGCAGCTAATATCACACATGCACGAGGTACATGAAACAAATAGCTTTCCTAATTTGCTGTTTTGAGTAGTGTTGATGGCTATTTCATAACCTTTAAAGAATATTGTTGAAATGTTGCGTCTGCTTTGTAACCATTTTTTTTTTTTCATCACAATGCTTCTCTTGAAACACTTTAAATAATATTTCAGAAACATTGCTTTTATCAAGAAAGATGCTGTAGCAACAAGTAAAACAGAATTTCATTACGCCAATTTTCAGGTCCCACTGAATTTTCCATTATTACTTCACACGACTGATTTGGTATTTTGTAGTGCTGAGCCCCCCTGTCTTGACTCCCTTGTCTTATTAACTTCTTGGAGGGGGCAAAAAGAGATAAGGTACCATCGAGCTTCTAGCTATTATTTTTATAAAGCAGGTACAGTGCTTAATTTTCTTCATAGCCCCTGATTTTGACACTGTTCTTTTAAAACTGATAACAAATACTAATTAGACTTGCTCCAATTCAAGAACATGATCTGTATAATTGCTTGCCTGGGAGGTAGTATTGGTATTAACTAAAAAATGTCTTTCTGTCAAATTTAGAATTTGACCTCTAGCCACTTTTGTTCTGTTAACTGTTTAAAAACAAACACCGACCTTCTGCTGTCTGTGTTTATGAACGCTGTTTGCTGCTTGGACGGTTGGGTCGGAGGAAAAGGCTGTGTATGTCAAGGGGTATTATCCTGTCCACTGACAGGAAACTCTTCCCTTCCAAGTCCCAGGCGAGGCCGTGGCAGCTTGCTGCGGTTTTCCTGCAGGAGCAGGAGTTGCAGGAAGTCTGCGGCACCGCTCCTAAGCGCCTGCAGATCCCCCGCCACAGTGGTTTGGTAGCAGCAGGAATGAGAGCGTCTGACTTGAGGAGTATGGAGCATAGAGTGATATTTTGGGAACGTGTTCAGGTCTTGCTCTTTAATTATTTCCAGATAATACAGCATCTTGATTTCTCCAGAGCAAGTGTGAAATAATCTGTCGATAGGAGTTCTGGGGATCTTAATCACAATTTGTTTTGAATTCTCTGCTAGTGCATGTGCTCTGGAGAACCACAGCACCAGTCCTCTTCCCATCCTGTAAGGTTGTTTCTAGGACAGACTGTTTGTGTTCTGCTTGGCCGTGCAGCGTTCTCTGCTAGGAAGGCATCTACATGTGGAAACCCAAACCAGAGATCCCCTTGGTTCATGCCCCAGCAATAGATTTTGGGAGCATTACCTCTCAAAGCCTATTTTAATGGTATTTCATACAGCTGTACAGATGCAGCCTGCACCTGGGCTCAGGAAATTGCTGCAAGTCCTACATGTGAAATCAGGTGGGACAATGTACTTTGGTACTTTAATAGCTATGCAAAGGATGTTAAGGAATAAAAAATATGGACCTAAAACCCATGAAAACTGGCAGGTTACGTTCATCAGTTTGCTATCAACAGCTTACTGCAAACACAGCAGAAGCGATTTAAAGATTTCTGTAGAAGATAACTCCGTAGCGATTCCTCCATCGCTGCCTGACTTGCCCCTACCTCTGGAATGGAAGAGGAGACTCGGTGCTCTCTGTTTAACAGAACACAGCACCATCCTTCAGGAGAGCAGAGAGGCATCTTAACGTCCGGGTGTTAGACACACTGAATGTACTGAGACACCTTGGAATTTGTTTTCTCCCTGGAGCTTTCGGTTAGCAAAATTGCCCCCAGAATACCTTTGATATTTACAGCAATCAATTTTTATAACAACAATATACACCTGAAAGGCTTGAAAAGAAGAATGTGGGATGGCTGCAAGTCTCATCAAGATCTAAGACAGATCTAGACCCATACTAGTTAAACAAACTTGTTCTTCAAAACTCCGTTCAGGCAGTGTGACATATTTCTAACGAGGTTGTTCTGACTACACCAGGAAAAAGCCATGTCCTGGGGAAAAACAAGATACATCCAAAAGTACTTGGTATGTGCTGCAGCTGTAGCTCTGTTTCTAGAAAAGCAGCTAAATATAAACATTCCTAACTGAATGGGTGGGAAGCCAAGGCTGCCTTGCAGCAAAGATACCCACTAAATAGGATTACCTATTAACAAGATAATCCACAAAAAATCATTTTGCCACAGCGCCTAGAAAGAGATCAGGGAAATAAGCAACATAGCCACTTGAAGTACATTTATACCATTAAATGGACTTTTCAGAAAATGCCCTTGTGGTGCAAGTTCTCTCTCTCGCTCCTAGACCAAGCTGTTCCATATACAAATCATGAGGTTACATTTTTTTAGCTGAAAGTTGGGGACTCTACAGGCCCTCCCAGGGACCTGCAACTTCAGCTGTTTTTTACTGCTCCTTGCAGGGCCGCTGGAGGTAATGTGAGAGGAAGGCTTGTGGTCAGCACATACAACTTCAGGGGTCGTGTCCAAGATGCTAGCTGAGAAAGGGTACTGCAGACCTGACTACAGTTTCCCAGTATCTTTGCACTTGTAGATGGCTTTACATTTCCATTGCAGAGTTTGCTTTAAAGTATTCCGATGATAATGCAGCTGGGAAAAATAGTATGAATCTTTCCTAGGAATAGTTCAATTTTTAAACAGTTCCATCACAACCTGGTGCTGTTACCAGGCTGGTTGTTAACAGACCAAGTTGTCAAGTCCCACGTGCTTCTATAGCATGCACTTCCCGGTTCTTTTCTGGAGAAATGTAATTCTGCAGGATTGCTACCTTAAATTCTGCATGAGATGCCTTGAATTTTCTAGGTTTTTGCATGTTCTTTTGGGTTACCAAGATTTTGAACGCTCTGGCTGTTTCTTTAAGTCCTGATGCAGAATTATGAAGACAGGAATATGGATTTACTACATGAGTTTCTCAATGATAGCTATAAATCTTTGCAGAGTGATGGATGTCCTCTGTTGTGCTCTCCCATTAAGCTGAATTCTCATGTGGGAGATGATGGTAAGTTCAGAAAAAATACGGTCTCTTCACTTTGACGTGGAATATTCTAATGCTAATTTTCTTCCAGCTTTTCGAGCGTGCTGTCCTTGAACACCCAAGTCATCCCTTGCAGAAACCAACTCTTGTATTTCTGTACTCGAGAACGTTGACCAACAGTTTAGAGGCTTATCTGATTGCACGGTGTAGCAGCTCTGTGAGACCGTTCTGACCAGTTTGAGCAGCCTGGTTAGAGGCTTAAGCTATGCATGGCTTAGGAAGAAGGACTTTGTTAAATACATTCCAGTGTTGAGGTAACATAAGAAAACACATCTTCGATAGATTGAGAGCAAAAAAAAGCTATGAAGTCAGTTGAGCTTGCTGGGCTCAAGTTATTAAGATTCTTTATTCTGAACATAATAAACAGTTTGGGGTAAGGCATGACACTAGCTCAGTCATCTGTACTTGTAGGAGCTTTGAAATACTGAAAGGAGTAAAAATATTCCTACCAGAAGAGTGTAGGGATCTGACTTCGGTATGAAGCAGTTACTTTAAGGAGTTTAATGTCTCTGTGACTGCTGTCAGGTATTTTAAGTGGACCTTCACTGGAAAAACTTCCACTTGTATTTTGAGTACAGTGTTCCTATGATGGACCTAATTCTGAGAGGAGGCTGTTCTATGCTAATTGATGCTATCAGTCCTTCTTTCCTGAATTAGGTAATTAGTGCATACAGTAAGATAAATCTTGCTGCTTGTACTCAAGAAATACCTTTAATTGTTTTAATAAAAAAACTTAAGAGGTACCGGGTAAAACTGAAGACAGATCCATTATATAATATTCATTTAAGTAAATACCTTGCACCCAAATTAAAACTGCTCTTTTGGTCTTTGTTTCAACATTCGGTTGTGTTTGAAGTCTGGAGACCTACTCTGAATTCATAACAAATGCAGTATTCATACTGTTTGTTCTCCTTAGAGATGTAATTAAGAGCCAGGTACTCTGGGAATATTGTTCAGCGTATATTCTAGTGTGTCTGCTGATGGGAAGGGAGTTGATATTAAATCTAATCAACTATCAAGACCAGGAATCAGCCCTTACTTCTAGTACTGTCCTTTTTACATTTTTTACAGAAGGTATAGTGGTCCCAGTAATTAAAATACAAAAACAGACAAAAAATAAAAATAAATAAATGCTGCATCCCTGCTTGAGTGAGGGACATCCAAATCATTTATCTGTGTACCAGGGGTTAGCTAGTTAAGAAGAATTTCTTCAACTGTAAGACTGAAATATATCTTAGAAAATGAATTACCAGAAGTAATATTTTCAACTGGCAGCTCCGTTTCATGGATATGGCAGCATGTTCTCTCCAGTGAATGAAGATGCTTTTCTTTCAGTTTTGCAGCTCATGACATCTTCAGATTTCTGGTCAAACAACATTCCTCATCCCCATCTTCCATGAAAGCTCCCCTCTGCTGACGAGTTCGCTAGCAAGTTTGCCTTCTTCACTCAGAATACTTGGTCCTTCCCCATTTTGTTTCACCTAATCACCAAAAACCAGTTTGTAGATGTTAATTTGCAGATTTGCCTCCTGACAGTCCTCCAGGTTACAATCCACATTACAGATTTAGAAAGTGAGGCACACGGAGGTTTGGTCTAGCACCACAAAGAGCATCTGTGATGGAGGGTCAAATAGAACTCAAAGAGCTGCTTCTATTCTCATTTACATTGGCTTATGTATTTCTTTATTCTTTTGATAATTATGAAAATTGGTCTAGCAGTCGTATTGCTTTCTACAAAAAAAAAAAAAAAAAAGGCTTCCTGAGTCATATCATCTCTGTTGGGAAGAGGAAAGCTTGTGTGTGGAATTTTTTGAAGACTTTGCCAGATAAGGCTCCGAGTCAGAGGCAGACATGTGGTATTTATCTCTGATATGACTCTAATTTGCAGTACAGGTGGTATATCAGCAGTTAATTCGGTGTTTAGGGTTCAAAACAAGGTAAAAGACAACTCGGTGCTCAGTAACTTTATATTATTAAATACTGGCTATGGAATTTCCCTTCCTAAAAGGTTATCTTGTAAAGCTATCGCAGGGAAACTGCTTTTTTTTCTGGGGATTTGTGGCGTCAGGATGTTCCTTCTGTTACCTTAGCACGGAGCAGCATGCATCTGACATGTTTTTCCTATCCAAAGTAAAAACAAAGAGGGTGGGGGGAGGAATCCTGGTAGTATTTTGGCTGCAGTGAGATAATAAAATAAAAAAAAAAGGGACAGATGTATTAATTATCACTTTTTGTCTGTGCACAAACCAAAATGCTGATACTGGTACGCTTCCTTGCTCTTCTTTCCAATACTGGATGTTCAAACGAGTTCTGCCACTCTTCTCTCAGCATTTGCTGAGTTGTTCAGGACAGCACTGCCTCTGCAAAGGACGTTCCCTGCTTGACTAAAGCAACGCTGCAGGTAAGTCTGGGTAGCAGGTTAAGGGGTAGGTGAGATACCTGTCTTAATTAAACACCAAGCTAAGGAAACAAAAAATAATCCTCAATAGCTCCTAGCTCGTGTGGTCAGACTGTGAGACTGTGCTACTGCTGGCTGCTTTCTGTGAGCTGGACTTGATGATCCCTATGGGTCCCTTCCAGCCTCTGCGTTCTGTGCTACAACGTTCAGATTTCTCTAAATCTGGCAGCAAAAGTCCTAGCTGGTCTTGAAGATACAGGTCATGTGATAGTTGAAGCACAAACTTTGCTCATTGCTCCGTGCTCTCAAGTTGCCTTTAAAATAAAAATTGCCTTTATAATTAAAAATAAATAACCTCAGTGATTAATTCCCCTCTTCCCCCAGGGAATGTCTGGCTTTTGGCTGCTTCTAGACCAGTGCCCACCCTTGTGGCAGAAGTTGGTGTCCCATAGAGCATGAACTGGGAGCAAACCTCAGGTGTCGTGGTACTGTCATCTCTCCTGCAAAGAGATCCTTTGTTTTCTCTCAATCAAGGCGTACAAGCATATGCATAGGCATGTAAAATGTACTTTTATTCTATTTTTTTTTTCCCATATGGGGAAAAATGTGTATTGTTACGAGAACATACACTGATAATATTACTTACACTTTGAAATGTATTCCCTTAGCTGCAACATTTAACTACCCAGGTATAACAGATGTTTATGCTAGTTTCATCAAGGTAGCTGCTTTGTAATAGGTAGGACCTTCTGCTTTATCCTAGAAGACCACGAGTTAAAGAACAGGTTGTGGGTTTTTTTTTTGAAAACAACCTATAAATCAGTGTCTTCGGCAACATTTTCGAAGTTTAATTTCTGTTCTTTTCTTGCTCCTAGTGAAGCTCTGTGGTGGCAGGAAGGTGGTGAGCAGCTCGGGGCATTCTTTCATTCATTACTTTGCTCCCTCTTGAAGGTTGCTTGTGCTGTCCCTCCGTGACAGTGCACACCCAGGCTGGGATGCTCAAAGTATGAGTACCCTCTGCTGGCTTGTTTCTGTACTGGGCTCTGTCCTGCTCTTCCGTCTGGCTGTGTTAACGTGTAGTATGTTGCCCAGTTATCCTTGTCTCCGTGTATTGATTTTGGTAATCTATTTTAGTAACAGAATTTTGTCTTTACTTAAGGTATTTGCAAGGAGGTGCTATTGTCTTGTGTCATTTCTCCTCATTAAAAAAATATATATATATTTCATGACATCAGTTCACGAGTCTAGTGATGTCTTACTGTGTTATGAAATATGCCATTCCAAATAAAATCAGTGTCTCCACGTGGAGAGAAGTTAGGGATAGATGTCCCTTCAGAGGCATTTTCATAGTTTAATAATTCTTACTATTCTACCTAAACTTTATTTTCACTGTAGTGTGGCTTTACACTCACAAGTCATTTCTTTCCCTGCCTGGTGTTTACATTCTTGATAGAAGATACTGGCTGTTGGAGAATATTTAAGCGCTGATACGTCGACACCGTGCATGTTACATGCAACACTGAAGGTTTGCAGGGACTGCAGAACAACAGAGAGCCTTGAGCAAGAATTTGGCAACTGGAATGTAAGAGGGAGTAGGAGAAGCATTGCTTACTTTCTAGCAAGCAAGTAAATAGCAAAGGAGAATTGGTTTTCTGGGGAAGAGATTGGGAAGGAAAAATTGTCACGGCCTCTGGGTAATAATTGGCTGCTACATCCAGGTCCTGGTTAGTTGCTCTGAGCTGGAATTTGGAGAGGGGTCCCTGGTACCCATGTCTTTTTGTGAGAGTAAGTCTTGAATTCAATAGAGGAAAGCCAGCATGGCTGGAAGAAAGGAGTAGCTGCAGATCAAGATGAGAAATCCCCTGCAGAGCAAGGGAAAAGGAGATGGGGATTGTGCTAGCTGCAGTTTGCACTGTTCTGGTTCTGACCATTCCCTATCCTAAACATCTATAGGAAAGAAAAGCCCAAGTTCCCTTTGGCCCTAATTGTCCTGCTGTGTTTAACTCGCCTGCTGCTAGGCATCTGTGGCACACAGGAACCAACTGTCTTCTCTGGGGCCTCTCACAGATGTTTTGTAGGCTGCTTTATAACTGGACAGCTGTTGTAAGTGCATGGAAACCCACATAAAACCACGACAGCTGCTTGTAAGGCTTCTTTAGAGGCAGTTGTCTAAAGCAAAACCTGATATCTCTGGCTTCTGTAGAACATCAGACCCATCTAGAATGATAAAGCTATTACTGAGCCAGCAACACATAAGAGATTCTGAAATACCACTTCAGGCTGTACAGAAAATAGAATGTTAATCTATTTATTTTCTGCGCATCTCAAATAGTCCTTTGGAGGTCTGAACCACAGGCAAGAGCGTGCTTGATGGGTGCCGGTCCTTCAGGACTCATTCCAAAGCTTCACCATCACATCCATCAATTAGGTACTGACTGAACTAAGAGCAAAACAACACAACTCGATTTCCTCTCCTGTCCTTGACACCTGGGGCCCTGCCTGGATGCATCATGTTATGAGACAGCAGCTCTTGAGTTCGTCATCCTCCAGAGGGCCTTGCATCAAAGAGGAATTCAGTTCTGAATGTCTGTGTTTCTGCTGGCTGGTGTTGGCTATGGATGTCAAACAATAGCTTTGTCATTTACGCTGTAACCCAAAACTTGCATTGTATTCCCAATCCTGGCAATAAAAAGCATTTCAAAATGCTTTGACATCTACTCTACTGGAGAAGCGAGATCTGTGTTCTTCTTGCTCTGCAGCTGTGAAACACTTGGCAATTTGCAAACTCTTACTACTGTGTCAGATTTGTAAGTCTACAGCTGTGTGATGGTTGCAGATAGAGTATTCTGTTAAGCTAAGAGATCTGGATTTTCTTTTTCTCAGAGGGAAGCCGTATCATTTGGTTTGCTTTGCCTTGCTGCTCTGATTCATATTTAGAGCCAGACATCGTGTAGCTTGCCTCAGCCCCTTCTTTCAAAGGTGATTTCAGGATTCAAAATCTTAGGCATTGAAATTGCAGTTTTCTGATTGTAAATCCTTGGGCTTCTTTTCTAGGGTCTTCTGCTTTGAGTGATTTGTTTTCGAGAGGCTTTATCTGTCTTTAATTGCACTTTGTAAACTGAGCGGTCAGATCCCGCTGAGATCAAAAGGTTGCCCTCCGATTAAGGGAGGTAGGTAAAAGCTATTCTGGGACCCTTTCAAAATTCAGAGACACAGACAAAGCTGTGTCATTAGCAAAGCAGACAGTCGGTATGATTTCTCTTCTGCAGCCCTAACTCAGCCCCTTTCACACTCACGTGTGGTTATCACACAGGGGCCTGGTACTGTATTACGATGCTAATACCTGTCCAGTGTCCTGCTGTCCCTGAGGCTGGATGATTGCAGGCTACATGGAGTATGTTCAGCTGAAGTGCAGTAAACGGAGATGGGAGATATCTGTGAAGGTACTGGTCCAGTTACATGTTCGTTACCTGTTTTTCAGATGAGGTTGTAAGGAATTCGGTGCATCTTGACTTGACACTTCCTAAAAACCCCTTTCATCTCCTCCTTCCTTCTCCCCCCTCAGAAGACAGCCCTCACATCAAAGTGCTTTGACTGCGAAAATGTGTGGCCTGAAACAGAATTCCATGATTTGTACATCTCCGAAAATCTTATCTGGATCGCTGGAGCTTTTTCTCAAGCATGTGCAGCCCCCCTTAAAGTAAACGAATAGCGTGGCTGCCCAGCAAACAGAGAGATTTTGATCAGCCTGCACTCTTCTGGTCCTGGTCACTGCGTTGTCAACAGTACCGTCAATATTTGTCATCCATTTTCAGCAGTCACGGTATTCTCCCAGCTGTTTTAAGTGACTGGAAATCTTTCAGTGCCACATACTAAATAGATTATTTTTGCTGAGTGCATGGTAACTGCAAGAAGTCCGACTGCACTGCCTATTGGCGGAGTCGTGTGGTCTGCCTTGTGTTAAACAAGTGTTGGGCTCGGGCTTCGGCCCCGAGACAGCGAGTGTGTGTGCGTGTGTCTGGGAGGCTGGGGTGGAATATTCATGCTGTTGGAAGAGCCGTGTTGTTACTTAACAACTACATTAACCTCATGTCACAAGTGTGACCTGCTGCTGACCCTGGCTGGTAAAGCAGCCCGGCTCTGAAGTACAAAACATGAAAGTGAGAAAAGAAAGTCGCAGAGGAGGAGAAAAGATCAGCTCCTCGAGGAAGAGGCTTCCAACCCCATTCAGACAAGCTGCCAAACAATAGCTGCAGTGGGGCTGTGCACAGGCCATCTCCACCCAGCCACTCGCTCACTGTTGAAGTATTTTCCTGGTGAGCCTTTCATAGCCAGCTGCAGGCTGACATCGACCTTTAAACTGTGCCATTCCTTTCAACGGAAGGTGCCCTGATGAAGCGAAGGGAAGACGTCCGGGAGCCTTTAGATCTAGTTTCCATCCTTTTCCTTTGCTTTGCAGCAAAACCCTGTTGCACACGACTGCATTCAGAGATGGGTCCAGAAGCTCCAAAGCGGTCCCACCTGAATCTCCAAAACTGGGCGAAGGGAAAAACTTCGCTAATCAAAGGTGCTTTTTCCTGAGCTTTTTGCTTGCTGGAAACTTGTGAGTTGCAGCGATGGGATGTAAAAGCCCTCCTCTGCAGTGTCAATAGCAGGAAATGGGCAAAGTGACCCCGAGTTTAAGCAAAAAGGAAGGAAGTGGGACCCGACTGGAGAGCAGAGCAAGGGCAGGAGGGCAACAGGAATGTGTTTTGCAGGGCAAGGACTGTTGAGAAATTTCTGTGGGACCCGTAAAAAGGAATTTTAAAGGCAGGCTGGCAGTCTGAGTGAGGGCTGTGGAGATGGTGTTTGTGGTATGATGAAAAACTTCTCTTGGTGAAGGGCTCTGGGGAGAAATGTTAACTCACAGAAGCTCACGCAAGGTGGGTTTTCCCCCTTATTTTCTCTCAAAGTAGCACAAAAAGTTGGGATGCCATGGGATTGACCGTGCTGACCTTAGTGAGCCCGCTGAGGAGTTGTTCAGAGCATTTTCCTGGCCACGTGTTTTGGTCAGCAGGTAGCTCACTGCTCGAGGAACTGCCAAGCCACCCGACCTGGGGCTCATTTGCCATCTCCGGCGGATGTCAGGACAGGCTGCTTCTGAGGAATTTCCACAAGGAGCCTTTCTGAAATAACCTGCTTCAAAACGAAGCTGTCAGTGCGAGCAGAGATTGGCTTACATTCGGAAGGCTGAGGTTTATGAAAATTGGTCTTTCTCTTTGATTTTCCAGTGGTAAATAATTATGGGTTTGGCATCCTCAAGCTTTGAGTGCCTAACTCGTGACACAAACTACGAGATGTTGCATGAAATTCTCCCTAACCTAAAATTAATAAACACCGGGTTGTGTTTGCTCTCTTCCTGGGTTTGCATCCTTTAGGGCCACAATTTTCAGTTTTCCTTCTTTGGCTCTTTAAACCCAAATACCGAGGTCTGTGCACGGAGCGGCGTCGTTCAGAGAGGCTGGACAGCTCAACAAAATCCTGACAACTAGCAGAGGAGCTCTGGCACGAAACCCTCTACAGTAACCTGGTGGCAGGCCAGGAAGTTCCCGAAGGTATATAGCGACCTATTCTCAAAGGGGCTGTATCTTTTGTTTGATCTGCAGGGGCCGGCAGCAGGCAGGGCTTCCCGTTTGACAACAGCCAGGTCGGGCCAGCTGTGCCCTGGACCACTCCTACTTCCCTCTGTGCATCCTGCATTCAGCTCAAGGCTGCTGGCCCAGCTCTCTGTTTACATGTCTCCAAATTCAAGGAGGAAAAGTGAATATCAAACAGACCTGCGCTCTTTTGATGTGGCTAAAGGATGCTATCAGGTCTGGGGGGGGTGTTGTGCCTTTGAGGCTTGTTTGTCTTTCCCTGGCCCTTATGTGCAGGCCTTTAACCAGCCATTCGAATCTTCAAAGCCGCCCTAACCCCAAAGGTGCAGCTTCTTTGGAGCTGGCACCACGACTGGGGCTGTTTTTTCTGTGTTGAACCCCTTCTCCGTGTGGCTTTCATGCAAGTTTCTTTATTCTTTTGAAATACATCATTTGACCAAAATTGTTTACTGTCCAACAGGAAGAAAATAAAGGCTTTTTGTTTGGTTGTTTTTTGGGGGGGGTAGGAGGATTTCACCTCGGTGGTGAGCTTCCTTCTGCTGTATCCACTACAACTGCTGTTTTGAGAGCTGTCATCATATTTACTCCTTAGTAAGTCGCGGTCTTCAAATCCATCCTAACTCCTTTTTCTCAGATTTAGCACTTTGATTAACCAAAAGCTTGCTGTGATTTACGGCTGTAGTCTCAAATCATTGTCAACGTCTGCCCTCTGCGGTTAAAGGGCTGACATTACTGCTCGAACACCTTCAGTCGTGTTGAAAGGAGAAACTCTTCAAAGTACCTGGGATTTTTTGTGTTTTGTTTTAGGGCCACCTCACACTACCACATCCTTTTTAATGCGGAAAATCTTTCTTTGTAGGAAAGAAGTACTTTTCCTGATTGAAAAGCAGCAAGGAAAATCAAACCTTGAAACTCCAAATTCTTAAAGTAGTTACTGTTTGGGATATCAATATTAGTAAAAAGTAACAAACAAACAAAATCATTATTAAGAGCCTTTTTTATCAAGGATATCCTTAATTGAGTCTGTTTATAATTTTTCTAAGAACTCAACTAAAACAGCTCAGACACATACCGCAAGCTAGTGCTCTGGTTATCCTGCTGTTCCCGATTTTTTTTAAAAGAAATTGAGAAATTGAATTTGGTATTGAATTTGAACACTTGTTATATACCATCTTTCTGTACCACTGTACATTACAGAAGATATCTGTTGTTTTGAAACTGGCATAAAAAACAGTGTTAAAAAAAAAAAAAGATTCATCACTGCCTTTAACTCTGGCTAGGCAGGCAGAAATATGCAATGTGTGATCTTAGACAAGTTTGTTCTTCTGGACGATCCAGCAGTGCACAGCTCTGGTGTTAAAAACTGTGTAATCACAGGTTTTGGAGCCAGATGATAAGGCTTTCATATGCAACCAGCAAAAGGTTGAAATCCCTTTATTTTGATTCCAAGTACTGCTGTGTTATGTTATCTGAAAAATAATTCAAATATATATATATTATTTTTTTTTAGTCTGAAAACCAAAATAGTCCCCAATGTCTCTGGAACACAAAGAAGCTGATGGAAAAAGAAATCTGCCTGATATGTAAGTTTAGCTTTGCCTTTTTTGCTTTTCACTTCAAATGTATCAGAAATGTCAGTTCTGCTCACATAAATCATCTTGGGTGTGTTGTTTTCCAGACAGCTGCAGAACTGTCATTTTTGTTCGTAGGTCAATTAGTCATGCCCTAAATGGAAAATAATAGAATTTTTCCATTCTTTAGTATTCTTGTCAGTGAGTCCAGGTAACCATGGAAGGTGTCAGGGTTGAAGATTTAGAAGTAGATTGTTTAGTGTCTGGGTTTTAATCTTACTGGGATCAGCTTTTTGGTTCTCATATCTGACAGGCTGGATGAAGACAAAGCTGACTTTCAGCTTGCTCCTGGAGTTTCCCTGATATTTGGTGTAGCAGAAACCATCTTTAGACTGAGATGTGGCAACTCAGAATGACCCCCCTGAAAGCCATTCTCAGCAGAAATGCTCCATTTATTCAGCAAAGTTTCATGGCTGGCCAAGGCCCCCTGCTTTGGAGGTTGCGTGTGAACACGGGTCCTTCGCTGAAGGGGAATCACCCCCCTTGAAAAAATGCTCCTTTAATGAAACCTCTTACGTGCTGCCCTACTAGCTCCAAAGAGCCAAATGCATGGCCTCGAACACAGCCCAGAGCAACAGGTCTCTGCTGTAGATCTTTCTTCTTTGCTTCCCAGACACCTCTGCAAGGCGGTATAGCAACAGGGGAAAAAGCATCTTTCTTTCCTCTACTAAAATCAGCTTCCATATCTCTTTCTTCATGTAGTAAGAGTTGCCCCTCTTGTTAAAAATCTGTGTTGGCTACTTTCAGATGCTTTTCTATTAGGTACAATTTAATAACTGTTTAAAGCGCTGCTAATTGTATAATGTGCCTATGGGCAATGTGGTAAGATTCAGGTATTAAATCATCAGAAATATTAACGAGCTCTTCATATTCCTGTAGGCCTTGTTCTCAGATTTTGGTGAGTTGCGAGCAGCCTGAGATGGCCTGGCCAACCTCCCCTAGGCTGCATGAGCTGCTCTGTATTGAGTCCTGCAAGAAAAAATATTGTTTGCAGATTGCTAGATTTTCTTCTTTTAAGCTGTAAAGAATGGGCAGAGATTAGAGAATAAAATCTTTAATTGGATGCCTTTTAAGGGTGCAAAAATGTGTGATTTTTTTTTTTCCCCCTTGTAAGTATTGTCTTATGCCAAAACACTCTCCTTCCCTATCTCCTGTAATTTGTCATAAAATTGTTATCCCAGTCTTAGGGACATGGTGATAATTTCCATGACAACCCAGAATATTCAGAAACAAAGATTTCTGACTAAATATATGAAGGTTGTCAAAAAGCACAACTGCAAGAATTCTGCCCACCCCCTGTAAATAACAGGGAGAAAAGCGAAGGTTACGTGAGCTCATCAAGTGAAACTGAAATTTTCTTAACCCTGCAGTTTTGGGCTATGTGAGCATCTTCTTGCAGAGAACTGCAGCTTTGTTTTAGAGAAGGGGCATCAACACTGATTTACTCCATGTTGGATTTTTTTGTATGGGGTGAAAAAGCATTTTTTCTGCAATGCCCCCTTACAATTGCTTTACAATAGCAATACTCCTTTAGTCAGTGCAGATCCCCCACACCTAGCTGTGTGTCATAAGCTTTAATTGGTCCCATTCCACATGAAGCACAGAACAAACACCCACAGAACTGAGGCTTTATGAAAAGATGGCTCTAAACCATTGACACGTTTCTGCTCCAGCAGCTTGATCCAGCCGTAAAGCTGTGCTCAGATCTTCGATTGTAGCTCGAATCTCTCCGCTATATTCCGAGTCCTGATGCATCACGCTGGGAAGTGTTCAAAGGCAAGAGGCTTTGCTCCCGGGATGCCATTTCCCGGAGCAGCTGGTTGACTGCTGGTGGAGTACCGCGTTGTCGTGATGTCAGATGCGGTTCCCCCTGCGTTTGTGGTAGTTTTCTGGCATTTTAACCATCATTCTCAATTAGATGACCACAACATAGTGCTCAGTGCATCCTGAGACAGGGATCAAGACAATCCCTGCCTTCAGCACTTGCAATTTAGGAAGAGGGTAAGTCACCGTGCCTTGCCCAGGGCTGGTGTCGGGTCAGCGACATGCAAAGCAGCTATTTTTTTTTTTCCACTGTAGTTTCAGTGTTGGGTAAGGAGCTAACTTTTCAATAAATGCATTCGTGGATTTGGAAAGGCTCTCACTGAAAGTGATCTTTATTTTCCTCCGTGTCCCGCACCCACACACTGCAGTGACTAACAATTTCAAATTCATACTAAATAACTCTGTGAGGGAAAAGGAAGCGGTTGGCCCTTGGTGCTGCGTTGCTCTTTTATTGCGGTTGCTCTTTATTTCTCAGTGAACAAAGCAAGGTGTTGTTCCTTGGAGGGAATCAGCTGCTCCTACCTTTCCGCTGGCTCAATGAATGCTACATTTGCATGGAAAATCATGCAAATCGGTTGTTGAATTTTTGCCTTCCTTAATTGCAGAGCTGGTTGCTGTTCTGTGTAAACAAGAAGATGGGGTTTTGTTTGCTGACAGAAAAAAAGAACTGGGACTGTTTATATTTGGCAGTGCTTGTTTTTTGTGGGTGGCTTATGGCCTAATCCTGATGGAGACACTTAGTTGCTATTGTGTGTTCTAAACCAGCAAGATTTCGGGAAAACAAAAAAAAACTAAACAACAACAACAAAAGAATCTTTATGGTGTGAAGCATTTGGCTCAGCTCTGATCCCCTGATTTTTCTTCTGTCATATTAATAAAACTTGAATGAACAAATGAAAACAGATTAATTATGCATTGGCATCCAGCACCTTTGATTCTCTATTTTCCAAAACTTTCTATTGTTCTTAACATCCGCAAAAGGCTGACAATTGCTGCCATGCTGCAGGGATGAGATGTCATTTGTCTTGCTCTTTGTGGAGCAATAAATGACTGTAAAAGGAGCAGAAGAGGGGCCTTGGGCACATTCGTTTTTTGTGCTGAGGGTTATGCTGGTCACACACGGGGATGGTGACTGGGCATCCCTCCACTTTTCTGCTTGTGAATGATGTTTGTCTCTTGCACCATGAGTAACAGTACAGAATTCATATCTAGATCTCTAGGAAACCTTTTCAGAATCTCTATCTCTTATCAAAGTGACATTTGGCCGTTTCATCTTTTGGGCTCCTGGCACGGCTAGCTCCCTCACATATTCTGTTTTCATTCCTGTTTACCCAACAGTCCCTGAAGTGACAGCAGTGGCATGTGCAGATACCTGAGCTGGCTGTAACACTAGCCTACATCCTGGCCCCTCGTTAAACTGTAATCCAAATTAGTTGGTGCTTTAAGCACACATCGGCTAGGCAATCAGAGAGGGGAGTTTAAACCTAAGCGCTACACACAGTGGGGATGCAGGAGCTTAAACTGTAACAGCTCATCAGCTGCTAACCCAGTCTTTCTGTACAGCTAATCAATTCATGCTGTGTATCTTGAGTGGTTTTGATAGTTTGAAAAAGAGCAATTGCACTCAGTGTTGCTACGAAGATTTGATGAAGGATTTGAATTCTGGCAATTCGTGCAGGTGAGGTAACAGGTAGCATTGTTCCTTCACCCTTCAAGATGCTGTCGTGTTATGTGGCTTAGGCAAGTTTTAACAATAGTGTGATTTGGGGGAAAAAAAAGGAATCCATCTTTTCTTAGGACAGA
Source organism: Nettapus auritus (assembly GCA_011076525.1). Taxonomy (NCBI): domain Eukaryota; kingdom Metazoa; phylum Chordata; class Aves; order Anseriformes; family Anatidae; genus Nettapus; species Nettapus auritus. The sequence goes on from CM021768.1 coordinate 16,166,711, forward strand.
CTCTTAAACTGGATCAGCTTCTGGGATTTTCAGTGATCCAGAGGACGTTGCCCTGGCCCCGTGACTCCTCTTCATTCCATAATAGCTTGTGGTATTTTAGCGATAGGGAGCTGTGGAGAGCTGCATAAGCCTCGTCATTCCAGGCCAAAAATATTTTTGCAAGAAGTGACTGCTGCCAAAGCACTGGTTCACTTAAGTCACAGGCTTTGGCCTCGGAGTGTTGCGGAATGCCGAGAGCTCTAAATGCAGGAGGAAAAACATGTTTGCAGAGATGGGAGAGTCAGACTTCTCCTTTGATTATAGCAGTGGGGATGTAGAATAGTATAAATAAATGAATTTCAAGAACAGACTGTATTTAGCTCTAATTAAAGGAAGAATTCTAAATTTGCCAAATTAAGTAAATAGTGTATTTGCTCTCTGCCTGTTATAACCATGAACAAACTAGTCCATTTGGAAGCTAAATGGTTCCCCGGAGTCATATGAAAAGATAGTGTGTTCTACATGTTATTTTGCCATAGAAAGATTTGGATGAGAAAAGTGTTACTCATGCCCAAATTAAGGGCTCAGATGATGCTCTGCCTCCTGTGATGGCTTTCTGCACTGGAGAGGATTTCTTCCTCAGCGACTGTCAAATGATGTCACATGCGATGTATCCAAACCGGGCTCCAGTACTTGTACCCCCGCCCAGGTGCTGGTGCTGTGACAAGGTAAGCCTCAAAATACGCGCGCTAGCGTGATCACAAGGTGTCACCACATAATACCTACTTCAGTTTTGTATAAGAAATGCTGATTTACATTTATGTTGAAAATCGAATCCAAAATTGATAAACCCTCCACAAAATGAATTAACAAAGCCTCTCCGTATGTCTCTGCAGTGAAGGTTGATGCTAAGCACAACAAAAAGCTATCGCAAACTTTCTCCCCCAACACAAGGAGTGAGAGTTCATCGAGTTCAGCGAGAGAGTAGATACTTTTCAGGTACTTGCTACAACTCTACTACGTTCTATCTACAGGATCTTTTATACGAGGTTTTTATATATATTACATAAGGTTGATATATATACGTTGTCTCTATATGAGAAAAAAAAATAGGTTCTTCTTGAGGCATAATTCATCTCACCCTTGCAGAGATGTTTTGGGGTATCTGGGATGAGATGGAAGTGACTCAAGTGACTCATTTCTCCTACTTGTAGAGTGTTGCTGGAAAACTACTCCTCAGGTATGTATGCCTACTCTGAAGATATCCAAAGTTAATGAGATTAAGCTGCGTACTCCTCAGGGATGCCTACAGAATATCTGTCCAGCTCCTTACTATTTACAAATACAGAGCATTCTCACCACTGATTTTCTTTTAATGCAGGTGACTAATTTCAATCAACTGTTACAGTCATAGAAATAATTTAGGGAATTTTCACTATTTATGCATGGCTGTAGTGCTACCCAGGAGTATGTTAGAAAAAGACAAAGGAGAGGATTTAAAATCTGGGACAAATCCAAGAAATTCAGTAAGAAAATCTGACATGGGATTCCCAATTCTAATTACTTTGCTTGTGTATTTGCTGTGATTTATGGAACCCTGTACAAGGGTTAATCATTTTGTGGTGTTCCAGCAGTCTGCGCCATGCATGTTAAAACCCTTCCAGATTTCAGAATGCATGCAGTTTCTTCCTCCACAGTCCTCCCTTTCTTTCTGTGTTATCTCAATGTTAGAAAGCCTAATGCTAACTCCGAGCTGAAAAGGACTTCCTGCCCTCCTCTGGTTTGTGCTTAGTGTACTGTCAGTCCCTCACAGATCTGGCTGATATATTTTGTCAAAGTCTTCATTTTAGGGTGAAGAAGCAGAGGTGTTTGAAAGAAATGTAGTACCGCTGTCTCTGAAACTTTTCATTTTCAGGCTCTAAAACTAGACTTCCACTAAGTACAGTTGGTTTCCCTAGCTGTCTGCAGTGCAACTGTTTTGTCTGAAGTGACGCATGCTTCTTTTCACCAGTTCAAGAGTGACCACCTAAGTTTCATTGCAGACAACCACAGAGGGTCACCTTCCAAGGCCTTCAGAGAGTAGCTAGGTGCTGGGTGCCAAGGACTGTGGTATAAGGACAACTCCTGTCCTGTAGGAAATGGCAGTGTGGGAGTGATCCATGAAGGTCCTTACATACCTGAATGACTTAGCCCTAGCCAGGAGAAGTCATGAGGTCCCAGTGCCCCTCCACAAGGCAGTTATTCTGAGGTGTTCCAGCTCAGAACAGAAGACAAATGGTAAATAAGTGGTCTGCAAATAAACCAGGCCAAGCAGAGCCCAGCTTCCCACGCTAGGATGTACAGAAACACTGCAGCGAACCTTGATGATGGAAAGCCAGGGGATAAAAGAAATCTCGCGTGTGTTTGGAAGCAAGGAGGCTCACATTGCCCACGAGCAGGAACATCTTTGGTTACCAGTAGGTGTCATTGCAGGTTTGCAGACAGTGGGAGTTCAGTGGGGCCCCAGCACTTGTAGCATGCACTTGTGACCACGGCCATACTTCTGGGAGAGGCATACACTACAGAAAAGCCCCACAAAATCCCAGCTTCATGCTGCAGCTTTAGGATGGTGCAGAAGAAAACCATGTTTTATTCCTTATTTATCATTTTGAGCTGATTTTTTTTCCATTAAGGATCAGTCATCCTTATTACATTCTTTTGAACCTCAGTGGCCAGCTCCTCTTTTCTGCCTATTTAAACCCCTTGGAGTCAATCTGCTGAGGATGGAAAAGTTCAGTGTAGCTGAAGAACGGTATGGGGATGAATTCAATGCCAGTCTTCACCATGAAAGAGTAGGATGTGCCCTTTTCACATTTTTATCTTGTTCCTTCCAAGATAAAAGTCTCTCAAGCCTTGTTCTCTTCTCCATGCGCCTTGTGTAGTTGATCTGGCTTGTGACATTTTAGTGAAAAGTGCCGGCAAACCCTAATGGTGGAATTTGCACTGCATTGCAAAAATTGCAAAAAACAAACAAAAAAAAGAGTGGAGAGAAACAGCCGAGTTTTAAAATTTGCATAGAGAATGTAGAATGCAATGCACAATCAATTTTTCTGTATTCTGTGACCAAGAGTTTTGGGACAGAGCACCTAACACTTGGCTCTGGATGTACCAGCTCACTGGAAGGGACCTTGTCGGACAAGGAAACTTCCAACTGTTGCAGAGCTGTCTTGTACAGTCCCTAAGGGTCAAACCTCATCCTAGAACTAGTTAAAGTGTTTGTCCCCCACTGGGAGGCTTTTCCAGAACATTCCTGCTCCCATAGCTAGATAACAGCTTCTAATTCTGGGCTACTGGGAATTCATGGACACTTGAGTTTTTTGACTGCATTGATTCCTGCTCAACGTTGTTCCTTTGTAAGGAATTTTTCTTCACCACTCAGACGGGTGTGTAGCAAGTGACTTTGGCCTTCTTGGGTACTTCCTGCACGCCCAAGCAGAGAAAGGTGCCTGTCTGTACAATGCAAATGCAATTTTCCCAAAGTTCCCAGGTTACCATTGACGGAGTAAATCTCAGATTTCACAGAAGTGCAGAGATATTGACTTTGTAGAGGCTTGATCTTGAAAAATGAGCTTTTTGTTGTTGCAGCATTGTTCTTTGGGTGGATCAATTTTCTGACTCAGTTCCCAGGTGACTGCAGAAATGTTCCTGTCGGCACAATGGAGAGAAACAGCCTGGGGGCAAGAACAAGAGGAAGGCTGCAGGGGGGCATAGGAACTCTGTGCAACCCTTCCACTGGTACCCGGTCACATCTGAGCTAATATTTCCCTAAGTAATGTAATGTCCTAGCCCTGTGGACATCAAAACATGCTCAGAGCTTGCTCCAGGATCTTTAGAGGTCAGAGATATAAAAATATAAGCATGGCTTCAGCCTCCTCTGGTACGACAGGCTTCCTACCCTCAGTAATTCCTCTGCCTGCACCTGTTCTGTTGGGAGTACGGGTGATCAGAGCATTACTCACGGGATGGTCTCAGGCAGCCCCTGCACAGTGCCACTTACACTCTCTGCCTTTGCTGGAATTGTTTTGTTCAGCACCCTCAGATCACATGCCCTGTTTCAGAGCTGCAAGACACTGATACTCACGCATGCTGCTGTAATATGCTACAGCCTTTCTCTTCCTGTGTTACTTCTCACTGATTAGAGGAGAAATTCTTGTTCTCAGTCCCTGGGTGTTTGCTCCTGCATCCTATTGCTGTGATTCAGTTCCCCAGAGGAATGCCATTCTTCCTACAGGGCACTCTGATCCTGCTGCGTATAGACGGCACCTCCCAGCTTTACATCATCAGCAAGCTTTACTCCGTGCTCTGATGGTCTGTGCCAGGGTCATTCATGAAAATATTTAACAAGATTGGTTCCTAGTTTAAAGAGTTTTCGTTGTAGTTGTTGTTTGTTAATCTACAGCAACATCCGTATACCAGGCATTGTTTCCCATGCTTTAACTACTAGTCTCCCAGCTGGTATTTTGCCAAATTCTACACTGATGTCCATTATAGCCTAGATCAATTACATGTCCATGGACATCTGGTGAACAGCCACCCTCTTTCATTAAATCTCCAGATGCTAATTTGGATGCCTGAGTGGTGGCAGCTCGAGTACATAGTTTGGCACTTCGGTAGTGGAAAATCATGGCCTTAAAGTCTTGTTATAACACATAACCCTCACCACAGCCCTTCTGTCACTCAAAAATGGCAGGGGATGTCACATCAAACTGAGTTTTCAGTGGCCCGTAACTGCCTTCATTGAATATGTAGAGAAGATGTCAAAGAAATAAGGTAAAAATAAACAACTGAGAGTAACCACTTGTTACATAATACACGGCGCAGTAGAAATAATTTGTTATCCTTTCTTTAAAACCTAATCTAGCCTAGGCCATTCCCGAACTTTTGGGACTGCAGACTGCTGTCACCTATAGAAACCACAGCTATAGATTGTCATGCACCTGCCTGGCACTATTAGGTGAAAATCTGATAGAGACAATGTGGTTCTGAAGGTCAGCTGGAGGTCTTAAACCACCATTTACCTGGGAACCACAACTATAGCATTAGGCAGTGTTCGAGTGACTTTATCCTGCTTCTTAGAACTGAGGTTAACGTGTCTGCCTTGCAAGAGGCAAGAACTTAAGGGAAAACATTAAACAAGCTGATCCATTGAAATCAAGTGAAGAAAAATCTTTTTCACACAGAAGCGCTGGTATTAGAACAGGTTTGCAGTAACAAGGCTCCTTTTTTGCTCTACGTTTGCTTGAAATATTTGGTTGATTTTATGTTGGTACTAATTTTATGTCTTTTTCTTTAATCTTGTACGTCATAAAACTCACATAATGGACCTAGTGTTTCCTTATGGTTCATTTTATTTCCTGTTCCTTACTTTATAGATGGTGATGATATCGTTATTGGGGCATCTGGACTTGCCAGAACATTGGAGGGTAAATAAGGCAGTAGGTAGCCAGAAGAATGCTGAAAGATCTTGATGCTCGTGTCACTGCTATTATCGTTAGAAACAACAGTCATGGGAGGGAAACAACATGGGAGGAAAACATACTAAAGAAAGAATGTAACCATAAAACTGAATTTAAATAGTATGACCCAATTTTTCCATGACTGGTTTCCTCAGTATCTCTTTAATTGCTTTCATGCCCTGTTAAATAACTGGACGAGAGAGTCCTGTTTGTTTTTCTGGGGCTCGCTCTTTCTCAGACCTGGATTTCTGGGCACGCACCGCAGCGGCATAGCTCCTGCCGCCAGTGGTGTTGCAGTGGCTGAGCATGCACTGGTGAGCTTCGATGTTTATAGAGCGCTGTGTCTGTCACATCTCCAATTCACAGCACAGTAAGTGCCCAGCAATTGTAAAGGCTGCCCATGCCACAGAGCTTTTATTAAACACTGCTTGAACTTTAAAGGCAGGGAGATGATATTACTGTTGAATTTAGGCTTTGTTTTGCTCACTGAATACTTGTGGTAAGATTATTTACTTTTTTGTGCTATTCAAAAGCAGTGGGGAGGTAATTCTTTCGCTGCGTATTTCTCCAATGATGTTGAGCAGTGCTGTGCGATTATATGGGTTGTGCTTTGTTAATTATGACCACTTAGAAAAAAAAAAATCATTGCATTGTTTCTGTGCAGAGTGGGTGAGCAAGCGAGCGTTTCCAGAACAAATACCCAGCTGTATAACTCTAAGGGCACATCCCCATCACACAGTAATGTGGGGCGGTGAGTCCTCAGTTAATGCCACCCAAGCCAGCCCCATAACTGGAAGCCACAGGGCTGTGTTTCTGCAAAAAAAAAAATGCATTTTTGCAGTGAAAAAGAGATTGTTAGCTAGAACGCAACTTCATGCCAACTGCTGTGCTTTCAGGTCTGGGTCTGGTACAGCTGTGGAGTCAACGGCTTGCTATCTGGATGTACCAGGCCAGGCAGTAGTAGCTTCTGTATCGTGCTAGAAAGTATCTATAAATATTCTGTTGTTGCTGTAATATCATATTTGTTTTATGGGAGGACTCCACTAACCCACAGGACTCCCACGTGCAGTCGTAGTACTCTGATGCTACACAACAAGGTAATTGATACCCTAAAGACATCAATCCGAGTTGCTGGAGCTTTTGTGCCAGGAAGAATCTCACTGGGCTATTCCTGGAAAGTGAATGCAAAATATGCACCAGGAGTTTAAAGCAAATCAGAGGGCCACTGAACATTCAGAGCTTTTGTTTCACTGTTGACACAACTCTCAAAACTTTTTCCATGTGGCTTAATGGAGAGAACCAGCAGACATAAAAGCTATCTCTGCAAAGCTTTCTCTGCAATTGCAGGGGTACTCTGGGCTTTGAAAAATGCCCTGCTTTGTCTGCATTTGTGAAACTACCATCCTAGCCTCAGAAACATTTCTTGCTGTGAGTGATTTTTAGGCTGGGTTGAATCCTCAGCTAATAAAAGCTGACAGATTTCTGTTGATCTGCAAGACTCTCATGGTGGTATGGCAAGCTACACCACTTAAAAATGTGGTTTAGGCACACAAAATATCCCAGCTGCTTGATACGGAGCCTGCACAGAGCGGTTGCAACAGGAAACCCTGTGTCAAAACAGTTGTGTTCCAGATCGGTCCCTTGGAGAATATTTGCAAGGTGAAGAGGAGGCAGGCTGCCAAGCCTGACCTTGTTTTAATTCAGCTCCCATTGAGACATCAATCTGGGTTTCTCCTTCTGGGATTCACTTTCCTTAGGAACAGTTGTTCGTTCCTAGGTTTACCCAGAAGCTACAGAGCTCTTGTAGCTTTTGTTTGTGATTAGAGAGCAAAGTTTAATCCCCACTTCCTGCTCTATTAATAACAAACCATCAGCCCTTCTCCACACAAGAGAATATTTAAAACAACATGACACCTGGCTTACACGCAGGAGTTTTAATCAATAGATCTCAAAACACTCTACAAAGGAAGGAAGTAACGTTTTAATTTAGTGGGAACCACTGTGTAGGTGTGGGACAACCTGAACAGCACCTGGCAGTGTTCTGGGTCTCAGGTTATGCTGCCTCTTGCATCAGCCAGAAAACCTGCCTGGGACACAGGGAGGGCAAAGATTTGGGGCTGGAGGAACTGGTAGCGATCGACCAAGGAGATCCCCAAATAAATATTGAGGTTAAAAAAAGAAGACTTGAGGTTGGATCTTTCCGATCAGTTTAAAGGCTGAAACTGGGTGCTGGAAACTGGCAGGGCTGACCTGGGGAGTTTTCATGGGGCCCATTTTAGAAATAACATGTTTGGAGCTGTGGGCTTGAGTTTGACATTTTCCCAATTCCTAGGAAATTGCTTTCATGTAGAACTCTTAAAAAGACCTAACTAGCTAATTTTAGCTTGAGCTAGAATCCAGTGATTCTTCTGGAGAAGCCCAAATCTTTACCCCGAAGGCAACCCGACCCACTTTTGCCCGATAGCAATAGGATCAGCACCTATCAGCCCACAGAAACGCTCGCTGACCGGCTTTTCTGGCTGTATCCTCCACCAGTCGAAATCTAATGTCAGTAGCTCTGTTATTTAAATCTTTCTGAATCCTGGTGACAAACTGGCCCGAGGATTTCCTGCCATGAAAGGAGTTTGTTTTTTTTCATGCAGCTTCGGGGCGAGTGGTGTTGAGCAAGAGGATTTGTCAGACGATTCCCTTCAGACGTTTGTTATCATTTGGTGGGAAGATGGAGAATTTTCTCTTCTCAGCAGCGGGCTGATCTCCAGAACCTCTTTGTGTTACTGCCATCCTTTGGGTGGGGGGCAGTTCTTTTTGGTGTGCAGGAGGAGCACATTGGGCATCAACTGCCGGGCTCACTGCGGCCGTGCGAGCTGAGGTTTAGCAGCCAGGGTCTGCCAAGGTGACCCATGTGGGACAGGGCCATGACGTGCCACAAGCCTGTTACCAGCAGCTCTGAAAGCCTCGTAACGCCCCATTGTGTGCCAAACCATCCGCAAGTGGCCCCGCTGCGTTTAAGAAAGAGCAGCGAGGATTTGGGATGGGCTGAGAGTGACCCAGGGTGAAAGGCAGAGGTCGAGGCTGCTGCGTTTGGCTTCAGGGGGAGAAGGCTGAAAGGCGTTTGCTTAAGTGTTTGTGTAATTTTTTGTTTTATTTTTTCTCGGTCCCTTAATCGGCACCTAGCTGTTCACATTAATTGGCAAGAAATTAAGTAAGTACAAATTCCCCAAATGAAAACTGTTTTGCCTGCAACAGGGGAGGTGGAAACCTCAGGGAGAACATGATGCACAGGCCTATAGGAATAGGTTTTGACATAGGAAGCGGTAGTCATGACTGAGTGATCACCTTGCTCTTGTAGGAGGCCTGCAGGTGAAATCAAATGAGACCGGTCAGTACGTAAGAAGTGATCTGAGCTCAGGCTGGTCTGCAGACTCACGTTCATCTGAAATTTGACGAGTTTATAAATTGAAGTTTGCTGCCCTAGGTAGAGCCCCTTAGTGTACAAAACAGAGTTGGTAGCATAGGAAAAGATCCGCACGGGCAGGAAACATAAATATAGCAGGCGTTGCCCCCAGAGGAGTCCCACCTCCTGGATTTGCGGGGTGCAGGAAGGACCGGGGCTGCAGTTAGTGTCTGGGCAGCGATACTGTGAGAAACTCAAGGCGTATTTTGCAATGTAGCGTGGGAACCGTGCCCAGAGCAGAAGCACGCACACATGGGAGAAGCAGAGGCAGCCGGAGCAGGAAGCCCTTAAAGTCACACAGGCGCTGCTGATGGCTCCACCACGGCCCCTTCCAGCTGGGCTGAAGCTGCTTGAGAAACCGTCCTCGTCGTTTCTCCGGGTGTTCGTGTGCTCCCCTGGCTCTGCTGGCTCGCCACCCCGTGCACCCCCTCTTTTCTTTCCGTCTCCCCCACACTTTGACCTCACACCATGAAACTGTCATAGCGAGGAAAGATTTTGAGCCGAAACATTCATTCCACATTACGTGATTCTAGATTAAAAGCAGGAAATGTTTAACCCTTCAACTGCCTTCCCCCCCTCATCCTGTGAAGCCTGAGATTTAAAGCTCATTGCAAACCATGGGCAAATAGGTGGTGATTGCTGGTGCTGTATGGATAGATGGATGTGCCCGTCTGGCCAGTGGCTCTTACCAGCAGCCACGGGACTAGGATGAAGGGGTGCCTGGTCTTTACAAACTGTACCTATCCTCTCAACCCTGTTCATGATCCTTGGCTCTTCCAGTGCTGAGACATACTTGGAGTGTCGGGTGTGGATGTGCGTTGCCAAACGTACAAAGAGATGAACCCTTGGCTCCATTTCCTTCGGCTCATTCCCCAGTGCAAGGTTCATAAGTGCAAATGGCTAAAATTAAAAGCACAAAAATAGATAAAATGAGGAGTCTTAATGATTAACACTCAGGATTTAGAAACAAAACTTCTTGCTTTCTTCAAAGCAGCCTAATAAATAATGCTAGCAGAATAACACTTGCATGTAAAACGTATCATTTCACAGTTCTGACACAAATATGTATTCTGGGTTTTAAAAACTGCTCCTTTGGCAGATTACAGCTCTCCTGAGCGCCAGTTACTGATCCCAGCACAGACTGATGAACACTAGTCACATCCATTTGGTATTTGGTCCTAGCTCTTGGACTCTGGTCTTCATAGGTGGTCTTGGCAGATAAAAGGGTGGATAAAAATGGTAGATCAATCCCTCTGCTCATTGCTGGAGCAGTACCGGTGTCTACACTGAGACCAGCAATACTACTGCACTCCTTTAGGAGAAGTGACTTTGACACAGGCATAATGGAACCATGTGGGCTGCAATGTGATGAAGACGTGGGGTTTTCATCACTGCTCTGAAAAATTGTGGATGAGAAATGCTAACGGCTCTCCAAGGCCTGGATTCTGGTTTTCCATTTCAGCAGAGCTCCCCCAGATACGAAGTTCACAGAAACATTTTGGTTCCTTCTCAGAGAACCAGCGGTTTCCCCTTTTTATAAGGGTAAGCCTTCTTTGTGCACTTAGGAGGTTCTTCTCACAAGTGTTGACCTCTGTCCCAGCTCCCAAACTAAGGGATAGGAGCACAGACTTGTTAGCGAGAATTGCCATCACTACTTTCTTTGTATTCAGCACCGCAACCAGCCTATTACCTTTCCCAGCGCTTAAGGGAAAGTCATTCTCTCTTATATAAAATCACGGGAGTGTAATTTAGAGATTTTATGTCTCTCATTTCCACATCCCACTGCTCTTTACTGACAGTCACAGAACTGCTGAGGTGTGTGACAGTATAACTTGTTCTGCTAGTTAAATAATGAAAAGTCTTGTTCATTTGAAATGATAAATACCTGTGCTTATAGATTATGAGTTCTAGTCCCCAGCGACTGCAAAAGCAGCTCAGACACTTCAGGTCTTCATCAAGTGAAGACACTCATGTCTTTATCAAAAATAGGGAGGTAAGATAATGGGCTGTTGTCCATCAGCATGATACTCCAAAGTTGTTTCTCTTTTTCATCATCAGGAAAATATTGAGAGTTTTGAAATGAAATACAATGCAGAACACAGTGTGAAGAGTGGTGGCTCCTGCAAGCATCTGGAAACCTGGATCACAATCAAGAAGTGACATAATTCAGCTCTCTCTGTGAGAATTCAAAGGCTGCATCAGAAAAATCCCAGCCCCCACTTATCTGGTGAGTTTTCTAACCAGCAAAGGAAGTACAGTTTGTCTCCAGATTCAGCAAACACAGCTAAACTCTTTTCAGAATGGCCAGTTACTGTTTGCTAGTGTTCTGCATTTTTGCCCAGAAAGAAGAAAAACATTATCCCTAGGAACAGTCTCCACAATCATCTGTAATAACAGCACAAGACATGCATACTTTCACCTATCACATTTAGAAAATGCGCAGCTTCCCCTTGACCTGCTACAGAGGAGACAGTAAGTGTCTGTGTGACGAGATCCAGAGGCTGTTTCTTGAAACCCATTTGGATAAAATGGAAAATGTAAAAAATGTATCTCCTAAAGAAAAGAGGATTGGTATGACAGCTCCTGAATGAATTGGATCCTAGGGTTTACAGAGCCTGTCAACTCATCTATCCACTTCATATTTGGTGTTTTTCCATCTCTAGGAACCAAACTGAAATGCAATCATGTAGGATAAACTTTGTCTGCTTTGTGACGGATAAAATTATTGTCAACAAAGGCAGCTGACAGGTGAAAGGAGACTAGAACTAGGTTTGATGCTTCTCTATGCTCCTGTTTATTCAAAAATCTTCAATAACAAGCAAAAATCTAACAGAGCAGAAAGTCACCAGCTGTTCTGAGCTCATTTGCAGCTCGCACAGCTGCTTAGAGAAGAGAATTTGGCTGATTAAACTAAAGAGATTCCAGAGAAGAGCAGTAAAAATTTACCAGAACTAAACAGGTTTAAGTAAGCAATGACTAAGCAACAGAAATGAGCTTAACTTGGTAAGTACAAAACAGGGGAAGAAGATACTGGGCTAAACCAGTGAGAGCATCTGGGGGCAAATGGCATGAATTCAAAGGTTTGTCTAAATACAGAGGTCTACTGACTTGATTTAGATGTAATTCAAAATGATTTAGGTAAATAAGGTCAAAAGGCTAAGTAGACACTCTTCTTTTGATATAAACCATGTTTGGAGTTAAAATAGTTGGAAACGTATCTCAAACTAAACACCAAAAACTATTCCTCAGAATCTAAGGAAGAATGATTGCAGAGGTATTCCTTGCTGAACTAAACCAGCACAAAGGCATGAATGGAGAAGAACAAGGAAAGGGAGAGACAGAGGGAGCAGGAGGGAAAAGTATCAAAGGAAGAATCGTGCTTTGTCGCCAGAGGTGATAGATTGGATAGCATTTTCTAGGACCGTTGTCCCCATTGTCCCTGCTTTTGAGGTTTTTAGAATATATCTAGAGGTCTTTTTAATTTAATTCCACAGCTTTCCTGTGCTAGCCCCAAAAAAGACAAGGACAGCTCCTAAGAACTCTTCGAAAACACAGGAACAACTCAAAGCCAGCAAATGTGTCATTATGTTCTGCCACTTCAGGGTTATGCATCGCCATTGCAACTCCAGCAGAGTCAGTGTGATTTTGACCCAGTCTTCTTGCTTGGGTAGGGAAAGAGCATGGAGAAATCAGCAGTAACAATAAGCTGTCTTCCAGTTTGCTTTTTGAAACAATTAGATAACTATTTTCTGGTACAAAGTTTCTTTCTATGTCTCAGGTACTCACCCCTCCTCGGTTGAATACCTGACATAAATCCTGTGAGAAGCTTGGATACAAACATTGCTGTCTGAGCTGTCCCTTGAGAGGGAGATCTGAATTTTCCATTTTCCTCCTCTGTGTCAAGTGTAAATGTGGGATCCCAGCAACCTGAGTTTGAGGGATCCAAACTCAGATGTTAAGATTTAAGCCATATCTACTGCAAATGTGAGCAATTTCATGTATTTATCATTGGTAATTCTGTCCTGGGAATGGTAGAGTGCATTGCAATGACACGTACATACCTTCAGCCTTATAAACACAGTAACTTAGGTTAAGAGATCTGGCCAAAATCACCAAGCAGGTAACAGGAAAAGTTAAAAATGGGGCTCGGTTTTCTTGTCTCCCAAGTCAGACTGTATTCCCAGGGGGAACTGCTAAAAACGTGTGAAAAATACAGCTGACAGAAATACTGCAGAAAATAATCATTTACAGATATTTTCAATAACTCACGAGCCAGTCTCATTACTACTATAATTGCTCACAGTGCCAGCACATCAGAAATATTTTGCTCAGTCAGTTTCTAGCATAGGTTGTAATTCAAGTAACTTTTTCCAACTTTTAATTGCATTCTTGTGTAACTCAACTCACTGTGCTTTCCACATACCTTGAGGTGGTAGGGTCTGGTAGTTGTTGTAAGGAGTCAGGAATTAATTACAAAGGACACAGTTTTTGAGCTCCTCTGAAGTACTTGCTCAGCTGTGTAACCTTGGGGCAAATCACTCAACTGCTTTGTGCCCAAGTAAACCCAGCTGTAAACCATCTTGAAAACCAGATGCTGCACAAGATTTAAACTGCTCAGGAAAAAATGAAGAGGGAGGGGGAAAGAAAGTGAATTCTACAGCTCATTGCTTCCAACAGAATTAATTTGGATTTAACCAGGATAGCTGAGAAGAGTATTTGCCATGCTAACAAAAAATAAAACAAACCCCAAACCAAACTAACAACCCCTCCCACCACCTATCCTCAAATCTATTTTTCCTTCTCTCACATGATTTTATGTCAGGTACCTTCTCTCTTGAGGCTTCATTTTAAACCTTCATTAGAATGTATGTTTTCTGTGGCAGCTTGAAGATGCTAATTCAGGGCCAGGTTCTATATGACTAATCTTTGATAATTCACAAGAATATTTTTAGGTATTTAATTCTATATTGTCCTCTTCCCCCTGCTTTTCAGGCTACTGTTCTCCTTCCTCAACCTTGCTTAGCCATCAGTGGCACGGTGGTGTGCTGTGGTGTGCGCTGGCGCTCAAGGACTGTGCTGCTAATAAAAATGCTGAGCTCTATTGTCCTCTGTAGATGGTATGTCCTGGCTCAAAACCAGCATCAAAGCTATTACAGGATTTGTATTGCTGTTCAATGAACAAAGGAAATACTATACTCAAGTTTCTGCGGCAGAATAAATGCTCGCCACATGTTAGTATTTAGGAGAAGACTTAAATGTTTCAATGTTTTTTGGTCTTAGCTAAAATGTAGATTTTTTTTCCCCACCAGTGCCTCAGGAATGTGGGAAGACTTATTTTATGTAGGAGTACAAAAGTAGGAATACTTGTATACACTTCCAAAGCAGGGTATTAAGAAAAAAAATATTTTTAGTCTAATATAAACAAAGAACATTTAAAGATGTGAGATGTAAATGAGCTGTTTTATGTACTGCTCAGGAAAGGCCTTGCCTTTTTTTTATTAATTGCTATTGAAAATAGAACATTGACAGTTTTGGAATTTGTTCAAAACAAATTTCTTTAGGAAGAAACTTTCTTCCCAGATAAGAAAGGATTAGAGCTGAAAGAGTAAGTTGCAAACAATTTGAATAGGATAGAGCACCTAATTCTCTTAGGCTTTTATGAAACCAAATGTCAGCATGTTGTCTTCAGCAAATTTAGCCCTTATTATACAGTACCGGAATAGCAAAATATTTAGTTGTTCTTCAGAATTAGTAATCGTTATTCTGATGTAAATAATTTTTAGTTTGTGTGTCTCTTGCAAACTGTTTACTCATTTTCACATTAAAGGTTTGATATTTGAGCTATGCTAGTAGTAATTTAAAGTACAGAAATTTTGTGCTAATTAATGCCATACCAAAATGCCAGCGATGAATTATGACACTGCTCAAATACCAAACTGTTAATAAACCATAAGCTAAAGTAGAAATCCCCTGATAGTGTTTGAGTCCTTGTTTGGATGATCCAACTTTCCTTTTTGCTCCCTATTACCACTTGAAACTAATTTAAGAAAGGTGCAGTTGCTTTGTGTTAGCAAAAGAATTTTAAATTAATCCGAACGCAAGATATTCTCAGACGTCCAGCTGTGGAAAACAATAAATAAAACTGAAGGTGAGCTGTAGATAAAGCAAATCCAAGTGACAAGGAAAATCATGACTCGTGTTGTCTAATACAGGGACAAGTAAAATGTAAAATAAATTTTCAAGACCTGAGCTCTATAAATACTCATCAGACTCAATTTACATTTTTGCTGGTCACGAGTTAGCTCAGTATTGCTGGCTGAAACTACAGCTGGGAGTATTTTTCCACATCCATCAAACCAGGATTTTCCCTTCTGTGTTCCTTGGTGTAAATCACTGAGCTTTACTTCATTTCATGGTCCCGTGAATTGCTCGGATGGTGCGTTTAGAAAGATCGTTGCATCCTGACTTTTGTATGGTCCAGCCCAATTTCTCTCTTCTCCCAGTAGGAATAGAATGATGGATGCTTCATGTTGTTGTTATTGCTACCATGAAATTGGCCAGCTCACAGGATACAGCTTCAAATCCCTTTGCACATGATGCACCCAAATCAAATCCCTTTGCACCCAATGCAGTGAGATGCTGCCAGTGAAATATTTATTGACAGACTGGTGATTTGGATGTGTTGCAAGGTATTGAGTGAAGTCTGGTTTTAAGGCAAATAACAAGATGATAAATTCCTGAAGCCAGGAATTTCAGACATCATAAAAGCATTTATTCTTTTTTAAAAAATAAAAAATAAAAAAAAATGAATCAGACATACTTGGTGTGAAGACCTTTTTTCTTTAAAACATAATCTTTGAGCTTGAAATCTAACTAGTTTGGAAAAAAAAAAATAGTTAAACAGTTTTAGGTTCTGTCCTTGGTCTTAATACAGTCCCCCCCTCTTTTTTTTCTGAGCAGGTTTTACAGCCACACCGTTCTATTTGTTCCTCATTGCCATGTAGCAAGCCTACACAAACATGATAAGAAGACCATCGAGAAACTCACTACAAAATGCTGCTAAAAGTAAGTATTTTGCTCATGTAATCACTTTCATAAATAACAAGTGTTTAAAGAAAAATAATCTGAAAAAATGACATTTTTTGGAATCTCCCTTTAAAGAGACACTGTATAAGCTTGCAAATCACTCTCCAAGCTCCTAAGAACACTTTCTAAACTGCAGTTTCTGAATTATTACTTTTTTTTAAAGTTATTACTTATCACTATTTATGCTCATCATTTACTTTTTGCCTTTATTTTCCAGTCTTGTGAGTAAGCAAATCTGTTAAGTTTTGCTTGTTCATTATAGCTCCTGTCGCTCTCCTGCTGTCCTTCTGTAGCTTATTGCCTATGCTTAGGAACACAACCACCCCCAAGAGAAGCCACTTCTCTTAATAGTAGAATTTAATTATTTTATTAATAAAATCTACATTTTAAGCCTAAACTGTATGACTGTGTCCATTTTGAAACAGAAATAATTTGCGACAATCTATTCTTTAAATCACAGTTTGTAAATTCTCGCCCCAAAGAGCACATTCTGTAAGTTCCTTTGCTGAATGAATATGGGACTTTTAAGGAAGATGTGTAGACAATATGAAAGAACCGCTCACACAATCTGATTGCTGATGCCCCTTAATACCAGCTTATTTTCTTGCCTTTTTTTTCAGGGATGTAAAAACCAATTTCTGTCAGCTACATCAAAGCGTAGTGGCAGATTTCCCTTTGGAAGTCAGAGCCTGTTTCAAACGTCTCTTTAAGTCCTGCATGTTTGGAGACTTGGGTCGGACAAGGTGGAGGCCTCTTCGTTTCTCTCCGTTGCAGCTCCCGATCATCCTGCTGACCTCCTGGCAGAGCTGCTGGAAGGCTTCATGCACTCCCTCACAGTTCTCCCGAGCCGAAACTTCATAGTAAGTACCTCCCAGTTCGCTTGCCAGCTGGACTCCTTCTTTGGAGGACACCTGCCTGGCTCGCAGGAGGTCTCCTTTGTTTGCCATCAGAAGCAGGGGAATGTTAGCGTTTGGGTGAATCTTGCGGATGTGCTGGTACAGGGGCCGGATGACTCGGTAGCTCTCGTATTCTGTGATGGAGTAAACAAAAACGAAGCCATCTGCCCAGTAGATTGAACGGTTTATCTGCTCTTGGCAACATATGCTGTCAGTGTCATCCTGCCGTCAAAACCAAGAGGTGTGAGATTAGAAAACTGAGAACAGGGAGCAGACGGAGCAAACAGTCATACAGCACCGTTAGCTACTCAGAGCTGTGTATTAGTACGGCTGTTGCTCAGCAGACAGGCAGAAACCTCTCTGTTTGATGGGGGATGCACTGGGGACAGAAGAAAGTTCCTCTCTGTGTCGGTAGCATATGACAGACAAGGAGCACAGAAGGGTAGAGGGATCAAAGCCAATCGGTTAAAAATAAGAGAACAACCTAATTCTGAAATAGAAAAGTTCATTTTGGATTCTCTGGTCGTAAATCCTTATGACAGCAACCTGCCCTTTTATTGTGGATAAAATTGGGATTGGCATAGTAGGAGCGTTAGAAAATCTCAGCAGGCTAGTCATACTATTGCAAGTGAATGGTTGTTCCCCAAGGTGGTTTTTTATGTCTTTTTCCAATTCTGTATTGGATGTCTCCATGGTTGGGAGTTCTCACTAATTCTGTTAAGTGAAGCCTGACAGGTTTTGCTGCCAGATAGTTTTCCAAATAATCAGAAGCAAAGTTACTTTGAAAGAGCAATTTGTTGCAAATAGCCAATTACTAGCACTGAAAATGAGCTGAAATCTCATTGCTCGTTTATGGAGCTGCCGTGGGTTTATATTACTGCTTTGCTGGTCACACGTTTGTTCTGTCCATCACAGCTCCTACTCAAACAGCCATAGCAGCCACCAGCATGGGGAATATAAAACAGAATACAATACCACAGCACTGTGGAGCTTGAAAAGAGATCTGCTCACTTTTCAAGATGACGCTATTTTCAGCTAAGCCTCTACCCTTGGTTATCCCTGCTGGCATGTTTCCCAGCTAGATAGGGAGATCAGTGCTGCAGTTATTACCAGTATTCTTGGTTTGATAAGAACTGACATTCCTGTCAATAATCCAGGCTTTCTGGAAACTTGCAATTTCTTCCATACCCAAAAAGACACTATACACATTCAGCCCTTGCTGAAGTTGTAAGGAATTAGAGGCTCCTGGGTGTTTTAGTGGGAGTTCAGCCTTATAAATAGAGTCCAACTTTTTTGTTGTTGTTGTTATTATTATTGCTAAATTCTATTCAAGAAATCTTCATGAACTTTAGTAAGACTTAGGACAGGCATTTTAAATCCTCTGCAAAGCCCACTAATGTCCATGAATGTTTTATCTAACAGTTACTGGCTGACAGAATATGTCCAATAAACAATTCAGTTAATTAGCTGTGGAGGACAGATTCAGCACAAGAGGTCAGACGGTATCTTCCTAAACTGAAACAGGCAACATTTCACATACTTTAACATCATTCCAAAATTGTTTTGTCGTGTGTGTATGATGCCATGTAATGACTCATTCCAAAGGCATAAAACACCTGGAAAAGCATTTAGAGGTTTTTTGACAGAAATCTAGTTTGTCATAGGAAAGAACATAAAATATGTTAAAAATTTAGCCACTGCTCAATATTAGTTAGGGACATTTAAAATATTAGAACATATGCTCCAATATCTGTCTATCCAGATAACACTTATCTGCCTCTCTCGTGCATTTTAACAGGATTTGCATGTGCTCAGCAATCTCCCAAAACAGACCACGTTTATTTAGACATCTAAATATGAATTACAAAGCCTAACTTCAGGAAGCAGAGGTGGAAAAGAATGAGCAAAACTGATTAGTTCTTTATGGCACATCAGACGGTTTGAAAGAAGGACCACAGACAAGACCCTTTTGTGGGAAGGAGGAAGCAGGGTATCTGAAGGCTCAGAGTCTAAATAAGGCTTAAAACTTTCAGCAGCAGTTCTTCTAACTGCTCTTTTGATGTACCTATTTGCCCTGTACTTATTTCAGAATGGGCAATACAGGCACTGGCCCATCATACTAGTAATTCTTTGCTCTTGCCAGCTCACCGTAATATAAACGTAACTCTTAAATGTCCTTTACGAGCAGGGAAATTGTTCAACAGATGTCCTGATCACTCTCTCCCGCACTCCCCATCCGAGGGAACAAAAAAAAAAAAAAAAAAAAGAAAACAAAAAAAGAAAACAAACAGGGTTGCCTAGAGAAGGAAGAGGGAGCCTCACCAGCAGCTTTGCTTGAAACGTAAATGAGAGCGAACTCAGCCAGGCCAGGGCAGGCTGTGGGAAGAAGGGCAATTTGCACTGTTGGTGTCTGAGTTGTATCCAATCTGTAGATAATTAGCCTCTTTTCACCACCAAACTCCTTTATGGGGAAAAAGAACTAATTGCTCTGGCAAGCGTTGGAAAATGTTTTGGGAGAAGGTGTACGTTGGAGGGAGCCCTAATGAGCAGGAATTCTCAGTTACTCCAGCTAGGCCCACCCAGTAGTGAGATGGATGGATAATCCCCAATGGAATGCTTTATTCAGGAAAATCAAAGGCTAATGGGCTACTTTTTAAATGGAAATCTCTGCTCCAGAATGAATTTTGAAACACACAGTCATTTGCCATGTGTAGTCCAAGCAGCAATGAATCACCTAACAGAACCAGTTATCTCCTTGCCTCTGTTTCTCTCTTAAACATTAACATTTCCAGTGTGGCAAGAATCTTGAGTGATTCCACATGACTTCCTCCTGAAACACTCTGCTCAGCCTGCCCACCACAAACAACTCTCTTTCTTAAGGATGTTAACAGAAAATCCGATCTATTCTCACTCATCTTGAGTTCTGTTCATGAACAATCCTTTCAAAGGATTTCAGATACATTATTTGATGCCAGCAGAGATCCAAGCTAAGATAAGCGTGTCTGTGGGAACTGTTGAAACAGTACAGACCTTTGATTGGGACAAAGAAAATGAAACTCCTCCCTAACTAAACTAAAATACTTCCTGACTAGGAAACCTCAGCTGCTGGCATTACTAAATTTTGCAGACCTCTGGTTACAGTCTCTGAACTTTAGGGCAGAGTCTTAGTTAAAACAGAGAAATGAGAAAATAAACATGTATCTGCTGTGAGAGGGGAGTTAAATCCATTCACTCCCTCCTTTCTCCAGGGGACAGAAGAGAAGGGATTCCCTTTGCTAAGCCTATCAGGCATTCCCTATTGTGCCTAATTGCCACCAATAGCTTCTCTTTGCTATGTCTTCTCTAAGCAAGCTGGCATAGGGTCTTTGTACAATTAAGTCCCACTTGAATATGTGGAGGACTTCCATAATGGCTTTTGTTTGCTTTTTAGTGTCCAGAACAAAGGAGGGTTCTGCTCTGTGCGCCTCTCGCAGCAAAATGAGGGCTATGCTCTCTGCACCTCTCGCAGCAGAGAGTTTGGAGCCTTGTCAAGGCTTTCCACTTCAATCTGCTCCTGGTCGTTGGAGAAAATGGACATGCAAGCTGAGGCTGGGGGAGCTTTGCTAACCCTGTTCTGTAATCTCAGGATGGAACACGAGCACAGAAATGAGCCCATGCTCATGTGGGTCCACACAGACTAAACAGGATAGGTAAAGCTGTCCAGGGCTAGCTTGAAAGTGGATGAGAGATGGTGGTGTTCCCATCCAGACATATATTTGGCCAAGTCTGAGCACAGACTGAGGTTAAAGCCAAACCTAGAAGTTTAGATTTGATGGCGACAAGCGGATGCCTAATTTTACCATGAAATCTCAGCTATTCTATAGGAATTATTGCTCTCCTGAGATTTCCAACATTCCTGTAAAAACAAACTTCATTACAATTCCTGCTGCTCTAACACCACGTTCATCATGTAAAGCAGATCTTCAAAAAAAAAGACATCTTTATTTTGGAATCTGTTTGTAAGAATATTTATAGAAACAGGTTCCCATTCAAATATTAAACCTTGAATATCTAAAGTAAGAACAGAAAGAGAGGTATATGTAAATGCCAACAACTGAGAAATAAGGAATGAATAAAATTAAAACATGAAAAAGCGGTGAAAGCACTGAAAAGCACCCGAGCTGGAAATGACAGTTTCTGTGAGGCCTGTCCCTTTGCAAAAAACACTTGTTTTGGAGAAGAGAGATTGTGGGTGCATCAAAATATGTCCAGTGAGCCAGGTGAGCCTCTGGGCAGGTGAGTTTTCTGCTGCACAGAAACAGAAACTATTTGACAGGAAATAAAACAGACCGGGAGTTGGCAAGAGCAAGCTAGCCTATGATTTTCCTGCTATTTAGGCTTGGGATGTAGGTATATATTTGAAATAGATTTGGTTTAGTTCCAATTCTCCTAAAAAGAGCCTGATTTAACCTCTTCAAGGGCTCGTTTTGGTGGGGGTAAGGAACCCCTGTTAGTCTTCCTTTGGGTTTGAGCCCAGGTGTATTTCTGCTGGAACACTAACAGATGACAGCGCTGGCAACAAACACGAGATAGTAGCTGTGTTGTAAAGCACTGATGCACTGAGCAGATGTTTTACCTCCAGTGAAACAAAGGGAGTATCCTGCACCTGTAGGGAGATCTGTTCCCCGTCTATGGTGAACTTTCTTGAATACAAAGCACCTGGTGGAAAAGCAAGATCATTAGAGGCAGGGACTGTAACAACAAAGAAAGAGTACATAAAGGCAAAATGGAAGTGTTGAAATCTAGTTTTTGAGGCTTATGATATGTAGCTGCTTATAGAAAAATGAAAGGTACCAGGGAGATTGAGGGGCTGTTTACCTAAGCAAAGTGGTTTTGTATTTGCTGTGTGCTTGGATGTTCCCACTGTATCCCTAGGATGCTCTATGGGAAGGGTGGCACTTGTAGTGAGTCAAACACTCACTTACAGTGGGTGCATACATCCCAGTTAGGTTTCCAGTCCGTTTTGCTAACTTTTTAAAATGTGGAGGGCACATATTTTTAATCTCAAGCCAAGCTATCCAGGTGTTTACTCTAAAATAGGTGAGCTGCTTCCTATTGCATTTTTCTGAAAGTTTGTTTTTGTTTTTGTTTTTTTGTTTTTTAAAAAGGAAGTATTCTAGTTTTGGACACAGAGCAGGTGAGCATATACAGAATACCCAGATGCTCTTTGGAATTTGTACGACCTTAGCAGTCAGAGTTTGGTTGAAATCCCCTGAGATTAAATCAGAGTTCTGGTTAGTCTGAATGACTGATAGTCAAGGTCAAGCCCTGGCAAAGCGTCTAGGGCTGACCCAGCTCTCATAGGAGCACGACTGTTCTGGGCTTGAACTTTATCTTGGTACTGGAGTGCAGATGAAGTGACAAAGAAAACTAAGTTTTGATCATATGAACTATCTGTGGTTGTGATAAGGACAGAGACTGATGTCATCATCATTTTTCTTTGGAACTTAATGCAAGTCACATGGATGTACAAGAAATGCTATATCTACAGCTGCTGTGTTTGACCTTTCAGAGTTGTCCAAATATAATTGTCATTGCTACATTTTAAATGATGTACTTCATCTCAAACCTAGAGAAATCCCATCTGCTGGAGAGCAAGGAATTCGGCCCAACAGGGAGGTCGGTTAGTGACAATAATGCTGTCACTTCTGAAAATTATCTTTGTAAGATTTGATTCAGGGAAACGAGTGCTTTTATTCCAGTGGAAAAGATTCTGAGCTCATAGAAACACAATATAAGGAAATTTAATATGGCAAAGTTCTCTGCATCTGGATCCAACGTGATCATATTATATTTTAATACTGACTCCGTGAGGTAACATAGCCCTCCTGGGAATTATTTTATTTATTTATTAAAACACATCAGATTTTAAGCTGCCTAAAAAAGCTGGTGCTACTTTATGGGAAGATACTGCGCCCCTGAACCAGACAGCATGTTATTTCTGGTCTGTAACGCATTGCAGAAAAAAGACCAGGTACTTCCAGCCGCTGTGCTCTTACTTATACCCAAGCATGCTTGAGTGATCACAAATACAATACCACCTGTTTCTTATTTCTGGCATATTTGTTTCTTCTACAGCATGGCTGTTAGGCTGGTAGCTTAATGAGAAAAGCATGTGGTTCTTGGCACCAGTCCATTCCAAAGCTCAGAAGTCTGACTTGATCTACGGTCTCCCATAGAAAAGATGAAGGAAAAGAAAGAGAAATAGTGCAGGCAGCCGGCGAGGTTACTTAGGGTCAGTGAGAGGGAGCTGTAAGGAGGAGCTTTCAGACTGTATTTCATCAGACAGGCAGAGATCAAAGGTGTCTTGTACTGCCATCTTCATTCCCAGCTCACCATTCTAAATCCAGCATGTGTCTCCAAAGTGAAGCAGTCACTGCTCTGAATCCCCTCCTCTTTCACCCCAAATCTGAGGCAGTCTACGTGTGGGATGTGCTAGTAGGTATGCACACAGTGATCCCTTGCACGATCCTGGCTGATACAGTTAGCACTTAGTTGGAACAGAGGCTGAGAATTAAACAGTCCACATGAGCACATCCCCTGGGGTGGCAGGATTAAACAAGAAACCCAGTAGGAGCTTGCATGGCCACTTTGCTTATCTTAAGGAAAGAAGACTTCAATTCGGAAGTCTCCCTTGTCATAAAAGACACTGAAAAAAGGGAATACAAAGGGGAAAAAAAAGTTCTGAACTGCCTTTTTCTTTGGAATTCCTCTGGCTTCCCTGGGGTTGCAGAGAGAGCAGCATTGGGTTTCTGTGGTTTAGTCAATATGCAAGTTGTTCCTAGAGTCTGCATTTTAGTATAGGTATGTCCCCAAGCAAGCCTTTTACTCTGATCCTTTTCCATCAAGTTGGGGAAAAAAACACAGCTAAAAGGATCATAAATAATGAGGCTTTGATTTATTGCTTTCATAGCTTGAGGCTATTAACTGAAAATATGCACCTTATGGACATCTAACACTGCTTGGCTTTCCTGTAATGTGCACCAGTCACAAAATTGTGTAGATTCCTTTTTAAGCTATCTGCAACACTGCAGTAGAGAGCAGACTCACCAGTATTGGCTTCATAGTCTCCAATAAATCTCTTAGTGAGAAAGCGCACAACCAGGGCTGTAAAACAATGAAAAAAATATGGGTCTTTAATGTGAACCAAAGGCAGCCTTTGCAGAACACATGTAATATCTTACTGGAAGAGTTAGTATAATATGAAACCAAGCTAATCTTGCTGTTGCTCACATGCTATTCTGCAAATCCTTCTCTCTGCACTCACACACACACACACACAAAAAGACTGGTGCCAAGCTGTGATACCTAACGCAGAGCGTTTAGCAACTTGTACTGTAAAATACCCCTCCAGCTCAGTGAGGCTTTCCAGTATAGGCTGTGGAGGGATGCTTGTTGTGACTGCAGATACAATGATCTGACCTTTGGTTTCAAATAATTTAGAAGAGTAACAAGCCAAACCCTTACTGTACTGAAACTAATCCCAATACCAACGTTAAGACCTCTGTGCCATATCAGAAGCGTGGCCGATGGATCAAATGTCTCTTCCCAGCCTTGAAAATCCTCAGTCCCCCTCTAATGAAACCCATTAGTGGTATCTAATCACACCCAGCAAACAAACTGCATGTGCTGTGCACACACGGGTCATGCTGTGGCATGACCTCCTGATTCATCTTAACCTGTGGTGCTTTCATACGCTGTTGGATTCGAACATTTTCCTTTTTTTGATCTCTTTATAACACTTACACCTCATTTTTGGCCACAGGAATTTATATTCCTGTAGTGCTTTCATCTCAGCAGATTCCTAATAATTTTCAAAACCACTCAGTTAATATCTACATAAAAAGTTTTGTTCTGCAAACAACAGTATCATAGATTTCGTTTACAACAATCATTTTTCTCACAATATGTACCGAGTCACCTCTTTGGTATCTTTACATGGGCAGCTACTTTCAGCAGGTTACCTAAAAATAACACACAGAGCATACATCACTTACAGCAGGAGAATAAAAATCGCTAGCCCATTTTTTTCTGAGTGGAAATTTAGATGCTAAACCCTCTGCACGAGACCCCGGAGATCCATTTGTGAGTACAGAAGTCCCCACACACCGGCCGGCCACACAGACCCGCAGCAAATCCTCCTGGCAAACCAGGCACCGAACAAACAAACGTAAGCACGAAGGAACTTCAAATGCTTCAGCTGCAATGGTTAAAGGGGTTGGCGCAGCCTTGGGTCTCTCGGAGCCGCCGCCGCAGGCAGCCAGCAACGAGCAAAGAGCACGAAGGACACCTGTGGGCTTACCTGTCTTGCCTACGCTGCTGCCACCCAGCACCACGAGCTTGATGATTTTGTTGGGCACGCAGTCTAGCACCGGGTACTCTGGTATGGGAAGCAAGAGAAAGTTAGTAGAATACTGTGACATCGTATCCTGAGAGATGAGACGCATGCCAGAAGGGAGAGCCGATCAACTCCAGTAGGAGTTGGGAGAGAGAGGGAGGAAAGCAGCTTCTCGGCGTCGGCTCTGGGCTGCGTGTCCCCGGGCGGAGAAGCCTTCTCGTTTCATTGAAGTAGCTTTCCCGAGGAACGTTACAGCCACCGGCCTCCTCTTCCCGATGCCTCAGCTCAGACAGCGACTTTGGAAAGCAAAAGGAAACTTTTTGATCAACCCCCGTGAAAACTGACTCCTCCATTCCCCAGCCAATCACGAGGGAAACCAGGACATTCCTCCAGCCGGGCACGGAGCGTGTGCCTCCATCAGCCTCGCTCCCCGCTTTATCTCCCCGCCGCCTGGTTTGTGTGCTGCCCCTTGGCTCCTTGCTAAAACGAGATTCTTCTGTGTTTCGGTCGTCACAGCGGCAAGATACAGCCACCCCGGTGCCCTGCTCTAATTCCACTTTGAATCATCCCGTTCTGCCTGTCTAGTTCCTCTGCATTTTCAATGGGCTCCAGCTCCGGGCTCTGTTGTTTTCCCTGTCCTATTGTGTCCTGCAGTTGGGCCCCCTCAGGGTGCCGGAGCTGATGGGACTCTCCTCTTGAGGAAAATAAACACTTTTTCCCCCCTCACACACAGTTTTCAGACAGCAGAAGGTTTTTTATTCCAAACTACAAGCTCTCGTCTGTATCCTCCAGGATACATTTGATACGCTGGGTTGTGCATGTTATTAGTTGTAACTGCCCGCTGGAATGTGGGTCAGCACAGGGCTGGGGCACTGCTGTTTCTCTGAACATGGAAAAGTGAATTTAGGGCTGACAACAGGCTTGGGAAGGCTAAGGAAGCCAGTATCCTTCAGAGCCAGACAGAGGGAACGGAGAAAGAATGACTTCTATAGGAAAACCCGGTGTAGTTTTAAGACAGCTGGCAGCTGCAGGGCCTGTAGGGATGACAGCATGTAACCCTACACGGGCTACGAGCAACTTCAGTTATCAGGGATAATGGGGAGGGAAGAAAAAGGGACGAGCAGTGGGGAGGGAACGGCCCAGATAAAGGAAAACTGCAAATAATATAAAACAGATGTAAATGAAACTACAGAAAGTACAGTCTGAGCATTCATCTCTGAAAAAAACTGGTCAAAAGGGATCTGCAAAGGGTAGGGCTGGCTTTAGACGGCGGTGGGAAGAAGGAAGCCTGGTGCAGACAGCATTCTTCTGAGACGTGTGCTCTGCCACGCTGCGTGGGAAACAGATATTAACTGAAAGCTAATCCACCCACGGATCTCGGAGACCCGAGTATGCAGATTTCTGTCTTCTGCACGCTCCTACCAGGCAGAAGGTAGGCACGGCTCCTTACACAGAGGCTGCAGCCACCAGAAGAGCTTTTTCTGCCCAGACGCTTTCATGCAGCTGCTTTCAGTCACAGCACACACATGAATTCTCCCAAGCAGGTTTTGGAGGCCGGGGTATCCCAGTGAGCTAGCACAGGAGGAAGGGGAATCAGGGCAGCTTTCTAGATTACCACCCCTTCTCAAGGCACCGGGGGCCAGGTTTTCAAATGATCTCGATTTCCATGCCAGCCTCACACAGGACCTACGCATGCCGAGCGTGAACTGGGTGCAGAGCTTCAGAAAAAGCCAGCTTTGGTGCACAGCAGTCCAGTCAAATAAGCACAGGATGCAGAAGATTTATGAATGTATCATGTTTCCAGGGCTCGCTTTCCCCTCCAAAAACTCCTTCTGAAGCTGTATTTGTGCTGAGTTGTTGTGTAAGTGTGAAGGGTTATTACTTTGACCATCATGACAGTCAGCTGATGAAGAGGGAGAACAAAAGGCCTGGAGGGCTATCCAGCTGGTGGCACTGGGAGGGAGACACCAGATCCTGTGTCTTTTGGGAACGGTTTTAAATCTCCCAGTGTAAATTGGCTTCCAGATTTTTGCAAGCACCCAGACACTGAAAAATCTTTTCCAGGAAATTTCATTACCAGGGTGCTTTAATCTTGCAGAAGTTTTGTAAGAACTGGCCAAATGAAAGGAGGAACATGAAAATGCCCAAAATCTTGCGGTCGATTAACAGGACACTTTGAAATGTGTTGTTGAGCTGCACACATTATAAATTTTAGGATTAGCTAGCGACAGTATGTAATTGTCCCCCTCCCTAAGTGTAGGATGTTGGAACCCTTGTTACCATTTGCTATTAAAAGCATATGTGAGTGAGTAATCCAAAATTATTCATTGTAAGTCTTCCTATAAAAACAAGTGGTAATATATCCACCAGCTTCTAGGTGGCCAGAACAATTTCAGCCCAGGGAAAAGGGCCAGATAAATTAAGCAATATCATGGGGAATGTTCTATATGAGCAAAGACATTCCGAGAAGAATACAGGTCTGCTGTCTTGCTTGAAACGAGAGGCAACACCGTTGACAGGAACAGAAGTAAATGTCCTTTTGGGTTGTGTCAGTGCTGAGGAACTCCAGAAGGATCTCACAAAAGCGGGCGCAGAGAAAGCTGGCAGAGGAGCTTTAGTCTAGATAAATGTAAAGCAATGCATCTAGAGAAGAATAACATAAACTACGCTTAAGTGGTGCTGAACTTGGACTTGGCACCCATAAATTAGGAAGGAGACCTTGGAGTCATCAACGGCTGTTCTCTGAGATCATCGGCTCGGTGTGCAACAGAAGAAAAATACAAGAGCAAAATGTCGGAGGGGAATGGAGAACGAGGTGTGGGGTGACATGAAAGCTCGGAGCATCCCCACCTCCAGCACAGTGTGCGATTCTCTGCATCTCAAAACCACGCAGAGGGCGCGGAGCTGGGCAACTGGAACGGTCACGGCTTGGAGCAGCTGCCGGGAGGAGGCTGGAAAAGCTGCTTGCCATGTGCTTACACGGATGCTGGTGCTGACACCCGAGAGGAGATGTGTCGGGGCAGGAATGAAAGACCAGTGCTGGAGGAAATGTTGGACTGCTTCTTTTGGCAGCTGTGATGGCTTCTGGTTGCTTAAAACAAATGTGAAAGCAGTTTTAGACTGAATCTTGGAAGCAGACCAATCGATTTCTAGTTCTTTGGCTACTATGGTTCAATCTAACTTCCTGATGCACTAGCCCAGGCTTCGTGTGCTTCTAGCCAACGCTTGCATCCACTGCGCACAGAAATCTCTGTCCAGAGGTAATAGATTCTGACAGCAGTAAAAAAAAAAGGCAATATATACTCCAGAAAGTTTTAAATAGATTCCCAAACTCCTTTTCTTATTAACCAAAAATGATAAACTTGGGGCTCTAATTTGGAAAGAATTTGAGTAAGATACGTAGTAAAACCCAAAGGGTTTTGTATCTGATCTTTATTTGATTTTCTAGATTGCCAGAACAGTCTTTTCACAGAGTGAAACCATGCAGAAGGATTCACACTGTAAGATTGTATAACCCTTGGCATGTAGAATAAGAATTGTTTTTAAACGAGATTTTCATTGTTTGTGTACAATGGGCTTATATTTAGCTAAAAAAAGCACATGTTTTTAATTCAAATTCTTCTGGAAAAACAATAGCTTAAATTAAAGGGAGAATGTTTGCAAAACTCAGAGCAATTTTGAAAACATTTGGATGATTCCGGAGATTTTACTAACCACTCGTTAGGTTGCTCGATGCAAAGATATCTGCCTTTGCATGTTGCACACAGATTACGTTATTTCCACACCATTTTTTTAAAAGATTTATTTATTAGTCTATGTTACTTCTGGCTATGATTTTTTATAAGATTTTCTATTTTTATTGGTTTTGGCACTCGTGCATATCCTCAGCGACGAAGCATAATGAAAACAAAAATATTTGCCATTGCCATAGTGCTTTTCATACGAGGATGTCAAATTGCTTTCAAAACTCTATATAATTACTCCTCATACATTTTACAAAAGGAGAAACAGATGAGCAGAGCTAGAGCATCTTGCTAAGATCCCTGCATGTTGTGAGGAAGGCGATTGTTCTCACTCTTTCCCCTTCTTCCTAGCAGGAAAAAAAAAAAAAAAGTGATCTTTCTTCTAAAAGTCTATTTGCAATGGTTTCATTTACCCCCAGTGTCTCTCTGATGCTTTTGCACAGTATTTTGACGTTATGGCAACAGTGCAAGAGAAGCGTGGCACATTTCTGAGCTGATCTTTGCAGCTTGGTCTGACTGCCTTTGTTGCAAATGTGAGGCCCAAAGGCCAGCTCTCACACTGCAGAGCTTCAGCACTCACCAAAAGTAGCATTTTTACCACCTTTTGTTCCCAGTAACCCAGTACCTCCGAGCCCGGAGGGGCAAATACAAAACACCTTTATGGCAGGTAAGACAAAACAGTGCTGAATGTGATGTGCATGGGGAGCAAGCCTTTCTCTATGTGTTCAGGACTGCACCTTGTGCAGGGCCTGATCACAGATAAAAGACATTAAAAATTAGGCATGTGGTTCAGCAGTAGCCTCAGAAGTTGTCATTTAGGGACAAGATTTTAGCACCATATTTGTACCCAGCAATAAACTGTTCCAATCCTGAGGCTAGAGGGGAAGGAAGTGTCCTCAGATGCTATTACGACATCTGTGATAAATCATATTTGGTTCTATTTTGGAATGTGAGGGAGGCGATCATTTAAATCTACAGTTAAATCTGGTTAAACGCTGTACAGATTCCACTATTTCTGTATTTCCTGTCCCTAATTTTGTTGCATTGCTGTTCATGGAAACCCTGTAAGTTGCACGTGTCTTTTTTCACTTTTAGTGTATTTTTAAAGATTTTTTTTTTTTTTAGGTTGCAGAATACTCTCCCCTGGGATCCTATAGTAGATGACGTGGGAAGTACAGCGTGTATAAGAGAACATCGCTGCGGGCGAGCAACTCAAATAGAATGGAAACATCTTGGCCTCATAAAATAGTTTGTGCTTTGGAAACTGAACCAGCTCTTCCCCACAGATATTCCCACAAGGTCAAGGCTGAAGCAAGGGGCAGCATGTGGAATCGGTTCTGCTCACAGTGTTTCATGCGCAACGTAAGCTCAGGGCTTCCTATGATCTTCACCAGCACTTTTCAACAGCACTTAATTTATAGCCCACCCAAAATATTAGTCAGGTTTCTTCCAGGTTCAACACAGAGAATTCTGTACACTGTCATCATTGGGACAACAAAGGCTTCCACCCATCTGTCTCCACAAGGGATTTTTTCCTCTGATAGGTATTTGCTTTTGGTATGCAGTGTGTGAAGTGCTACATAGTGACTGAACAGCATTTTTCACTCCTTTCCTGCTGGGTGTACAATAGACACTGTTAACACAGCGCTGTGCTCTGACAGGCTCCTTTCTGTGGTTTTGCTGAGATGGGGACGCATGGTGCAGAGCAGCAAACAATTTCTTGGCGCAGAAACAATGGTACTGGATGGCTCCGTATAAACCTGCCTGTGAGTTCTGACGACTGCTGAAGACATTCTTGGGAGAAGACGAGTTCCAGATGATCCTTCAAGACTATTCAGTGCCCCAGTGTCCATTGCCTTCCTCACTGGGAGCTTGGTGATGTCCCCCAGCTCCAGCCACTGCACTGTTGTGGGGATGTAACTCCAGCTTGGCCTTTTAATATCATGAGTCCGGCCTTTTGATATTCTGATTCTGTGATTCTTCTGCATTCAGTTTTGGGCCCCTTACCACAAGAAGGACACTGAGCTGATGGAATGTGCTCAGCGAAGAGCAACACAGCTGCTGAAGGGACTAGAAAACAAGACGTATGAGGAGCTGCTGGGGGAACTGGAGGTGTTTATCCTGGAGCAGAGGAGGCTGAGGGGAGACCTTATTGCTCTCTACAACTGCCTGACAGGAGGTGGCGGCAGGAGGGTGCCGGTCTCTTTTCATAGAATCGTAGAATCACAAAATAATTAAGGTTGGAAAAACCCTCCAAGATCATCTGATCCAACCATGCCCCTACCACCAATGTCACCCACTAAACCATGTCCCTAAGCACCACGTCCAACCTTTCCTTGAACACCCCCAGGGACGGTGACTCCACCACCTCACTGGGCAACCCGTCCCAATGCCTGACTGCTCTTTCTGAGGAGAAATGTCTCCTCATTTCCAGCCTGAACATCCCCTGGCACAACTTGAGGCCATTCCCTCTAGTCCTATCACTGTGAGAAGAGGCCGACCCCCAGCTCCCCACAGCTTCCTTTCAGGTAGCTGTAGAGAGCAATAAGGTCTCCCCTAAGGTGACAAGCAATAGGACGTGAGGCAACAGCCTCAGGTTGCACCAGGCGAGGTTGAGGTTGGGTGTGAGGAAGAATTTCCTCACAGAGGGCTCTCAGAAGGGGCTGCACGGGGGAGGTGGCAGAGTCCCCCATCCCCGGAGACGTTTCACAGACGTGTGAACGTGCCACTTAGGGACGTGGCTCAGCGGTGGCCTTGGCAGCTCGCTGACGGCTGGGCTTCATTTTGGGGCTTTCCCAAGCTGCAAGGGCAGCGGGGCGGAACGCGGGGCGAGGCGGAACCCGCGGGCGGGCCGCGGCGGCCCTCAGCCGGCTCCGCTTGGGCGCCGCACCGGCGGCCCCATTTGGCGGCTGCGCCACCCGCGGCCCGGCTGCCGCTGTCAGTCGGGCGGCGGCGCAACATGGCGGCGGCGGCGGCGGGCGGATGGAGGCGCTGATGACGGTCCGGAGACTCGCCTCCATCTGTACCATGGTGGGTGAGCCCGTCGGGGACGCGGCCCCGTGGGGACGCGGGGCTCCGGGCCGCGGTTCCAGAGGGTGAGGGGTGACGAGGCCCGGCCGGGGAGGGAGAAAAGTGGGAGCCCCCGCTATAGGGGAGGCCTCGGGTGCTGGGAGCGGGGTGCCTGCGGCTGAGGGGAGCGGGGTTCTCCTCCCCGCCAGCTCGTGTTTTTGTGGTAACTGCAGCGTTTTGAAAGCTTTGTGATCGTTTTGGGTGGAAGCGTGGAGCAGGGTATGGTGCGTGCTGCTAAAACCTCCAGAGACAGACAGGTCGCTAATTGCGTGGTTATGCGGGGTTTTGAACGAGGTTACTTTGTAAAAAGAGGCCAGCGAGTGGCTTGTCCAGCTCTGAAGCACAGGTGGCTCGTAGCAGAATGCCGTGTCTCACTGTCATATGCCATCTAAACACAATGTATTTGTTCCTAGTGTGGGGAGTTGGAGCAGCACGAGCTGGCCTAGGGGTCTGAGTGGCCAAAACCCCACATCAGATCAGGCTGAGGACGTGGGTTGTAGTGGCTCTGTGCCCTCCATCTCCATTCAAACTGGTCAAACATCAGTTCTAGATCTTGTTTGAAACAGTAGCAAAGCAGGCATGGGCTGCATCCTCAGAACAGCTTCAGAGGCTGACTTCTGACCTGTGCAAAGAGCGGAAGGGTTTGCTGTTGCCTTTCCTTGTGGGTACTGACACCAGTTTTGATTAACTTAGGATCCATTTAAACTGAGCTATAGTCTTGTTTTACAAAGCTCAGGTTTGGAAAGTCATAGTAATACTTGTAACAACAGATTTATTTATTTATGTTTAATTTAAGGCAATGAGTGTCTGATAGAAAAAAAAATCAATTTAAATATTGCAGATCACCCAGAACTTCATACTCTGCTAATTTCACTAGATTTCTTTTTTTTTTTTTTTTTTTTTTCCAAAGCAACTTGTACTTCTAATTGCCCATCAGAAACACAGGTGAAATTAAGGTCACGAGAGGCGGCTGAATCACGCCTTCGTTGCGGAGTTCCGTACCCCAGAGGCAGGCGATTGACTCAGTCCCTTACAATATTTTGGATGCGTTCCTGAGATCTGCTGACTGAACCTCAGATGAAGAGGGTAAACGCGAGGCAGTGCGTTTTCCTATGACTATGCAGCCAAACCTGACTACAGTCATTTGGGTGTTTGTGATTTGTTTGTAGAGACTTTGACTATACATATTCAGTCTGGGATTCATTTTTGCACCCATGCTTACCTTAATTTTGGTTGGGACGCTAGAGGAAAGCTAAGCAGGTACTTGTAGCCTATTAATGTCCATGCTGAAGTACCATTCTTTTTCAAGAGAAGGTTTCTAGCAATTATGTTTTCATCCTGTTGCAGCTTTGGGGTTGTAACCCTAATATTGCAACTTTGTGATATAAGCATTTTGTCAGATGTTACTGATTTTTTCAGTGTGAGCGTTCTTGGTGCCTATGTGGCTTGGGTAAACTTACTGGCAATGTCACTCTGTCATCTCTTCAGCTAGCACGTGAAATGTAAGGTTCTGGGTGCTGTGTTTTAAAAAATGAATTGCTTTATTTGCATCTACTTCAATGTCCAGTAAGTAAAAATATCATTTGCCTTGTCACAACGTGAATGTGAAAAATGTAAGCCTTCTTTCTAAAACCACTCAGTTGCTTTAACACAGTCCCTTTAGGAAATGACTTTCTGGGGAATTATGCTAATCTGTGCTGTCTGTACAGTACTGGACATGCTTCTAGTAAAACAAGCAGTTTTCACCAACAGTTCTCGTCATAGAACAGCTCAGGTTGAAGGGACCTCAAAGATCAG
The DNA here is from genome assembly GCA_011076525.1 of Nettapus auritus. NCBI lineage: Eukaryota > Metazoa > Chordata > Aves > Anseriformes > Anatidae > Nettapus > Nettapus auritus. The sequence continues at coordinate 16,200,607 of CM021768.1, forward strand.
CTAGTTGCAACCCCCTGCCGTAGGCAGGGACATCATCATCTGTACTTTGGGCTGGAAAGCTGGAACACAGGTTTATGTTGTTCCCAGACCCTCGGTTAGTACTGTAAGGGCTGGTGATTCTGACATTCCATTTCAGACGCTCCAGTATTCTGCAGTCTCTTTAAAAACTGAATTCTGTGCCCAAACTCATTAGCAGGCAGTAGTACTTTTGTAACTTTAGTTTGATCCCCCCCCTAAAATAACTCCCAGGTTTTTGTAGTGTGGATCACCTCTCCTGTGCCTTCTGATCGTGGCGTTTCCGGTGCGTGAGCACCGTCCCTCTTTCAGCAGTTGCATAACATTCGTGTGGCAACTACGGCGTTGGCGAAGATTGGAGCTCACAGGAAAATACGTGGTAACTGGGAGTGATTCATCGCTTGGTAAGGATGCTGACACCATATGGCAAGGCACATCCATAGCCAAGAGCTACCAGCTAAAGCTCTGGTTCTCTGCTCTGTCCTTTTGTCTTCATTTTTATTACCTGGCCTCCCTTTGTCACGGACTCTAGGATTTTTCATTTTCTTTTTGCAAGTCACAGCAAAATGAAGTGGCAGAACAAAACAGAAAGACTCAACAGAAACTGTAGAGACTTTTTTTAATCCCCTTACCTTCTGCTTCATGAAAAATGCATAGCTCCTGTTTCAAAAGTATATTTAAACTGGCGTGTTTCTAGTTCTATGGCATACCTGCAGTCATGGACAGATGTGAAGCCTCTCTTGACTAAGAGAGGAAGGAGGGCTGAATCGCCATGGGTCTGACTGTGTCATCTGATCCAGAATACGCCTGTTGTGCTGCAGGGCTGTGACAGTCAGCTGTAGGACTGAGTTCACCAGTCAGGGTCTTTGTGGCATTGACAATAACCTTTTGTTGGTGGTGGTCTTTTGTCTGAATAAGCGAATCAGAACGCTAGTATGGAGCAAAGTAAGAAGCACAGGGATCTGATCTTTTCCTCTGCGGACTTTGTGAAAAGTCTTTGGCAAGCTATTAACAGAAGTATTGGCGTTTGTCGGTAGGTAATTAGGGACACTTCCCCTAGATTCATGTCTAATTGTTTGCTAAACCAGCAAGACGTGCCTTATGAAGAACTCAAATCCAGTATACAAATTGGTGGTAGTTCTGCTCTATATCCTCGCTGCACTGATTCAGAGGAGTAATTACTAACTGCAGCGCTCGAGCAGGGATGACTGATTCATTTGTAAGCAATACGTTTCCATTTGCCATCTGAATAATTCACATTATTCAGTTCAAGCAGGGCTTTCATGTCCTTGATGTATCCCGTGTTTCACCTATCCTGCTGTTTCACCTTGTCCTGGTTTCAGTTGGGACAGTTTCCTCCTAGTAGCTGGTGGAAT
>CM021768.1:16202007-16236919 GCA_011076525.1 Nettapus auritus
CGAACGGCTGTGTGGTGTTTAGCTGCCGGCCGGGTTAAACCACAACACACCTATATTTTTAGACGTTTGGTTTAGCTTTAGCAGAGAAATGGCATTTCTGGCTGGGAAGGTGTCACGGAGGAAGTGGAAGGAAGGGAGGACAGAAGCCGAGCTAGCTCAGCAGACTTCTGTTTCCAGCAGTGCTCTGCTTCTTGATTTGTTAAGTTAAAGGAAACAAATGCCCATCTTTGTACTTAGTGCACAGCTTGAGAGTGTCCTGCTTCATAGCAGGGAAGAAAAAAGCGTGTGTAACCCTTCGCAAAATAGTTTGTAGGTCGCTATGGTTCTTCTGCTTGTGCTCTAGTTTAAGGCTGGGTGTGCAGCGGGTGGTTATCGATGTGTTCTCCTGATCCTGGACTTGTAGCAGCGTGGGGATGTGGGCCTGCGCCTGGCAGGCAGAGTGCCTGCATCTGACAGCCCCACAGGCGGACTGTGTGCTGCTTTCTTCTGAAGGCTTCTTAGGATTTTGTGCAGGAGTCCTGAGCTACCACGTAGGTAAGTCTGCTGTCCTGGCGTCTGTTGTGATCTCACATCGTTTATCAGCTTTAAAGTTTAACGCCTTCGCTATCTCTGGGAAAGTGAGAGATCACAACTGTCGTGAGACCTGAGAGAGACCTGGGGGCAGCGCGTGGTTCGCTGCAAGCAGATACTGCTCACACTAGAGGATGGTACTACAGGAGCTACTGCAGTTTCAAAAATGAGGTGTGAGTACGGGGGAAAAGGTATGAAAATAGCAGAGTGAAGATGGTTCAAGAGATGCTCTGTAGAATCTTGTTTTGTTCTTTAATCAGGATTCAGAAGAGATGGTTTAAGACAGTGAATACCTGTGTGTATACACACATCACTTACTGCCTTGTACATTAGAAATTGCACCGCTTTCAGCGTTTACACTCTCAGATGTCAGTTCAGAAGCTTCCTGGACTTGTTGCCAAAGCAAAGGGCTGCGCTGTAGGTCGTCATGTTTTGTTTCTGGTCCTTTATCTTAGCTCCTTTCCTAGTGGATTGTCCACTTAACCTCTCCTGCCGTGCTGTGAATATACACGCCTTCAGACCCAACGGTGGGCCTCGTGTCTGGATTTTGCTGCTGCGCTGTTATCCCGAGGTCTGGGCTGGTCTCCTTCAGCTCCAGTGCATCAGTGCCTATTTAACCTGTACGTGCGTAGTGCCTGAAGTCACAACTGCTTGTGAGCACTTGGGCAAGCTTGGAGTCGGTGGCTAGGAAGGGAGAAATGAACTGCTTACAGTACCACGTTACAGAGGTACAGAAACTGCTGCTCGGAGTCCTGACTTCCTAACCTCAGTCGGCATCCTTTCCGTGGGCTCTTTCAACTGGAGCCTGGCTTTGCTGTCTGATTTTAAAGAGCACAAAACTGGGATTTTGCAAGTGCGTGTGACTTGCTGTACCTTGGTAAGCGAGGCACAGATCCTGTGGACCTTGCAAGACCAGCTCCTAATTACATAAACGTCTCAGTGAAACAATTTACAAAGCACTCTGTTTTAATTTCCTTAAAAATACTTTAATTAAAACTGTACTCAAGGCTTGAAACACTTGGTAGTAGTAAATCTGTTCTGAAACACAGCGTTTTGTAATTTCCCGTCGGTCTCCGTAAGCCTCGCTCCCTTTTTCCTCCTTCCAGAGCCAGCCTTCGCTGCGAGCACTTTGTGCAGACTCAGAAAATGCTGTCACGTTTAAAAGCGTGGAGTTTGGGAAGGCTGTGGCACCCTTGTAGCTGCTCCTTTCAAGATTATCAGCTTGCTCGCCTGCATAAGCACGCTGAGTGCCGGAATCCAAAGTTCAATTTCCCGCAATTTGCTCTGCTGAGGACGTGAGCCTGCGTGAAAGGGCTCACCAAGTTTCAAAAGAAAGGGAAGTAGCATCTAATTCTGCGTTTAGAAGATCATGGCTCTACGTTTTAGCAAGTGTTTCAGAAATACAGCCGCGGGTTTGCTCCCTCCTCCGCTCCCCCACGCGGTGATTTGGATAGTCCTGAAGCTGGAACTATTCTGACAGCCAGCGCAGCAAAGGAGATGCAGGCAGAGTACGAAATGCATTGCTGCCTGAGGATTTCTTCCCTGAAACGTTCAGAGGAGCGCTGGCCTGGCCTTCTTGTTCGTTTTTCCTTTTGCTTTTTGTTTGTTCCCTCGTTAAAAATCTCTCGTTAGTCATGCAGTTCATTTAATGAGCTTTTGTCATCTTGAGGGCTGTGTGGCGGTGCCCCTTGGAGCCTTTCTGCCCAGCTTGAAAGCCACTTCCTGGCTTTTATTTTTTTTTCAAATGCTACATCTTTTCCTGCTCTAATTTCTTAAAAAGAAAGGGTCAAATGAGCAATTAGTGGCTTCAGCAAGACCAGTGCGCCGGATCTGTGCTGGATACTGAAATCTCTCCTGGATCCCTTCCTCTTTCTTTGCCGTTCCTTAAGGGCAATGTCTCTTGCGGGCAGGTGCACGCTGTGCGCTCAGCAGGAACCAGCTGGTTCCCATCCAGAAGCTGCATTCGTGCAGTGCTGAGCCCAAGCTGCTCCATCTGAAGGCGTTTTTATTCCGCCGTGCTGTGCAGCTTCTGAACGTGCAGCTGCAATGGAATTCTGGGCATAAACGAAGCTGCAAATTATGTCGTTTGCACTGAATGATATTAATTGCAATGGGAAAAGGATAAAAGGTTCGCATAAAAAGCGTACAGCGTCGAAACCAATGTTTTGCACCGAGCTTAAGTATACATACATAGCAAGTAATTTATCTTAGAGAGGCTGAAATTCAGCTTTCCATGGAGTTGTGCATGGAGAGTTTTAAATTAACTGATTCTCCCTAGCTTGTTAAAAGTCATCTGGTGATGAGGTTGGTCTTGGGCATATTGTAGCTAGCAGAGCAGTTGAAGGATACATGCGGGCATAGGATACTGCAGTTTAAACATCATGCAATGTACATGTAGGATTTTTTGGGGGACCTCTGAGAGCAGTAATGTGTGCACTGATGGCGTTAGGAGTCACTCTTCTGAAAATCTGCTAACTTCAAATAAACTGCAAATGAAGCATCTAAAAGGATGGAGCACCCCTACAGAAGCTCAGCAGTGACCTACTTGGATTTCTCATAGATTTTGTCAAGTTCATCGATGTTAAAAGCAGTAACAAACTGTAAGCTCGTGATTGCATTTCTCTGAATACCAAGAAGAGCTTCACAGACCTATCTACTTTCTTCTATTGCACTGTAAGCAACGGCGTCATCTTTGCTAGCGTTTAAAAAAACACTGCTAGGACTTGTTTGGCGCCTGTTTAGATATCTGTAAACCTCTGTGTCCTTCTAAGACGACAGACAAATCGTCAGTATTTTGTCCTTCTGTGTTGAGCTAGTAATGAAGCTACTTCCAAACCTGTCGCCAAGCTGCTGTTAGGTGGGTTTCCCTGTGTCATTTCGAGAGTGCTGCATCATGTAGAGCATCTCAGAAATGCTGCTTCCACGGTAGCCACCTTCAGTGAGTATTTCAATGTGTTCTTTTTTGTGCCTTCAGTTACTCTCTTTTCACCATAGTGTCTTCTTTTTTTCTTATTGTACTTCTCTCTTCCAGCCTATTCCGTCAGTTTGCCATCTCCGCAATTAGGAAACGGCCCCAGTTCCTAATAGCCAGTGAGTTGTGCTAATGTAAGACGTTCCACCCTTCCCTCAAAGCAGATGTGAATCCAGCACCCTCCAGAATGTGCGGGACAGCTGCCTGAGCCCTCTTGGGTGCTTAGTCCTGGAGAGCAATTCAGCTGGCAACAAGAAATCCCATAAACTGCTCTGCCTCCCCCCACCAAACCCACGGGGTGTTGCAGAGGGGGCAGTGGGGTCTTCCTGCTCACAGCCCCTTCCCTTCATCTGCTTCGTGTCTTTTCCGACTTCATTTCACAGCTTCAGTGCCTCTCTGCTCGCCGTTTGCCCAAGCAGCAGTACGGCGTTGACCTGATTATTTCTGACAAGAGTTCTGAATAACAGCAAGGACACTGACCGGGCTTGTGCTAATTCTGATCCTTTTCTTGCAGAAGCTATGGCAGCAGCTGCTTCGCGCTCAGGTCTGCTTGCAGGCGTATCGAGATAGTACGGCACTGCTTCTGTAACCGTTCCCACATCTGTGCGGTTATCTTCGTGGCTGCAAGAAGCAGATACTTATAAATGGAAGCGTAAATTCTTCAAATTGTGAACGTTGTTAATTCGGGATGAGAGCTTTGACTTGTGACGTTGCTTGTTCTGCAATAATCCCTTTATTCGCAGCTGAGTTTTGCAGAGGCGCAGGACTTGCGTGGATTTTAGTCTTTGAAAAGAAAGCGGTGCTCAGAAGGAAGTAGTAAGTTGAAGTAGGAGCCGTGAGGATGCCGGACATGTGGATTTTGTCGTCTGCTGACCGCAGCTGAGTTCTGTGCAGCTGTGTTCAATCACTCCCAGCTGTTCTGCTGCTCGTCCGTAACCTCAGAAGAGCTCCTCAGCTCTGGGCCTTATAACTGTTTCTGCCACAGAGCTACCTGTGGATGGCGGGTAGGAAATAAGCCTGTCAGTGTTTTTTCACTTGCATAGTGCGTTGGGCTGGATATCAAACTTTCAGATTGCTCTACCGAGCAAAAACAATTCGGTTTCCAAGTTGGAAGACTTCACAGATCTCTCTTGTGGTTTTGAGGGATTATGAGGTTAAAATTTCAGCTATGCCGTAGGATCCCTTCCTTTGTGATGACTTGCCTAGCTAGCTACCTCAGGTAAGGGGAGTTGAAACTAGTCTTTACACATCCTTTTTGCTCTCCCAAACTCAACGAAACCTGCCTTAGAGAGGCTCTTGGGGTAAATCAGAGTTGTACGCAGTCCTATCTTCCCCGTATGTCACACATATCTAATGTTGGCGTGCTGTCCTCACCAAGCCGCTATGAAAATTGGAGAAAAACTTGAATATTAACAATTCCCTGTGCTTTGTGTGGTTCTTTAAATCCTATGGGACTTTTTTTTTTTAATGGATATTCCTCATCTTTTCTGATGGAAATCAGTGAGCACGATTATTCTTGGAAAGCTCCCTCTTGTAAGATTCAGTACCCACAAAGCAAAATGACTGCAGCTATCGGAGGAAACGTTTAGTTGTCTGTACGCTGCTGGGCTTTTCTTGGCTGCTGTTGGCAGCGTTTCTTACGCGGATAGCTCGGAGGGGCCGGGCAGCTTTCGCTGTTAGTGCCAAGCTGTGCGAACCCAGCGAGCTGAGCTCGCTCCTTCTCGAGGCTCAGCCACTCGTGCCCGTGGTGGTGTGAACGGCAGAGGGGACGTCTGGCAAAGCGCGGCCAACCTCGGAGACATCGTTCTAAGGCACGGTAATTGCTAGAAAATCACAAGTCCTGGTTTCAGGTTGCTGAAACTGCGGTTGTCTCCTCTCCCCCCACTGTGGAAGTGCTGAATTCGCGTCGCTCAGTCTGGTTACAGGAGCAGAACAGTATTACCGCTTCAGTTAAACCAGGGGGTGGCTTTTTTGGGGGGGGTGATTGTGTTGACTTCAAACGGGTGTTCTCTACGTTCTCTCGGAACTACTGTGTACAAAAAGTTTTCTCTCTGCCCAAACCAGAGCAGCAGTTCCTTGGGAGTGTTTCCCTGGCCTCCTAGAAGTCCCAGGGATGTTCTTTTGAGGTTTTTACAGGATGTGTTTGTCTTGTGCTAGCACTGAGAAGTCAGTTCTGGCCTCATGCATGAAACCTGTGCGTTTAGCTGCATTTTATTGTACAGCGCTTGCTTAGCTTTTCCATGCCAAGAAAACTTGATTGGTGTCTGAGTGATTTTTTTTCTTGATGTTTTTATTGCCCCCACAATGTGTGTCATAGTTTAGCAAAACACTATTGATTTTTCTTACGGTTTTACATGCCTTTAAAAGCTGTAAGATGCAGGAGGCTTTCTCTGTGGCATGCCAGCAGAATTACATCTCTTTGACTCTTCAAACAGCCGAATACCATCGCACCTGGATGCTTGCCGCTTTGGTGAATTTTATTTCTAGATGGGGATTTTTGTTTCCAAAGTTGCCAAGTGTGCATTGTTTCTTATGACTAGGTATTTGTTGGCAGAGTATTTATCAGGTTGGAAAAATGCTGTGGCGGGGTGGGAAGCTGTGTGTAGCACCTTTCAGTCCGAGAGCAGCGCTGCTCCTCAGGCTCCATTCCAGCGAGGCACGGCTCGAGTCTCCAGCTGCGTAACAAATTTGCCGCCTGCAAATTCAGTTGCAAGGATCGCAGGTTGCGAGGAGCTGAGCTTTGACTGCGGCTATGTGCCTTACACACGAATATCATGTATTTCCATCCGGAAACATGCCCGAGGCCCGTTGGCGTTGTCACTGGGAGGTGTTTTTTCCCTACGTACTTGTTGCCTCGTGGAGCTTAGGTCTCCTTGGGGCTCGCTCCCGTGCTGCGTCGCGCTAATCGCTGCAGCTTGCAGTGGAGTAATGCAGTCGTGCTGTGGTAGGCAAGTACGTTTTCCAGAGCCTCTTCAGTATGTTGTGTACTATTTAATTTGTGAATCGACATCTTCAGAACTCCGGATGAGTAGTTTGTGATTTTGATTCCCTGCACAATTAGTCTGGGTCTTGTTTTGGTTGACATCATTTTGGTGTGCTAATTCCAAATACCATCTGACAAGGGCCTTCAGAAACCTTGTGACTAAATGTTGGGTTCATTTAGTTTCTGCAACTGAGTAACTTTAAATTAGGCATTTAATTTACTACAGGAACCTTCATTTTTCATCTACTCCTATAGTGAACTCATCCAAAGTTACAGTTTGGGGGCAGTAGATAGAAGTAAGCATTTGAAGGGGGGAAAAAAAAAGGCAGAGATAATGATAGATAGCAAGTCTTAGGTCTAGGTTTTTTATTACTATTTTTTTTTCTTTTCAGGAGGGACACGTAGTGGAGGGAGAAAGAAAAAAAGTAGCTGGGAGCAGGGAATGGGTGTAGGGAAACAGGAGAGGAGCTGCCTGAACTGGCAGTGACGCCTCGGAGATGTCCTGTGCAATCCCTGCTTGCAGAGAGCCTGGCTTGTAAATCTATCAGCACCTCTGTTTTGGTGTGGTTTTTATAGTACCAGAATTTGAGTCTTCCTTGTTTTATGTCTTTTTTTGATGTATGTAATTCCTGTAAATTGACGTGGGAGATCTGACTACAGCGTTGCCCTTTTCCTCTTAAACTGAGTTATTTCTTAGGTGCTTTTGTGGTTCTTAGAATTTTTTTCTTCCTTCTATCTTCTTTCCACCTATATTGTCTTTAATGGTCTAAATACAGTCTCTGCTTGCCAGAGGCTTGTACTAATAGCAGAATGCTAATGGAAATGATTGAAATAGCAATTAAAAGCCATTGCTACCTTCAGGGAAATAGGTGAATTGTGTTTTGTTGGGCTGTAATTTGTGATTGTTGAATGCTTTTCTGAGGAGTTTGTATGTGAGCCTTAATGTGGCTCGTCCGTGCAGTCGGATCCCTGTTTGCAGAAAGTTGCAGGTGGAGTGATTGGGGCATGCAAAACGGAAGCCAAGAATCCAAAGCGCTTGGATGCTGCGCCGAAGGACGGCGACTCCTTAGGCAGCTGTACCGATGCAATGGGAAGCAGCCGAGGGCTGGTGGGCGGTCATCAGGAAACAGCAGAGCACAGGACGGAGTGGGGTGTGAGGGCAGGCACCGAATCCACACTGGGAGCTCAGCTGTGAGGTGTTGGTGGTTAAAAAAAAAAAAATAATGGGAAGAAATGCATAAACCACTTTGAATGGGAACCAGCAAACTTGGATGTTGGTGTGCTTTAGTTCTTGTTCTGTGCAACAATTAAAACTCTATGGATATGTGGTGATGTTCTGGGGGCTTCTCTATAAAAGTGAGTTCTGTCCTCATTATATTGCTGGAGACTCGAGGATATATCCAGAAGTACACGGTAAGCTTCAGCTTCCTTAAATTAAAGGTGCCAAAGCACTGCCAAATGAGCTGAGTTTGAGGAATGTCTCATAAAATATAAAACCTTTCTTTCCATTCTTATCTTAATCATGCTCCCCCTGTCCATAATACTTTTCAGGAGGGAGAAAAGAAAAAAAAGATAGTATTTCTGATAGAAAGTGTCAGTGAAGGTAAGACTTAAAAAAAAAAAAATTCTTTATGTATGATAGAGACAAATAATCAACAGCCACACTTACCTTCAAAAACTGCTACAGCATTGGAAGATCTAATGAATGCTCAGAAGTGTACGCTTTGAATACTCTAAACGCATGTTGAAATATGTTTAGAACAGAGAATTTGGTGAAAAGTACCTGTCTTAGTTACTCAGGCACCTTAAACATGGCCATAAGGTAACAGCGCAAGTCTTGATGATCACATAGCATCCGACGGATGCAGGTCGAGATTACATAGCAATGATTTAATATTAGCCGGGAAGTTGTATGTAATACATTGGAAGTTAACATTTATGCAGTTCCCTCCCTCCTGCAGCCCCGAATGGGTTCCATAAGGGAGCTGTCTTTTTGTTCCTTCAGGAAGGTGCAGCCCACATCAGACAGACATCTTTTCTTTCATGGAATTTGTAGCCTCTGTGGTTGCTGTCCTCTGGGTTTAAAAATTGTGTGTGTGTTACAAGTTTCTTTATTTTTACAGTACGTGCTTGACTAAGTTTAAATTGGCATTTCTACACTGTGACTAATCGGAAAACTTAAATGAGAACGACTTTCTTGCTGTTAATTTTCAAATAAAATCAAATGCAAAGAAAAAACTTCTGTTAGATCAGATGGTGCCCTGCTGTAATTCTGGCTGATGAAGTAGAACCTTGAAGTGAGAGTGTGGTGCCTTTTATAATAATAAATTAAAGTCATCGTGTTGGTTTCAATTTCAAGAACATAGGAAACACCAGCTGCTAATTCTTCGTGGAAGTACCTTTTCCTTAGCTTCTTTGTTTCTGTGGCGGTAGTATGAATTCTGTTGGATTTTTTGTAATTTTTTTTCTCTCTAACATGTTGTTTCTTTGCAGGGCGCCAATGCCTCTGCTTTGGAGAAAGAGATTGGTCCTGAACAGTTCCCTGTGAATGAGCATTACTTTGGCTTGGTCAATGTAAGTGCATGTTCTATGCTTTAAGTGCTGTTTTTTTAATTCACATCGTCATTTGGAATTTAACGGGCTTCTGTTAGAACTTCATTTTGAGCCCTTCTGACGTAAAGGGGGACTCTGCACAGACACCACATCTTGCAATGCCTCGTTGTTAACCAAGATACAAATTTTGTCTTAAAAAACAGAGAAATAAGTGTTTTGTTATAAATATTGATTAGTGAGAGCATTTTTTCCTGCCTGGTACATTTCTAATTATAAGATTTTAGTACTGAGCTAGAAAGGTCATTAAAGTGTGTCTGTTTTTGGTGTTCTCTCCATCTAGAAGAGAGCCTTGATGTTACGCTGATACTGCGGTGTATGGGATTCCTGAGGCTTTTAAATGTTACTTTTCTAAAACATCCTGCTCACGGGGGATTTGTGGCAGTTCTTCGAAGCAAGTACATAGCCAGATGAATGATACTAACTTGGCCAATAATTTTCTCACGTGTAGTAACGCTGCTCTTTTATTTTTTGACAGCCTTGTATAACAATGAGTCCTTCTGAAAAGCTCTATTTTTTCTATCTGTCAGCTTGTGTTCATCTGACCTCATTAGGATCTGCTGAGCAGGAGGAGTTGTCTACCTAAATTAACTGTGGAGAGAACTGGTGTTGGTCTTGCCAGTGCTTCTGGAGGAGAAAGGCAGCTGTTGGGCCTGTGACATCTTTTACAGTGGATGTAGGAGGCTGGTTAATAGAAACGGGTTCTGTGGCATCGTACCCGTGGTGTGAAAATACAGTTCTGGCCAAGCTCACTAGAACCCCAAGTATACTTCTGTTTGCTGGTCATCTAGGTGCATCTCGTTGAAAACAGCGATGATCAGAGCAAGGTTAGCATAGCTACTGAAGTGTTACTTGCTGCAGCTCATCAGAAACTCATTTAATTGCCTTCTGTGTGGGCCTCTGGCAGTTTATGTTCTCAGACAGCAAGATATCTAAACACACTGAGTTACACTCCTTAAGTATGGTGTTAATGGCCGTTCCAAAGCTTCTGAGGTTTGCACCATAATGAGGAAATGGAAGGCATCTTCAATCGTAACATAAATAGCAGAGTGATGAGTAGTGTGAAGAGGGAAAACAGCATTCTAAAAATAACCGCAGTTGTTATGCCCGCATCCATTCTCCGTTCAGAAGGACAAAATATGACTAATACTGTTGTGCTCCATTTCTTGCAGTCGGTTTCTTAGGGATGATCGTTCTCATGCTTGTTGTTTTGGAGAGCTTTTGCCTAAGCTATTTCTAGTTCTTTCATGATGTGAAATTAATTGGAGCACTTCAGTACTAGTAAATATGTAGTTGCACTGCAAACAGAACCAGGTGTTGAAATCATGGACAATGAAGGCTTTCCAAAAATTGTTTTACAGTTTCCTCTGTGCATCAGGGAGCTGAACCAGCTTGCCTGCAGTCAGACAATTGCTAACACCGCTGCAGAGTGTATGGGAGAAGGCTCTGACCCTTCTGACAGCTGCTACTGAAAGGGATTTTGTGCAGTGTTGAAGTGTGAGAGGGACGGAACATTGTTTTAGTTCTAGAACTTAATCTCAGTTTTCATTCTAAAAAGCTTCTTGTCTTAAAATGAGCCGTTGAATTTCCTTTACGCTTTAAAAGCCAGATGTTTGTAGACTTCATACACACAAATTGAGTATCTGATCTGTGCGTAGGACTAGAAATATTCAGCACCCTGAAAACACAGACTGATTTCAGTTAAAATTATAACACTGATATGTAATAATGTTTATTTTTGGAGAGCTGTCTCTAATACGGAGAAGAGTAGATCAATAATAGAGTTGTTCAGAAGTTTCCCAAGTCGCTGAATTGCTCGAAGTTGGAAGGATTTTGTTCTAGCATTTAAGAAGTCAGAATTTCTGAAATAAAATGTATCACGTGGTCTTTCTGTAATGTGCTTGGCATGCTGTAAAATACCGAAAACGCCGGCAGGTAAAATAGTGATTGAATCATAGCCATAGAATATCCTGAGTTGGAAGGGACGCACAAAGATCATCGAGTCCAACTCCTGGCTGCATGCAGGACCACTCAAAAACCAGGCCATGTGTCCAAGAGCGCTGTCCAAATGCTTCTTGAACTCCAGCAGGCTCCCTGCTCTGATTGTAGGAGGAGAAGTGCTTCCATGTTATGTTGCTGTGTAAAAGTGGTAGCAAACAAAGCAAGCTGAAACGCTATTTAGTAGGAATATTTTATACAAGGAGATGTTTTAAACCCTCCTGAACACTCCTGAAATCTCACTAGCTGGGTGTTTGTAAACTTTTTGGAGGTGCACCATGACCTCCCAGTTTTTAAGGTGGTTACCTTCTACTTTCTTCTCTCTCTTTTTCTGGACTTATGATGGACAAATATATTACAGTTTCCAGATGAGGTATCTAGTCAGGCTTGGGGTGGTTTTGCTGCCTGTTTTGTATTGTATGCAGATTTAGTTAGTGTGATGTTTGTTTGTGTGTTTGATTTAGAGGTCATTCATATGCATGACTTGGGTTCCATCCTAATTCATGTTTGCTCAGCTTGTATATTTGTTTTCCTCATGTCAACAACAGCTTTAACTGCTGTTCCATGTTTGCATATGGTACAAATTATTGTTAATGTATGTGTAATGGTGTAGCCTTTTGAGCAGTGTGAATTAAACTTGCAGTCGTTGTGCTACGTGAATTACACTGAATTCTGGTGAACAGTAGTGGCCATACTCTTGGTAATACATAATAAAATCATCAGTAATCCGTAGTCGGTTCTGTATGCTCGTTTTGTTTATCTTAACATTTTGCTCTCAGTGCTCTTGGGCTGCAGAATCTCCCTACCAGAGTATTTTGGGACTGGCAAACCAAAAATTGTTTCCCTTTTGTGAAATGACAGCACTGTAGGATATAATAGCACAATAAATTGCAAAGAAACAACTCAAGCAGAAACAACTCAAGCAAGAATGCTGTATTTCTTCTAGATGATATGCTAATATCTCAGTTTGTTTCTCCTCGTTAAGCAATGTGGAACGCTGCCTGTGGAAGCCATTATCGCTGTCCTCTCTCTAAAATGACACTGCCTTCAGATAGGGCAGATGTAAAACAGCTGCTCTTCGAATTTGCCTGCATCATATACTTTTCATATTTCATTGTAAACAGGAAATACTTCAGACATACCTTGCTAACTATCTCCAAAAAGTAATCTGTGTATGCGATGCAGGCAAATCAGATATAAGCGTTCACGCGTTGAGCTCTCATTGCTGTAACGCAGTCGAGATGCGGGGATGCCGTCTCTTCCTTTTGGTATTTACTCTGTGCTGCTCCACCATTGGCACCTCTCCAGATGGGTAACGCCGGGATCTTCCCGGATTAATAATGTGCTGTCTCCAGAAGGTCTGATTTTTATGATGAGCCCTCAATTGGCTTTTTTCATCAGTGCCTTCCTGCTTTATTTTGGTGCCCAGTATCACTTTGACTGTTTTCTTCATTTTACTGCTGCTTCCAGTTGTGACGATGTTCGGATGAGCCTTTCAGAACATGCCTACTAGTAGCTCCCCAATAAATGACCTCGGACAGGCAACTTGTCCATTTTCAGTGTGTGACGTTCTTTATGAGTAACTTCTTTTATTACTTTTTAGCAGACCTAACACGAAAATGTTTGTTTTCCTTTTGTTCTGTTTTAACCAGTTCGGCAATACCTGCTACTGCAACTCAGTCTTACAGGCACTTTATTTTTGTCGTCCATTTCGGGAAAAAGTTTTGGCATACAAAGTGCAGCCTCGAAAGAAGGAAAGCCTCCTGACATGCCTCTCTGATCTCTTCAACAGTATTGCTACGCAAAAGAAGAAGGTGGGAGTCATCCCACCCAAGAAATTTATTTCCCGATTGAGGAAAGAAAATGGTAAATGAATAAATGAATTCTTTATGTAGATTTAAGCACTGAATACCTACGCATGTAAAAATGGGAACAGTTGCCTTTTTAAGTGAGTCCAAATTATCAGGTTGTAGCAGATTTCTGGAACACTTTTGAACTCCAGTTTGTGGTATGAATTTTTGCCACCTCTGTATCATAGGAAGAGATTATATCCGAATTAACTGTGCTGTGTCATAAGAGGATTATCTGGATATCTTTGTTTCTGTGCTTGCTCAGACCAAGTACGGAGAGCTTACACAAGTCTCCGTACTGCAGTTACTCCATGTTGGCACCATGTTCTGTAGAAGTCTGTTGCAAGTCAGCACGCTTCAGGTCACTGCTAGAATCTGCCATGACTAAACAGACCTCACGGAGTCGGTCAAAGTTAAAGTCTGTAGGGAGCCTTAATCACCCTTATCCTGCTTTCTTATATTTGTGGTACAATAAACTTGTTATGATGAGAACTGGTGGTTATTTCCCAGGGCTAGTTTGTGAGGAGTTCTGTGTGTTGATTTATCCTCTCTGCTTGAACTTGAAAAGATAAGCTTGAAAAGATAAGTAGGGGTTTTTTGCCCCTTGATGCTGGACTTAATGAGCTAATGGCCCAAGGCAATCCATCTGAGTTTCTTTATTCCTTTCCTTCCCCAAAGGAAAGCAAAACAACAACAGTTGTTGTTCTTCAGTTCTAGGAAACGCTCAAACTAAATTTATTTCATGTTACTTTTCAGCTTCCTATCTGTTTCATGCAACCAGAGGAATAGGTGAGGGTAACCTAACATCCTCTGCTAGGACAACAAAGCCCAATTCTTTAGAGACTCTTTACAGTGTAACCCCAAATAATTTGTGGGGTCACGTAGTAGGGTACTTACTGATTCCTGAAAGCAAATAGTAGTGTAGTAGCTTGATAGTATGAAGTATCTGTATTTTTTCATTTTTCTTTGTCTCTTCCTTTCCAGAATTGTTTGATAATTATATGCAGCAGGATGCACATGAATTCCTGAACTACCTACTTAACACTATTGCTGACTTACTGCAAGAAGAGAAAAAGCAGGAGAAGCAGAACGGCAAGCTCCAGAATGGCAGCATTGAGAGTGAAGAAGGGGAAAAGACTGATCTGACGTGGGTCCATGAAATCTTCCAAGGAACACTAACCAATGAAACCAGATGTCTTAACTGTGAGGCTGTACGTTTAAAACAAAACAAAATCTCTTAGATTTTTCACAGGTTCTGGATCAAATTCCCTAATACTAAGCACACTTTTTCATTTATTAGGATAGATGAAATTGCACTCTCTCTATTAAAATATGGAGCATAGCCTATTTAATGACTGTATCACCTCTATGTTCAAACCAATACTCATTAAGGTATGTTTCTCAGAAAAAGCATAGTGTTTTTTCTATTATTCCTCCCTGTTTCCATCAAGGCAGTCTGCACCTGGCTGATATGAGCTGCCTTTTTGTCTTCGTGTTATTTCTTGTGTCAGTGATTGATAGTTTTGTTATGTTTCTACATGAGAGTTGCTCACTATTTATTTAACTCTGGGATTAACTGCATTTAATGGTTCTTGAGCTAAAGTCTGTGCTTTGTGGTGCCAGTCCATAGCCACTCTATTTGAGAGAAAAAGAAGTGTCAAAGTCTAGAGTTAGAAGAACCACACTACCTTCAGACCAGGAATTTCTAGTTAGCAATGTGCCATGTCTGATTTAATATTTCTAAAAAATGAGGACCCAGATGGGGAGAGAGAAAGAGAGAAGCAATTACAACTGCAGTGAGTGCTCTTGGCATTTGAAATCTAAAATTATGGCTATGTGGTGAATAGAAGCTCTAAAAATGGAATTAATAAGATTCTGTCTCAAGAATTTAGAAGCTAAATGTGACTGTTCCACAAACGGAAGGATGGTTTTCCTAACTGCTAAACCATCCCAGGATTTAATTGAAAACCCAGCTGACTGTTTCTGCATTTCCTATCAGTAGTTGCTGTTATACTCAGAAATGCAGCAAAAAACTGTATGCGGTCTACAGAGCAAAGTGGAATACAGATAAAGCTTCTCCAGCTCTGAGTGGTTAAGCTTGGTTTTGCCGGTGAAGTAAGCAAATGTGTCTTGAAAGCTCAAGGCTTTTTTTTTTAATATAAAAAAAAAGAAAAGAAAAAAAATCCCTTTTGGTTATAGCTGCATATCAGATCATTTCTTCAGTTTTAATTTACTTCAAGAAAGAACCTCTGTGTTTGTGTGTATGTATGTATTTTTTTTTCAAATCAAAGCAGTCTGTTTGCATTGAGAACATTGCACCCTTCCAGAAACAGTTAAAAGAAATCTGCAGGATTATAAACTGTTATGAAATATTTTTTCTTATTTTTTTTCAAGGTTAGTAGCAAAGATGAGGACTTTCTGGATCTGTCGGTTGATGTGGAACAAAATACGTCAATTACACACTGTCTAAGGTAAATGAAAATAGTTGTGAATGGAAAAAATAACCTGCCCTTGGTTAGAGGGAAGAGCCTTGTTTATTCTAACGTGCAACAGTTGAAGGCTTTGAGCTTATGGTAAAATATGTTCTGTTCAGAGTGCTGTTCATTTCACCTCCACTGGTGTTGCTGCTCATTTCTGAGTGTTTTTTAGTAATCAATGAGTGTGGTGATTTCTTGCTGGTGTGGAAGATTGGCTTTCACTTTCTTTTATGGGGTTTTTAATTTGTTACATAATATAGTCAGGTTTTACGAAACTAAACATACTATGTATGGATTCATAATATATTCCTGGTTAACATTTTGAGTGCATTTCAGTTGCCTGGTCCTGCTGTTTGAGGCAGGTGTTCTTGCTGCTGATAGAAATTTGGTCCACGTAGCTGACTGCCAAATCCGAGGCTTATCAGCTGCTAGGATACTACAAGTTGTGTATAGCAGCTAGCTTTTTAAAGCTGATAACGGATGTGTAATTGCTAGGAGCTAAAAGATAATCCACTTTCCCTAGTCAGTGGCTAACGGCCACAGTTTGATGTTTAATGCCTGCCACATGGAGTGGCTGTCTCTGGAAACAAAATGCAATTACCTTGTTGCTTCGTTTGACTCCTACTAGGAAAGTACGCAGTCAGTACCTGGTGGCATCGTTTCCAGATTTTGCTAGCTGAGCATTGATATTACAGCCCAAGATTGGGACAAATAGGCCTAAAATGTGTTTGGGAGATAAAAGTGATATGAATAAAAAGAATTTTATCTTGTGTGTGCTTTTTTCATCATTATTAGCAGTAACTTTTAGCTGGTGGTCTGACTGAATATCCCTATGTGACTTTTCTTTCACTTTCGTTTCCACAGAGGGTTTAGTAATACTGAAACTTTATGCAGTGAATATAAATACTATTGTGAGCAGTGCCGCAGTAAACAGGAAGCACAGAAAAGGTAAGGTTAAAATGCTCAGGCTAATAGATGTTCTTGTAAAGCAGGCATGTGTTAGAAAGTGCACCTTGTGAAATGAGTAAAAAGACAATGCAGGACTCTTTCGGTCTGTGTTTGGTGGGGAAAGGAGCAAGGAAGAGTGGGGAGACAGGTAACTTTGTGGCAACGCTATCAGAGAGAAATGAGATTAATTTTGTATTCCTCCCAGAAGAGCTTATATCTGGTGTTTTCAGATGTTCGGGTTTTCCCCAATTAGCATTAATCAGCTCAAAGCCACCCATCTGCTTTAGTTATGAATACTGTGTGCAAAAACCTTATTTCTCACCTCGTACTTGGTAGCAGCTGGAACACCTGGACAGATTTATTCCATCCTTTTCTTCCCACTGATATGATGAAAAATTGATGTTTCCAGCTCAAACGGTTGTCCTACATTCAGATGTCAGTTGTGCAGTTAATCTTTCAGAGGAAATGATGCCCATTCTCACCAGAATACATATGGGAAAGGCAGCCTTTAAAAAAAAAAAAGAAACCTTCATCAAAATTTTAAGCATGTTTTAAGAGACTTCTTCGTATGAAGACTATTTTTGGATAAGGCTTTGTTTTTAGGTGATCTGCTAACACCTTTTTCTTTGTTTAACCCAATTTTTGTTTCAGAATGAGAGTGAAAAAGTTGCCCATGATTCTAGCTCTGCACTTAAAAAGGTTCAAATACATGGACCAGCTGCATCGATACACCAAACTTTCCTACCGTGTAGTCTTTCCCTTGGAGCTCCGGCTCTTCAACACTTCAGGAGATGCTACAAATCCTGACAGAATGTATGACCTTGTGGCTGTAGTTGTTCACTGTGGCAGGTATGTCTTTGTGCTTTCTGGACTTTAAATGCATCCTCTTGAAATTTAAAATGAGTCTGTCATCCATATGCCATTTTACAATGGTACAGTGGCTGACAATATGGGTGCATGCCAAGCTAGTTTTCCAAACATATTAAAAAAAATAATAAAATTATGACTTGCGGGTCTTTTTCACTTTTTAACTGTGTTAAATTTTGCTTTCAGACTACGCGGTCTAAGGCTTGCTTTTTTACGAGCCCTTAAACATGCTGGCAAATCAGGAAAGTTGTTTCTTTGAGGTTTAACAGAGTAGGAGCAGTCTTCCAAAACAACAAACAAAAACCCACCAGCTTTCCAGGGAAGCCAAAGTGGAATAAGAACAAATATTGGAAAATGCTTTTAAAAATAACAGTAGTTTATAGATGCTGTGTTGCTTCTGGTTAAACCATTGAAGGTTTGTTTTTTTAGAAGCTGGTGCCACCACGTGGAATCAACTATGTACTGCTGTTTTTTTTTAAATTTACACTTTATAAAATTTCTATTGTATTTTTAATTTCTATTTTTTAAAAGCTAGGAGGAAAAAAAAATAAGCACGCTTAGGAAAAAAGCAGTTGTGGAAGTGAATAAATGATTGTCTTCTAGAAGTGCGAGTTTTAAAGTAACGTACTACAGCACACAGAAATGGTTGAAACATCTTTGTGAGGAGCAGGACAGTAATCAACACGTCAATGCTGTAGAGATTTAGTATAAACACTATATAATTCTAGGTGATTTTTGTTGTGGTACAATTGTGCTATTCCTGTTTTTACCATTTTAAGATCTCATCCTATGTCATCTTCAGTAGGCATTGATCTGCTATACCTAGAGCTGCGTTTATCAATTGCCATTTCTTTACATTGTCCATTTAGATGGATTAAACGGCTTTGCTTTTTCTTCTCAAGCCCGTTGCCTTACATGGGGCTTTTAGGGTCCCAGTGATTTCTCTGGTTCTAATTTTCACTAGAAGCTTACCAGAGACTTAGGATAGACTTCATTTTCTAAATATTTGAGTTTTCAGAATTTGGCTTAAATATTTTGCTTTCATAGTTTTATTTTTCATCGAGTCATTATAAGCAGAAGTGTCGTTGTGTGACAGGTACAGTGTTTAAGTATATCAGTAATTATGGAAGGACTAGAGAATTACTTTCTTTTGGCTAAAGCCCCAAATGGAGCAGATTATCTTGAGAGTCATCACGCAGCACTTGCGGGGCAAGCAGGTGATCAGGCCCAGTCAGCATGGGTTTATGAAGGGCAGGTCCTGCTTGACGAACCTGATCTCCTTCTATGACAAAGTGACGCGCTGGGTGGACGAGGGAAAGGCTGTGGATGTGGTCTACCTTGACTTCAGCAAGGCTTTTGACACCGTTTCCCACAGCATTCTCCTCAGGAAACTGGCTGCTCTTGGCTTGGACTGGCGCACGCTTCGTTGGGTTAGAAACTGGCTGGATGGCCGGGCCCAAAGAGTCGTGATAAATGGAGTCAAATCCAGTTGGAGGCCGGTCGCTAGTGGCGTTCCCCAGGGCTCGGTGCTGGGGCCGGTCCTCTTTAATATCTTCATCAATGATCTGGATGAGGGGATCGAGTGCACCCTCAGTAAGTTTGCAGATGACACCAAGTTAGGTGCGTGTGTCGATCTGCTCGAGGGTAGGAAGACTCTGCAGGAGGATCTGGATAGGCTGCACCGATGGGCTGAGGTCAACGGTATGAAGTTCAACAAGGCCAAGTGCCGGGTCCTCCACCTGGGACGCAATAACCCCAAGCAGAGCTACAGGCTGGGAGATGAGTGGTTGGAGAGCTGCCAGGCAGAGAAGGACCTGGGAGTGATGGTTGACAGTCGGCTGAATATGAGCCAGCAGTGTGCTCAGGTGGCCAAGAAGGCCAACAGCATCCTGGCCTGTATAAGAAGCAGTGTGACCAGCAGGGCTAGGGAGGTGATCGTCCCCCTGTACTCGGCTCTGGTGAGGCCGCACCTCGAATACTGTGTTCAGTTTTGGGCCCCTCGCTACAAGAAGGACATCGAGGTGCTTGAGCGAGTTCAGAGAAGAGCGACGAAGCTGGTGAGGGGCCTGGAGAACAAGTCCTACGAGGAGCGGCTGAGGGAGCTGGGATTGTTCAGCCTGGAGAAAAGGAGGCTCAGGGGTGACCTTATCGCTCTCTACAGGTACCTCAAAGGAGGCTGTAGCGAGGTGGGGGTTGGTCTGTTCTCCCACGTGCCTGGTGACAGGACGAGGGGGAATGGGCTTAAGTTGCGCCAGGGGAATTTTAGGTTGGATCTTAGGAAGAACTTCTTTACCGAAAGGGTTGTTAGACATTGGAACGGGCTGCCCAGGGAAGTGGTGGAGTCCCCATCCCTGGAGGTCTTTAAAAGACGTTTAGATGTAGAGCTTAGGGATATGGTTTAGTGGGGACTGTTAGTGTTAGGTCAGAGGTTGGACTCGATGATCTTGAGGTCTCTTCCAACCTAGAAATTCTGTGATTCTGTGATTCTGTGAAATATTCCTTGTGTTATGTAAATCCTAAACAAAAAGTAAAGATGGGGGAAAAAATAAGTGTTTTTTTTTTTCACTGTGTCCCTGAATTGTTCCCTGAGAATTTGAGGTTAGATTGATAGTTCGCATTTTCCCACCCATACACTTTCCTATCCCAAGCTGGCAACTTTTCAGGACAGTGTCTGGCTGTACTCTGTAGATCTTTCTTTGATTTAAGCCATTTTGTTGTTCCTTCCCTTCAAGGTAAGCATTCAGGATACAGGGGAGAGAATCAGACTGGAAAACTGGGAACAGCAGTTGCAGAAAGCTTGTCCACAGTCAGCGATAGACTAAGCCACATTAATTTTTTAAAAAAATGTATAAATAAAGTATTTCAGATAAGTGCTTATTAAAAATTTTGAGCAGTGTTCACAAGACTCAGTGATGATTATGTGACAGAACAGTGATTGAAGTGACTGGCTTTTAATTTCAGTTTTGAAATATATGAATGATTACCTAAAATGTTTATGGAATCGTGTGTTTTGAATATGTTGTATATGGCAGGTAGCAAAGATAGAAATTTTAATTCAAGCAATTTGTTAAAGTCCAAGAATGTCAACAGCGTTATGGGTAGTATTAGATAACATTAAAAGCTGGGAAATCTGATTCTGCCAGTAATCATGTGGGAGAGCAGCAGCCCTGCCTTTGTAGGCACAGGAGTAATAAATCTTCAATCTTTTTTTTCCCTTGACAGTGGTCCAAATCGTGGACATTATATCACCATTGTGAAGAGCCATGGCTTTTGGTTGCTGTTTGATGATGACATTGTAGAGGTAGGTGTGCTTTTACAGAGTGAAAACACTGCTGTGTAGGCAGCATCACACTCCAGCTTTGTGAAGGGTCTATTTTTATGTCTCGGATTAGCTCTTGCACCTGTGAAACGATTTCTGCAAAACCCATGCACAGAAGAATTCTGGATATTTCAGAAGTAAACTTCATCACTTAACCACTTCTATAAAGATGATGCATGAACAGAGAAGGGCAACCCAATGCAATGGCTGTGTTGACGGCTAAGATGTAGGGTGGTGTACAGCTGTTCAGGCTCAAATACTGCAGTGGTCTTGATAAAAATCTGAAATGCTCATATTTTAGACGACCTTCTGGGCTCCTTTTTTTTGCTAACTTGTTTTCTGATAGTTGCATTTCATTGCTGCATTTAAGAACTTCTTTTTTTTTTCTGTAGGCATTTTTTCCCCCAACAAATTCAAGTATAGAAAGTCTGTACAATAAGTAAAAAATCTTTGGAGACTGTGGTAAGGTCCTGAGGATATACAGAGGTGTCTGGGCTACTGATAATGTTTACATAGTCAGTTCAAGCAAATTTTCCTTATTTTTTTCAACATACCAAAATTATAATATCCAAAATATGTTAATCCATGTATCTCACATAATATCAACGAAATATCAAAAAATTGTAGAACAAATACCACAGTAGAACTGCTTTTTGTAAAGACAAGTGTACTTTTTGCTTCTGAGATCTCAGTCAAGGTTAAGGTTAGACGCTAAGTGTCTAAACAGGTACAGCAAAACCCTGGTTTGTGTTGAGGTGATGATGTAGTGAGCTCTCCCTTTTTTATTCTTCAGGCAGCTTTGAGCATCAGGTGTGACTTCCTGGTGATCTGAATAACTTCTCTGGCCGTGAACAGTTCTTTCCCACATTATTGTATTTTGTGGGTTTTCTTCTTCTGTCGTGACAGAAGGACATAATTATATGTCAGCTCCTTTTGAAATGCTCAATTTAATATTTTTAAATGCAAATATTCACTGTCATTTTCATCCAGGAGATAAACTTGGCATTTAAAAAGAAATGTAAAATAACTATCTTGTTATTCTATATTTGTTTTGAGTGAGTCACATCTCTGTTGTATCCTAACTTTCAGGTCAAATCAGAATTTATATAATCCACAAATATCATTGGCACTTTTATAGCTGTGCCAAACAGAGCTTTAATGTGTGTTGTCTGTTACTGGGTAGTAAGTTCGAGGAGCTGTCACAAGGAAGCTAGGATGCAGTTCCTCTCTCCTGAATAGATAAGCTTTTTTCTTTTAAGTTACTTTTCTAACTTAGATCATGGCTTTTTAAGTTTCACCTTAAGAGTTCATTTTAAAAGCTGTAAAAATAAAGCTCTTTCTTCTGCTTTTTGTGGTTTTCATGGTTCTGTGAGTTTTCAGAGTCTTGAATAGGATTAGGAGTGTGGCCCTGAGCTGTAGCCCTCCCCGTGCCCCAGCTGCAGATCTAGGACTTTTAGATTCCTTTTCCTGCTCGAAGGCTGTCTGTTTGCAGGTGTTGTTTTCTATGAAACTGAAGCTTTGTTTTTCCTGCCCACGAAGGGCACAAAAACTTGCACAAGAGTTTTATATACATGCCACCCGAGGTCTTTGACCCTTTCCGATCAAGTGTTGCTCCTTGGGCTGCTCTGAAGCGTGTAGTGTGGGCATTCTTGCTGGTTTTGTCTCAAGGGCTCTTACTGTCCTGCTCCTGCCTCCTAAAAGCATGATAAAGGTGAAGCTTAACTCTCAGCTCCCTCTATGTACAAGCACCACCCTTTCCCTTTCCTCAGCCTTCTAGAAGTCACCTGGATTTCTGGAGATTCAAGAACAGGGTAGTGCAGGCTGCTTTTCCTTTGCTGTTGCTACAGGCTTCTGGAAGAAGTAGCTGCAGTTTTGCTCATCTGTTTTTGCTCTCCCCAATTAGTCATCAGCTCCTGAGAATTAGTTGCTTTCTGGGGCTGTAGGCTATTCACTGAAAAAACGAAGTAAAGCTGAAACGACTTTTGTCAGCTCCATCTGCTGCCTTAAAGGGATTTAACTATCTACTCTGAGCTTAACCAAGTGCTGTTTTCAAGCTGCTTGTGATTGTTCTTACAGTGCCACTGCAGGAAATACATCGCTCTGCATGGCACTTCAGAGGTTGGCCTCAAAAACTGAGTGGCAAAAAAGAAGAGAAGCCCCTAACCCTCAAATCTCCCAGAATGTGAATTCTGGAGGAGTTTCTGTATTTAGGGCTCACCGCAGGAGCCTCCTACTCTTCAGAGACTCTCAGAATATGAAAGCAGTTTTTCTTTTAAGCTTTAGAGACTTAACATTTTGAGTGAGAACTGGCTCCGTAGCCAAATGGGTATTAGTCAGCAGGCATCAGAAGATGGGGCCAAGGTCCTCGTACCCATATACAAATACTGCAGCTAAAAGGGAATGCAGGAGAAAGTTTTCTCCCCTTTAATACGGTTAAAAAGATTTGTTGTGTGTTTGATAAGAATGAATAGCTCTGAAGTGTCAATAGGAAGTAGCTTATTCTTATTACCCACTAAATGTCATGAGCGGTGAAGGCATGTTTATCTGTTTGGGTTTGGATGGGAGGCCAACTTTCAATTAAATTGGAGATAAATGATAAGCAAACCTACTACAGCATATGTGAAAAGGAACTGCATCAAATCCAGGAGGTAAGTCAGTCCAAATGGGATACTTTGCCAAGGAAAATTAATTGAGAAACCTGAGTAAATGATCTCTGGCGGGTTTGGCACGTTGTCATTAGAGAACTAAGTGATACATCATGGTGATCTGTACCTGAAACAGAGGGAGAAGTGTCCATTCATGGAGTTCTCCAAACTCAGAACAGGGCAAGAAGGATTGCGTGTCTTCTCTTCAGTATTTGTTTGCAGACTTGCAGGATTCAGCTGAATGCTGTGGATGGTGAGCAAAGATGTGGTTTGGGGAACCAGAAAAGATCAAAGGATATTTAAGCTCAGCTGACAGGAAAAAACCATCTTAAAGCCAAGTGAAGCTACAGAATCCTAAAAGTAGTTGTGAAACCATCAGCCAGTTGTTGCTCTAAAGCTGCAACCGGGCAAAACTTTGCTGTCCACAACGTACACAGCCAGCTAGGATGGGAAGAATAAAGTCTATATAATCCTCTTTCATTTCTACTTTGTTTTCTGTGGATAGTGGAATCTAAAAAGGAAGCTGTTTTTGCCACGATAAAACTAAAAATATCTGTAGGATGAATTAAGCTATGTAAAACATCTGAGTTGCATTCAG
This sequence comes from Nettapus auritus, assembly GCA_011076525.1. Taxonomy (NCBI): domain Eukaryota; kingdom Metazoa; phylum Chordata; class Aves; order Anseriformes; family Anatidae; genus Nettapus; species Nettapus auritus. The sequence goes on from CM021768.1 coordinate 16,225,844, forward strand.
AATGAGTAGTAGTGGAAATAGACTTGATTGCACGGCAAACTAGTTGGCACTTAAAATAAAACGTTGGAGTTGTCAGCTAAATATATTACAAGGACTAGAAAATGTTCTTTTGCTATTTTTCTATTAAAACATGTATCTAACAATTTGAAGTAGACATTATTTTAGGGAACTGTGTGAAAAGGCAAATGCCGTTAGTGTAGGATTTCAGCCTCTGTGAAGTCCAGAAACGGAGAGGGGGGAGAGAGAAAACCAAAATAAATTTCATCTCTCTCCCCCATCCCCAAATTTTAACAGTGAATGTTTAACAAAACGATTCAAGGGAGATTTTTCCGCTGCCTAGTCTTGCGGTCAATGTATCTGCTGGAAACTGAAGGCATTTTTCTTGCATTCTGTGCTTCAGATAGGCTGGGAAAAGGGTGGCCTGAGCTTGTGGGTTGTTTGGCAGCGCCACTAAGAGAAAGCAATGCTTTTGTGCTTGCTGGTGATGCTGAAGTCTGTTCGGTGAGCAACAATTTAGCACACTGCCAAATGGATGGTGTAGCCGAGGAGGCTCCTTGATGCAGTCATTGCGTGGTCCCTTTCTCTTAAAATGTAAGCACGGCTTGGTCTCTGCTACTCCCTTTCAAGGTGAAAGCAGACATGTTCAACCCAGAGACTCGTATTCTATGTGCTTCTTTGCTTCCTCAGTTCTAGTCCTTGGGAAATAAAAATAAAATTTTAAAAAAGCTTTTTTAACCTTACACCACTCTTCCATTGGTCTTCCTCAACAAGTTCAGGCTACATCAGCCTCTCATCTTTGAATCCAGAGTCCTAAAGGTCTTTTAAAATACTAAAACAAGTGTGGAGTGCTGAGCAGCACAGGGCACTGGGGGTGTTTTATTTCAGCACTTCAATCTCTGCACTTGTTCTCCACTGACTGCAGGATCCAAGTCAGTGATGTGAAGCCAGTTGTTCTCAGGAGCTGAATCAGGATGGTAGAACTTGCATCTTTGAAAGCCCTTGATATGCCCTCCAGACATTGAAAGTATTTCACAACTCTGAGTATAAGCAAGCCATTTAATTCTATTAATATGGCAAATAAGTTATTTCTCTTAAAGCACAAATCTTGTGATAACATTCCAGCAGGCTTTGTACCAGCAAGTCCGAAGGAAGAAAAGCTCTCATAAGACCACAGGATTACAATCGGGTGCGATCCACAGATTTCATGGTATAGTTCACCAGTGGTGCTTGCAGGACTTCCGTAGGGTCACAAGAACTTGAAATGTTAAATCTGCTCCAGAAGGGCATTATGTACTCCCAACTGTACAAAATCTTTCTTTGCTAATCATTGACTGCTTTTTTTCATTTACATTTCAGACCTATGGTCAGGAAAGGTAACTCCGATCTGAATGAAAAGGCAAATAAAAATGTCGTGTAACATTTTAGGAATTATTTTTGTTAATTCCCCCTTTTTTTACAGTCCAGCTTAAGCATGCACTGTTTCAGAGAGGAATTATTTTATGTTGGTTCACTTATTTGCAGTAATGACTGTTAATAAGCGGAGAAAATATTTTGGTGTATTTTGTTGTTTTCAACGATAAAGTATCATCATTGTGCTAATACTGTGTGGCTTTACAGCATCGCCCCTGAGAGCTGGAAAATAACACTTTGTTTGTGAAAAGGATTCTTGAAGCGGTGTTTGACTGAGACTAATTTCTGCCTTTCATTAATTTTCAGAAAATCGATGCCCAGGCCATTGAAGAGTTCTATGGGTTAACATCAGACATTTCCAAAAACTCAGAATCTGGATATATCCTCTTCTACCAGTCAAGAGACTAAGACAGAAGTTATGTATGTAAAAATAAAAGAAAAAGGGATCAAGATATGTCCAAGTGGAACATATTTGTGACAGCAGAAGCAGTTCCTCATTGTTGCTGTAGGACCAGGACAGATCCAGCAGGGCGAATAAAGGTTTCTCTCTGCCATTTCTTGGAGGATTAGTGCTGACTGCCGTAACAAGAAGAGCTTTTGCTCCAGTTTTCTTTCTGGGCTTTTTTTACGTGCTATCTTCCAAAATCTGTGTTACCTCTACTTGAAACCTGGCTGCTTATTTGTTCATGGACTGAAGAAGAGTTTTAAAAGTAGCATTGTAGAATTTTTACCATTTAATGTTGGCCTGAGGCTATACCTTGGTTTCTATCGTCGTTTTTCTGTATTTTAGCAGAATGATTTCAATATTCAGTGTCAGCTGAAGGCGTATTTTAGGATATGAACAGCAGCTGGTTGCTGGATATTTTTGGTGACTCAGACTTGAGAAGCAGTACAAAGCTAAGACATATTGGAAATGTCAAGTCTGTAATTTTTTTTTAAAAGCAGACAAAAAAACTCTGACTGCAGCATTGTAAATTCCCCATTATGCATTACCTTGGTTTTAGATAACACTAACAGCACTGCTTCTTTCTGCATTTTTATTTTTACTGTTCTGTTTCTTCTTCAGAAGGTATAGGGCTATCCACACTCAGCCTAATGTTCACTTTTGCCTTGAAGCAGAAGTTTTGCATCAAGGCCTCATTGCTGCAGATTTAAGGGGAGCAAAAAAGCAGTTGTGTTGAAGAATGTCTGGCAACCAGTTGCTGTAGAAAGTTTAAAGTTACAGCATTTCTTGGAGCTATTGCATAAACCAAAAGTGCCCTCTTTCCAAAACAGGATCTGTTCAACATTTCATTCAATACGTAGTAAACTGATGCAACTAGCATTTTGAATCTATGCTAATACACAGAAACAGCACTAATTGTGAAGGCTTAACCAAGGGAAGCATTATTTACCAAACTAATCCAGTTGTTCTTCACAATAATGATCGTGTAAGAAGGAAAACCAGCCAACCAGCCCAGACATGGCCTTGCTACGTGTTCCTCATCGTCTGTTGGTAACATTTGCACCGATCTGGGAATCATAACCCCCCTAAAAATGCTTCTGATTGTTTTACCTCTATAGGCCTTGCTTAACAGGGGAAATTGTTAGTCTTTTGAAGACTGAAATTAAGTAATTATCCGTTATGTGTGTATATATTATAATCTCAAGGATAACTAGAAAGAAAAGACTACGGGAGTTTTTAAGAAATCTCTGAAAATCATATGTAATTTTCTTTTTGAAAAGTCCTGTTACTGTGCCAAAGCTTGTTGCAGCTGGCTCTAAACTACCAGTGGAAATTAATATTTTCCTTCCTTCATCTTGTTAGATAACACCAGAGCTGTCCTCTTCATGTCTGTTTCCAGTATGGCCGTTCATGGTGTATACCAGTGGTTGTTGTTCCTGAGGACGTCTAACTTATGCAATTCCATGGCTTGTACAGGATAGAAGAGATTTTACCAAAATATTGTCCTCAGGAAAGCAGCATTTCGCAAACATTTTCTTGTGGTGGCTGTACGTATTTGTCTCTCCTTACCATGACCAGAAGCGTAATGTTAGCAATTAACTGCTCTTCAAAATGCAAATCAGTCATTGCCGTCGGATTCCAACTTAGTACAGGTTCCATTCTCTTCGCACATCTCCTTCTCCAGAAAATAAAAAGTATGGACATTGTTAAATTATTTTTTATGATACAGAGTACTGTCATTTTAAGAGACATTGAATAACAGCAAGCATCTTTGTCATCTTGTTCCTGTTGTGTGAAAACTGTTCCTGGCTACGAGTCTTCTCCCCTTGTTCCCGTTACAAGCCGTGAGTCCTCTCCTGGTGGCGCTAGCAGAAGCCTGTCATCAGAAAGTCTTGCAAAAAATAAAAAGAGCACTGAGTTAAAAAAATAATAATAATCTAAACAGTAAATACAAAAATTAATGTAGTACACTAGACATGTATTTTGTATATCTGGTGATACATTTTTACAAATACCTGATTGAGAGAGAATATTGAAAGATATATACTATAGATTAAAAACTGTTAAAAGTGCACTTTTGCTACAGATTTATAAGGAAACTAAAAGGAAATAAGTTGGAAGAGAATGGTGTGATGTTACTTCTGTATAATAAATGACCCCACCTGTCTCCAATAAAGGTCATGTATGATCAAACGCACACAGCCCGAGTGTTTTTCCTTGAATTGCAATCCAAGGCAGAAGCAAAAGTAATTGCTTAGTCACTCTCTCCTTAGCTTCTCTCTCTGTGTTGGCTGGCTGAGTGATTCTGACCACTGTATTTTCGTGCATATAACCTGTGCGGGAGCAGCTTATACTAAAGAGAACTGAATAATTCATTGTAGCTTACAGGCAGCGTGCTGGTAAACGAAGGAGCCTCTACCCAGAGCCTTTTCCCCTGACACCCATCCCGTCGCTGCTATTCCCTAATCTGTTCTGCAACCCCTGCAGGAGCTCCACCATCACATTTCCATCTGATTTCTTTCCATTCTCCCTTCTTTACCCCTTGCTGTCGGACTATGTAAGACTTTGTTGCAGATGTTATCTGACTGATCTGGAACAGAGACATTTGAAAGGCAAAAATAGTACTATATGCTTGGAGCCTTTCAGGTTCATCGTGGGACAGGTCTGTTTCTGTGTCATCCGCTTCTGCACAGGAAAAACTCGATTCAGGGCTGCTCCCATGTGCAGGGATTCACAGGACTAATAATGCAGTATAAACAAATAAGGTTCTAAAGTGACAGCTGCTCTGTAAAAGTACATTTTAAATTCAAAGTACTGTCTGGTCCTTGTCCTGCTGGGCCTCGCATTAGTAATAAATACATAGAGCTAATTTTTACTCTGGCGAACGTGAGCCTGACTTTGAGTGACTTTAGAAGGAGCGTTTCCCAGGATTAGCCTTGAGGCTGACCAACCACGCTCAGCAGATCTGCTAGCAAGGTGGGTTTAGCTCTGAGCACCAAGGCAGGATTGGTGCTAGGATTCGGGGGCTGCTTCTGTCCTGCTTTTCCCTGATAGATGGTTGCATCTGCACCGACCCTCAGGGCCTCCTCCGGAGCGTGAAGCCCACCTCATGCCCGTCACCTTGTTTGTGTGCTGGTGTTTGTGCTCAGCGTGTCCCAGTTACCAGCAGTTTTTAAAGTCACCGTGCCAGCTCAGTTCAGAATACATTTAAAACAAATCGCATGTGATTGGTGCAAGAAAGAAAATAGACTAACACAGGCCCCTGAGACAAATAAAACCTTCCCATTGTAGTCCTCAGCGTTCATCAAAAGGAAGTGATCCCCTGAAACGCAATGAATTTGCAGCATGTAAAGCCCTGCTGTCGTTGCACTAATTAACCTTCAGGCTGCTCTGCACGCGTACCCCCTCCCCAGCCAGCCCGAAAGCAGCAGCCTGCTGGGAATAGATGCCTCTGGTGACAATCCAGAGTACAAAAGGTTAAAAATGAAGCAGGATTGGGGGGGTTAATGTGCGGGCCATCTCGTATTTTCCTTCTGAAGCCACGCTTTGCAAAGGAAGATGGTTTCACCCTTCCTGCCTCCCGGCTGTTCGTTTCAACCAGCTTTTTGTCAGCCTGTGTTTGGAGGGGACGGGGAGGAAAGCAAAGGGCTTGGGGAGCTCGCTGCTGTCATCAGAGGCTCTGTCAGCTGGAGAAGCCACTTTGAAACCTCTTGGCCTCCAGAAGGGAGGTTACGGAGGGTCCTGCCTCGGGTGTCGACAGCTTCTGGGGGCTTCGGGGCCCTCTGCGGCCTGGTTGATCCCCACAAGCCACAACACTGAGGGAAGAAGAGAGCCAGGGAGAGTTAGCTGAGAGGAGGAGCCGGACCTGAAGGCCAGGCTAATAAAGAATTGTGAAGGCCCCAAAATATCGGATTTTGCCTGCAGGCCTCAGGCTGCTCCCCACCAGCAGCCCTGGGCCAGCGATGGGAACAAATGGCTGGATTTCCTCTCTCTAGGCACAAAAGCAAATAGCAGGCAGGTTTCAGTAGGAGCTGAATAACTTCGCCTGTAATTAAGTGTCCAAATTAGCACTCTATTAGTGCATTTGTTTCCTTCAGCAGGAAAACAGCCTGCATGTACTGCAACAAGGCAACAAGCCAGCGGAGAGCAGGGACCGTGTCCTCACACTTGGTTTTGCCTGAATTTCCTCCTTCCACATGGATAAATGGGAAGAGAAGGGCAGGACAGGGCAGGGCAGGGAAGGGAAGCCCTACTGTGCAGGGACATCCGTGCCCATCAACACTTAGGAGCAGAGGGCTGGGATCTTGGAGGTAAAAACTCTGGGTGAGATATGCCATTGCCAAAACACCCGCCCCGCTGCAGAGCTCCCCCAGCTCCCTCTGCTTCCACTCTCACGCCAGCAAACCCCCAGCACCTCCCGGGGAGCGGGGGGGGGCGGGGGGGGGGGGGGGGGTTTTTTTTTTTTGGCAACGCTTCCCCCCCCCCCCCCCCCTTTTTTTTTTTTTATGTTAAACTGTTCATTTTCAGATTTTGAGTCACAATATTTCTGCAAGCAAAAGAGCATGAGTTTGGAAAAAATCCAGTTTATTCCTTCAAACTTCTTTGCAACTGCTTCAGTCTGGAGAGGGGCCGCCTGGCCGAGTCCCCCGCTGGCTGTGCCGGGTCCCTGCCTGTCCCCCAAAAGCTGGGGACAAGGGGGGGGATCAGTGCATGGGTTAGTGCAAAGCAGAAATATATTTGTTGACTTATCCCTATGGTGCAGTTAAGTAAAGAGCCAAATGGAGATTTTACCCTTATTCGCCTGGTTTCTGATGGATGGAACTAGAGCGACTACAAAACTAATTGTGAATTTTGGGGGTGTCTCGATTTTTTGAGCCCAAGACACAGCAGAAAGCCAAGCTCTGCTTTTGCTGGCATTTCCCACTTGCCCCCCAGTGGGAAGAGGCCCATGAATGACTTTGGGAAAACAAGTTTCTGGGCTCTCCTTCCCAGCTGTCTGAGCCAAGTGCTGCCAGCAGGTTAAACAGCAGTGACTTGGGGAGGGCAGAGCTCCCATGCGGGCTGGAAACCACATTATCTCCTTTCCAAACTAAAAATACCTTCCAACAAAGCACCAAACGTCTCCGAAATAACCCATCTGAAGCAGCGGGATCCAGTTTCGGGCTCTCCGGAGGCCACAGCTCGGCGGTAATTAGAGCGGTGCCGCCTGTGGTCCCGGGGGACGTGTCCTTCCTCGAAGCAGCGCTGGCGAGGAGATGAGCTTCAAGAATCCCGCTGTGTTGAAAGGGCTCAGCCAGGAGGGGGGCTGCAAATGAGAGCATCCTCTGTGCCAGCAGTGGTTGTCCCCTGGAGAAGGGGAAGGGAAGAGGCAGGCAGGAAGGTGTCCTCCGTGGCCACCAGCATCCTTGCTAGGAGGGTGCATGGCCACCTTGTGCCTGGCCACACATTGCTCCTCGAGTTTATTCTGCTCTCTGCAACTGCAAAAAGCCTCCTGAAGGTGCTTTTTTTTTTTTTTTTTAATCATTATTTTTCTTCCAAGAGAGAAAAAAATAAAATAATTCGCTTCCCCCTCCTCTCTTTCCCCGAGCGTGTTTAATCATTTGCAAGTTAGTCATATTCCTAAGAAAAGAAAAAGTGGCGTGACGGTGAGCGGCAGCTCCTGAAGAACGGGCGCTAATTATATCCCAGCCCTGAAAAAAATAACACGCCGGGCTGGCAGAGCGGGGAGGGAGCCCGGCGTGTGCATGTGGCTGGGATTTCCGATGCCTCGCAGCTCCGAGCAGCCGTTCTCCCGCCCCGCAGACCCTCCTCTTCTTCCTCCACCGAAGGCCGAGGCTGCAGGCTGGGGGCAGCACATCTGCAGAGAGCTCTGGGGTCTCCAAAAAGCCGCCTGGAAGGGTTTGAAGGATTAAAGTATTGCCTCCGAGCTCAGCAGGGCTGCCTCACCTGCTCAGCATCCTCCCAGCACGTGGCATCTGTCCCCAGCCAGCACATTCACTGCCCTATTTCCAGTTAACCAGGCAGACAATCCCAACAGCCCTGGGGTGAAATCCCCTGAATTTCTCTAAATTTGTGGTGAGCTTCTGTCCCCTGGCTTGGTGCCCACAAGCACGCAGGGATGCTCCTCAGGACTGGGCTGGGTTTATTTCTCACAGGTCATCGGGGGTGCTTTTTCCTGGGCTGGGTTTTGTTTTCTGGAAAAAGAAATATGAGTGGATAAAAATAGCCCCCTGTTCGCTCGGCTGCACCTCTGGGAGATGCCTCCAGGCTCGGCTGTTTTAAGAAGTCATTTCCCTCCAGTGCGTCGCAAAACAAAATAAATAATAAAATAAATTGATGGAGAAAGCCCTGACGGGGATTTTTTTGTCTTGCCGAAATGGCCACTTGGCCACGGGTGGTCCCAGCCTCAGGGATTTGGGACCAGGTTCAACCACCGGGGTTCAGCGATGGCTTGGTTGCCTCTCCCACTCCCCACAGGGCAGAGGACGAGGACCCGGCTGTCCCCTCTGGGGTCGTGGGGCTTGGGGTGCAGGGACCCAGCCAGGCAGGGATGGGGGCACCCTGCAAGGAGGACCTGGGACACCCCCATGGGGCAGACGGGGACCCGATCCCATCCCAAAGGAGCGAGGATCGGGCTCTGGGGACGGCTGCGATGCAGCAGCCCATGGGCGCTGAGCTGCGCTGGGTTAAGGGCATGTATCCTCATCAAGAAATAAACCCCCAAAATAATGAAAAGTGCCCAAAAATGAACTCTCAGCAGTACATTGAGCGCTGCAGGCTTGGCTCTGCCAGCACCGTGCTTGCATCTTGTTTCTCCCAGCAGGATTTGGGAAGCGATGCTCCTGCCCGAAACCCGTGCCACGAGGCGCAGCAGGGAGAGGGCTCAGGGTGTGAAACCGTGCAGAAGAGTTACGTGCGAGGGGAGCTCGGCCTGGAATCACTTGTGGCTGGGTTTTCTCCGTCACACGAAGTGATTAGGGTAACGAAGGGATCCTCGCCCCGCCGCGCTGTCTCTATAGCAACCCCAGCCTGTTCCTGTGAACCAAGTGACTCATCAAACACAGCGACGCCGCGATCAGGGGCCCGGATCGTGACTTTGGCTCCAACAAGAGAGCTGACCTTTGTGGGGAGGGAAAAAAATAAAAAATAAAAACAAAAAAAATGAAGGGGAGTGGTGGAAAGGTGGATGGAAGGGGCAGCCCCCCACTGCCATCCCATCCCGTCCCATGACATCCCATCCCGTCCCGTCCTGTCCCATCCCATCTACTGTGCCACGTAGGGTTAGTTGGGTTGGCGTTAATTGGTCATTATCATGAATATTTACCAATATTTTTATCATTTATCTCCCCTGCAGGCTCGCTGAGTTTCCTGCAGCGGTCGGATCGCGGCCAAGGCGAAGTCGTCTCTGGTGGGACGGCCGGGCACAGCGCCCGACACACCACGAGAGGTGGGGGGAAATTAAGCAAAAGCCCTTTTTTTTCTAGAAAAATGCACCACACTGACATGGTCTGTCCCCATACACACGTTGTGGGGGCCACGTCCCCATGTGCTGGCAGTGGGCTCCTGTCCCCGTGCATGCAGCAGTGGGGTCGTGTCCCCTTTTTGGGGTGCTTCGGTCACGTCCCTGGGGGTGCTGGTGAAAATGCCGCTCACTGGCACTGCAGTCACCATCCTCTGCAGATGGAGGAGAGCAGAAATTGGGTGGTTTAGCTCACGGGTTTGTCCCTTGCTTGATGCCGGCCACTGTTTTTAATGGAAAAAGCACAACCACTAAGCCAGGATGTGTCCCCAGGTAGGGCTGTGGGTGTGATGTGTTCCCCAGGGGATTTAGGGTGGTTCGGGACTGCTGTGGGACACCGTGGGGCTGGCACCCAGCCGCCCGAGTGGGGCTCTGCTGGAGGAGCTGGAAGGACCGGGAAGTCCCAACAGGGTTTGGGGCGAGCTGAGCCTCGTTTGGGCGTGCATGGGGTTGGCGAGGGGACCGCGGCTCAGAGCAGAGGCTGCTCGAGACCCCCGGGAGCCTCCCCAGTTTTCCCTTGTGCGCTCTCAGCCTGACGGGGAGCCCGTCTGCTCCTAACAGCGGTGGTTGCAGGTGGCCGAAGCCACCGCTCCCCACCGGAGTGTCACAACGTCGCCGCACATCGGCGGCTGCACACCCGTGGCGGCACCGCGCTCGCTGCTCCGCATAGCTCCAGCCCGCGAGAGAGGGGGGCGAGAGCGCGAAGTTATGAAACCAGCACGAGAGGGGGAGAAGCAGGATCAGAGGGAGCCCAGCGTCCCCACCCCGAAGACGTGGCTCCCGTCAGGAATGACGGAGCCGTTGGAAAATAACCGTGCCTTCGGGGTCTGCGTCTCGCCAGGCTGCTTTGCTCCCAAGGGGAGCAGCTGCGGCACGCCGCCTCGCTCCCCCCTCGGCATCCCCACGTCCCTGGGCACCGGCTGGGAAAAAGCCCAGGCGGCCTGGCCTCCCCGGGGGCTGTGACCCCTGCGGGCCTCCGCATCGGGCCCCGACCTTGTGGAGCTGCGTGGGGCACGCGGGAGGGGCGTGCGTGCGCGTGTGCGCGGCCCCCTCGTGCCGGCGGGCGCGCGCGTGGCGGCGGAGCGGGGAGCCAGCCTCGTTGTTATTCTGCTCACAGCCGCTCTGATTCACAGGCTTGGATCATGAATGCAAGTGAAGACTTTGACGTCAGAGTTGAGATTTATCAGCAGATCCAATGGGGCAGGAATATTAAGTGCGAGGCGATGCCAGCTATCTACCAACGTTATTAGCGATGCTCGCCGAGGAATGAGGCTCAACACCAAGGGGTGGAAGGATCAGGAGGGGGAAAAATAAAAACGGGGGCAAGAGAGCTGATCCTCCAGCCTTAAAGCCAGGTAAGGAGACAACCCCGGGCGGGGACGGGAAGGGAAGGGGCGATGCTGGCAGGAGGGCTGGAGGTGGGCACAGCCCCCCAGGGCCAGGGGGGCTCTGCAGGGGCAAAGCGGGCACCGAGCGGGGCAGGGGCCGGTGGTGGGTGCTGCAGGAGCCGGGGAGGGGACGCCCTGCGGCAGCATCTTGCAAGGGGGGGGAAGGCAGGAGGGAAGGAGAAAGTTAACGCAGGCTGTCCCCAGCCGCTGCCTTCTCCTTTCATCAGCGGCGCCGCATCCATGCGAGGGCTGGCCTATTAATAGCAGCGGTTTTTACTCGCCAAAAAAAAAAAAAAAAAAAAAAAAAAAAAAAA
>CM021768.1:16237319-16256298 GCA_011076525.1 Nettapus auritus
GTACACACCGTTCTCTGCTCATTTCCTCTCTTCTGGTTTCTGTAACTGCAGCCAGGTCCCTGCAGCTCCTCGATGTGAGCACCCAACGCAGAGTTAGTTTAAACCACTTTTGAAGCATTGTGAACATTTTGGAAGTGTTTTTCTACTAGCTGCTCTGGAAGGCAGCATTCGTTTCCCATTTTGTATTTCCGAGTGAGACGTAGCACGAGCTCACCAGCTCTGGGCACACCTTGGCGTGCCCAAAGTTGTGTTTTCTTGTATATCCTACACTCATTGGTGGAAACAGGGTAAGGTAAGAGGAGGGCAGAATAGGGTAAAAAGAAATGGGGTGAGGTGAGGAGGAAGGTGAAGGGGCCTGAGGTAACGTGGTATGCACTAGGGTGTGGAAATCTCCGTCCATTTCACTGCACCTTCCTTTCGGTGTTTTTTGTTTTTGTTTTTTTTCCCAAAGAACATCTTTCACTGGAGAAAGGTTTGAGTGGAGATGTTGGGCATCGGTGAGGGCACTGGGTTGCTTTGCTGGATGTTGGGGCCCCCTTCTGTTGGCCGTCAGCACCAACCCTCCCAAGCCATCAAAGCTGCAAGTGGGGTGGGAAACGAGGCGGGCGCCCTTCGGTGCTGGTTTCGGGGCACAGTCAGCACAGAAAAACCACAGAAATGTATGACCTTAAGCGTGACCCTAAGGATTTCAGTCCTGATATGACAGCCACAATTTGCTCATCTCAAACAAACAAACAAACAAACAAACAAAAACAGTTAAAGAGTTTTAATTGAACCTGGCGTAACAGCCCCAGAAACCATTACTGTTCTTGGTGGGGGACGAAGTACCTCTTTCTTGTCGAAGCATCACATCTGGGGGGGTGTCTCTAAAAATGATCTTGATAATCATTTGTATTGATGTGTACTGACCAGCATCAAGTGTTTGCTTCCTTGTTAACAACTAATCAGCAGCTACCTTTGATTGCCAGGAGTAATTGTTCGATGCACATGGTGTTCCCTTGCAACTCCTCTCAGTCATGCACGACCTTTTCTCGGGGTGAGGTGGCCGTGCTGCTGCTAACAGCTCCGTCTCTGCCATCTGCACCATTTCTGTTAAAGGTCCCATTGCTTTTTGCAAAATCGCTCAGAGCTGCCCTGTCCCCGTCCTGGCCACCCACAGACCTGAGCCTTCCCACTCCCACTGGAAAACTTTGCAGTATGGAGCGTTACAGAGATAAAGGAGATATTCAGCAGAGCCGGCCCACATCACAACGGGTGGCCCACCACTCCTCTGCCCCTGGCTTTGGGGGATGTGAATTTTGGGGGATGTGAATGGGGATTGTCCCCAGCTCCAAGCTCAGCAATGGCTTAGCAAAGCCAGGTCCCTCTGGCTGCACTTGCCAGCCCATCGGCCTGGGGTACAACGACTGTCATATGGAAAAGGATCTTGAGACCAGCCGAAAAATGCTGCAGGATAAAGCACTGGAGAGGCTGAGGACAGAAGTAGTCACCTTTGTAAACTCTGCTTGATGTCAATTGTGTCTAAACCAAGGTTGTTCCTTTGCTGTTCCTTCCCCTCTCATCACATCTGCTTTCCCAGCAACGAGGACGCTTCAGAGCAATCAGGACAGCAAATTATTTTGATGTAACTGTTTTAACTTGGAGAGTTAAAGGAATCTCAAAGGAAAATGTGCAGTTACCGTTCGGTCATGGTAAAGTCAAGCCCCTACAACGCACTTTATGAGCGAGTGAAAGCAAATCAATGCTGTTATTGCACTGTATCTCTATTGTGTATAATATTATACATTCATCTGTAAGAGTAATTTATTTTTCTTACTGTAAATAAAACTGTTAAAGTGATTTGTCAAGAGGCTATCCAAAAACGGGGGGAGAGGGTGTTAAAATAAACAGATTTGAAGACCTGGGCTCCTGGCCCAGTTATGTGCCAAACCGTGCGTCTGTGTCTTCATTTCATCTGAACCCAGGCTACTACAGGCTTACACTTTCCCTGACCTAGGCTCAGGCAATTTGGGGCAGATTGGGTGGGTTTAGGGCAAAGGGCACCCCTGGGTCACGCATCCCTTTGGAGCCTTCAGCAAAGCCTCCGGGACTGAGACATTTCCAGCAGAAGGCCATCCTCTGCCATCTAATTACCCAGGCAGTCAGGGATTACATACCCTTGGGAATTAATAGATCTTTGAGAGCTGGTTTCTCTAAAGTAAGGGTTACAGAGATATCACAGCTCTGCGCCGCTTCCCCTGCCCCCGGCCTCTAATAGAAATCCAAGCACCACGGGGCCGATGACTCCTCCTGCAGCAAACGGGCTCGGTGAGGGCGAGCTGACAAAAAGCCGAAATGAAATATACTTTAACCTCTTAAAATCTTTATTTTACTTCTTCTTTTTTTTTTTTTTTTTTTTTTTTTTGATTATTATTATTAGCACATGCATAAAGTGTCAACAGTTCGGGATTATGTCGTATGACGCTTTAACAAATGTAGTTACAAGCGGTGCTTCGGCTCTCCGCAGGCTTCCTCTCTACACTGTACAGAAGAAAGCTCGTCCCGCAACCAACCTTGTCCCTACCTTTCCGTCCTAGTGTCACGACAGGCAGGACACCCACAACACCGGGGAGAAATACACTTGTTCACACGTAGCGACTGTGTACGGTAGATAGATACAAGCAGCAACATCTACTCACCTATTGACTAAGTGCACGTGGTTAAAAGACCCCATTAGACAGTGAACGACTCCTTCTTCTTTAATGTCAACTATATAACAATGGAAATCAGGTTATAGCCTGCAATGTGTGACCCTCCCGTGGGAGAGACGCCTGTCTCCCGTTAGCTGCTTCTATCAAGTGGTAAATTGAAGGAAAAACTGGTGGTATGTCTGCCGGTATTAAAAAAAAATGAGCCTTTTGGAGCATCAGGGCATCCCTGCCAGCTGATGAGACACCCCGACACCAGGCACGAGGTGCCACCAGGACATTGTCTTTGTCCCTGCCATGCCACTGCGCTTTCCCCTCGGGGACACCCCAACCTGAGCCTCTCCAGCAGGGTTGGGGAGGCAGAAATGCCCTTTGCCAGCCTTTCTCAGAGGTGCTCGTGCTCCTGCTGAAGGTGGTGGAAACCTATGGCTGCAGTCCTGCATCTGGAGGAGGAGGAGAAGGATCCCCAGCACACATCCTGGAACAAACCTGCCAGCAGGAGCATGTCCTGCAGCAAAGCAGGGATTCTTTTTTTCAACCTTCCCGCAGCCCTACTGTGTGCTTTTGGGGTCTGTCCCCTGCCCAAGGTGCAATGCTCGTTTTTGCACCCAGAAACGTGTGGTTGCCAGAGCAGGTATCCCTTAGGTTGGCCAAGATCAGAGTAAAAACTGATGCCAGAACTGCCCTGGGATAAAATCTCAGGTGCAGGGAAGGAGGAATCCTGGTGGACATCTCAGGGTTTTGTCCAGGTTTTCGCCTGGGTGAGGGCAGGCCGAGCATCATAAACACGTACCAGTGCCGGGAAATGCTCTGCCCCTTCCCCCTGGCAGGGGACGGGCACACTCACCGCCAGATTTCCACCACCCACTGCTCCAACCCCCCATGGGAACTCCTTGGAAATGCAGTGGGGATCTCCAGAAAAGGCACTTGTGTCAACGATAATCCCACCCCGCTGCCTCCAAGCTTCTCCTCCTGCAAGCCCCATGTTTGACCTGGAGCAGGATCGGCGCTGCGGCACCTACCCAAACTCACACCAGGGGGGCTTCTGCTTCAGGATCCCCCGGGCAAGCCCCCGGAAGGGAGTCTGTTAAAACAAGAAGCCATCAACCCCAAAACAGCCTTAAAAATGTGTTCCAGAGCAAAAGGTTTCTTTTTGGTGGGGATTTTCTTTCTTTGTCCTAAATTGCTCAGATCTGCGAGGAAAGGCACCACAAAGAGAGGCCCCATTTGTGGAAAACTGGACAGAGCTAAATGCAGATCTGGAGCTTCTCAGGGTAAAACTAGCTTTGGTGGTGGTTCTGGGATCAAGGCTCATACCAGCAGGGGCACCTCTCTTCCTCCAGAGCACCTCAAGGGGAATCATCAGTCCCTCAACATGCATCACGGTAACTTCACTGGGCTCAAATCCCACTTTATTCCTAATGCAGGAATTGTATGGTTAGTTTTTCCATGGCAAGTGACTTTCTGCTGAGGAAGTATTCCCAGTTGAGACATCAGGCATACACAAACACCCCAGATGGGTGAAAATTAATGGGATTTGAAGCACCTGAGCTGAGGTGGGGTCTTCAGGGATAAAAAACCTTCCTACAAAAGCATGAGACCTTGCAGAAGTAGGGCTTGGTGTGCTCTTTGTTTTGTTCTTGAGAATTGGTTTCTTATAAACATTTCTTATAAACACAATTTTGAAAGTGGTTACGGTGGTAACTGCTCCAGTTTTTGGCGGCTAGCTGGGAAATGACGTTGGGTCTGACTTCTTGCTTCTCCAACAGAAGAAACTGGATGGATTTTTTTTCTCCTGGCAATCACGTAAGTTCTTTTTCCCTTGGTTTTATTTTAGGGAGAGGTTACTTATTTTTAGATCTCTTAGCTGACATACCCCAAATCAATGGGTAGCTTCTAAGGTACTGGTCTTAAGGTGCCAGTGTTGTGTACACACTATGGACATCAGTGCTACCAGCTGTGTGTCCTCATTTTCTGCTGTTAGTTTGCATCTTAATCTAGTATGCTTAATCTTTAATATATTTGAAGGTCCAAAAAAAAAAAAAAAAGCAAAGGGGCAACAAAGCTGAGGGAGGGGAGTGTACCCAGGCTGCTAGGGTGGCTCTGCAGGTTGTGGTGCTATAAGCCTGAAGAAGGGATTGTGCCCCTTTTGCCCCTCTCTCTGATGTCCACCTACCTCAAAGACCTCCTGTGGCAGAAACCTGTCTGAGTCCCTCCATCCTCACTTCCCCTGAGATGCGATTTAACCTTGCTGCCACAGCTCAGGCCCTGGCCTTGTTTCAGTCTGACACTGGCACGGGGACAATGCTGCTCTCCCTGCTGCCCTTCATTTTACCTACCTGAGATATTCTTGCTGA
Source organism: Nettapus auritus (assembly GCA_011076525.1). Lineage (NCBI taxonomy): Eukaryota > Metazoa > Chordata > Aves > Anseriformes > Anatidae > Nettapus > Nettapus auritus. The sequence continues at coordinate 16,242,364 of CM021768.1, forward strand.
GAGTGGTGGGAGTGTGACCAGCCACCCAAAAAAGGACAGGCTGATTTCCTTCTCTTTCCTCTGCCATCTTAATGGCTTCTGCTCAATGGTAATTCTAGCATGGGGCCAGTCCCCCAGGGCCAACATGGTCCCTTGACACCCTCACCACAAGTGAGGAGTGCAGGGAAAGACTCATCTCCCACCACATGATCTCACAAGACCCCAGATGCAACAGTCAACAGCAGATTTAAGAGTGTTCTGCTAAAAGCACAAGGCTACAGAGGGACCTCTGTGAGGAGAGATGTCCCCGGGGGGAAGATGGTTGGTCTGCCGTTGTTTGGTGTTATGGAGGGCTCTGTGGCCTCAGAGCCCTGTCCCAGCATGGGATGGAGATTAAGATCGATAATGTTATGTTAATATTGCCTTCAAGGGACACCATAGCCAAGTGTGTCCCATCTGGTAAGAGCCAAAGGGCATCCTGCAGTGTGAGCCTGTCCCTTGCTGCAGGCTCTGTCTTGGCCTGGTGCCACCACCAGGATGGTCCCCAGCCAAGGGACCTCCTCCTGCCCTGTCTGTGGGCAGGGAACTGAAGGCTTTGGGGCAACCCCTCCATCTGAAGCACATCTTTTCCCCTTCTTCCCAGTAAAATGCAAGCACAACTCTCACCTGGAGAAAGTGAAGCCTGCGTGAGTGAGCGTGGGGTCTGTTAAAAGATTGCATTCACCAAAGAAATCCCTCTGGTTCTCAAAGACTGAAGCATTCCTAAGCCTGGGCTTAAGTATAAACCCCTGAAGGAGGGCATCACGTGGACTGTATGGGCATACCAGAGGAGCACAGATCCATGTGGTATGGGGGGGGCTGGGAAAGGCCCCCCCCAAGGGAACAGCCACCTATATGGGGACAAAACGTGCTGGTTTTGTCACTCCCATGCTTTGCTCAGGCACTTCTGTGGGGGGATGGCAGGGAGATGGGAGAGCCTCCCTGATGGCAGGGGGATGTGGTTGTGGTACTGGTCGTGGGGTCACCAAGGGAAGGGACAATGGTCCTCAAGGTGCTGCTGCCCAGTCGGGAGGGTAAGTTCATGGGTATGAGAGCAATTGTACATTTGTGGCTTCTAAAGTGCAGTGCAGGTCATATGGTCTTTGCTGTAAACTGTAAGCTCCTCAGGACAGAGTTCTTGTCCTTTTTTTTGTTTGTTTGTTCTGTAAAGTGACATGCCAGCCTAGAAAACTTTACCCCTAAGTAACTACTACTAGAGAAAAACAGGAATGATAAAAAAACAAAACCCCCAAAACCAGCTTATGCTCCCCTTGCCAGCATCCTGCGCTGGAGGACCTTCAGCGAGCGGATGGGGAGAGCTGCCCTCCGTGCTCCATCCCCAGGGACACAGTGTGGCATTCCTGCTGGCCACGCTCCTCTGGAAAGCACCCTCCAAAACAGCACCTCTGGTGCTGCAAAACCTGTCTCCCTCTGTGTGAAACCTCCCTTTGTCATTAAGGCAAAGGTGTTGATGCTCTGCTCCCATGGGAGTCTGCCAAGCTTCTGTTCCGGCTGTCAGGACCTTGAAAAGGAGGTATGGGTGGAAAAGTTAGTGGGAGGAAATCTGAGGGCTCTTATCTGGAGGGAACTCCCTGGAGAAGCTGTGCTCAGTCTTGTTTTACCCAGGAAGTCTTCATCCTGGTGGCAAGCATAAGTGCAAAATCAGGAGCCCCTATAGGCAATGATTCTCGTTCCTCCCCAGGTCTCTGCCTAAGGTGGCAAACTAGAAACCACTCAGTGCCTTTTGATTCCTTCAGGACACCGATCCTCTAAGCTGCCAGCACCAACAGCAAGTCCAAAGCTCACCTGAGATCAAGGAGAAGCTGGGATGTGACCACTACCAAACCTCCACGGACCTTCACGAGACTTCAGCTATACCAGACTTCAGAGCTGACACAGCCCTCACAGACAGCGTACTATGGACCCTGCAGTCTCTAAAACGTCCCTCATCAGGCAAATCTGAGGTGTCCGAGAGGTTCCTGATGGACCTCGGGGACTAGAGTCTTCGGCTAATATCTCTAAGCAGACTCAAACCAGCTTATTTATTCTTTGGCTGACTCAAGCCTAATTCATTTGTATGCGCACAGAATACACTTCCCCTTGTTGGCAGCCTTTTATTTATTATTTTTAATCTGTGCCCATAAATTGGCAAGGAGGAGAAGGCAGATAAAATGGCAAGGGGAGCTCTCAGGAGATCGATTGGGCTCATTAAATGTTTGGCACTCTGTGATTATCTGCTGGCAACAAAACATCACTGCCGTATTTTCACAGGGAATGTGATCCCTTAATGTACAGGAGGATCCCCTCAGCCCACTTCGGGTACACTTGTGAGAGAGGAGCAATTCAATCATCTGTGACCTGGATTGTATTTTTTAATGGCTGCCAAGTTAGATAAAAATATTTAAATATTCACTTTTATATCAGCCCACATGGGGATTTGAGCATTTCAGGTTGTATAATGCGGCATGGCCTACTTTTGGAGGAGTATACAGAAATAGGCACATATGTACAAAACAGTGTGCAGCATATGGGTCAGCCAGCCAGAGTTAATTAGCACGGCACAACCACCTCCAGCAGAGCTAGCCTGGCCCAGACCACTCAAAGAGCTTGTGTTGGGTTTCAGAGGTGACCTGGTTGAAATTAGATGAGTATGCCTAAAATGAAGATGGTCATCCTCTAAGGTGCCTGAGCATGTCAAGGCATCACAGAAGCTGCTCTGTGAGTAGAGCTGGCCTTGTAGGAGTGGGACTGGGGCTCTCAGTGCCACCATATGCTGCTTGTCTGCCTTGTGATGCTGCCAGGAGAGCTGTGGAGAGCACAGTGTGCTATGGTCAGGCCAGAAATGGGTGTTCACGGCCTGTTCAGGTCATTTCTTCAACTACATGAGAAACCAGAGCAACAAGCTGCAATGTGGACATCTATCTGGGGAGGCCACCTGTGGATCTGCCTGTTTGGGGTATCAAGACAGCTTCAGTGCAGCCAAGGCCTGGGAAGAGCTGGATTATGGTGTCTGCAAGCAGTGGGCAGTGCCAGGTCCTGCTGGCTTGCTGTGTGAAAGAGGATGGTCACCAGGGGCTGGGTGCTTCCTTAGGTGGAGCATGAAGGGTGAGGATGCGCTGGAACACCCAAGAATGGTCTAAGAACATAAAGCTGCAAGGAATGAGGGTGAGCCCTGCTCCCTGCCACCATGAGGCTCCTGGCTCCTCCCTCAACACAACCCACGCAGGGCAAGCAAGGCTTCTGTGTGTGATTGTCAAGTGCTTTCCCATGCGATGGCACTGACCCTAATAACAGCATGGGATGATGGCTCCAACCCCCAGCACCACGGGATTGCTATGAGGTGGTGGGTCTGGATTGTCCCTGCAAACTCTTGGTCCCATCGGGTGCCACCGCAGTGAGTCCCGCTGGAGTTATCGCATGGCTTTTGTGCCCTAGCACAACCAGGGCCTGGGGAGAGACCTGGCCTTGTGGGGGCACTAGGCTCCTCTCCAGCCCCAGCCACAACAGCTTTGCTCCCCAGAATGGGGATGGCCACAGACCTGAGGGATGAGCCAGCTCCACATGTCCCCAAGGCCCTTCCCTGCCCCCGTGTGACAACATGTCCTGGCAGCGTCCCAGCCCTGCACGGGGTCCCCACAAGCATCCCCATGCCTCAGAGCAGCCCTTGCTGTTCCCTCAAGGGGGATTAATCTCTTGCTGAATTACCCAAATAGCCATTCTCTTTGTACATACAAACAATACAGTGCTTGCATCTATATTAACACTGTTCCACAGCTAGGTACTGATAGCTGGCTGCCTAAATGTTACTCTTGATTTTTATTTATTTTTTTTAACAAGGCTTCCTTCTAATCTTTCTCCAGGTCACATCCCAGCTGCTCTGCAAAGGGACCCTTGCTGTGACATGGTGGTGGTTCCCCTGGGACAAGGGCACCAGGACTGGGCCAAAACCCCAAGGACTTTCTGTGCAGCTCCTCCAGCCATGCTGATGCTAAGGGGGGCTTCCCTGAAGGAAGTGGGGAACCAAATGCAAGGCTGTGGCCCATGACAGGGCAGAAGTGGGTGCAGAACCACTGCCAGCACCAACAGACTTTGCTTCCCACCTTAAATCCTTCCCCAGATGCTCTGGCCCTCTCCTGCACCTGGCCCAAGCCCTGCTCAGCACTGCATTGATGCTTGTGGGGCCATCCACTGTGGCTGAGTTTGTGGTGGTGGGGGGAGAGGAGCCTGCCATGCTGCTTGAGTCCCATCTGGAGGAGTCAGTGGGATGCAGAGAAATGGGAAGTGCTGCATTAAACAAAATAGGCTATTTTGTGTCACTCAGCACAGGCAAGGGTTCATGGTGATGTTTCTTAGCAGCTAAGCTGGGGGCTATGGTCACTGTGCCTCACCGAAGAGGGTCTGTCTCTTTCTCCGGAGGAGAAATGAGCACGTATTCAGGGCATCCTTCAAGACCAGCAGTTCTCATGGTAGGTATAAGTAAGCATCAGCCTCCCTGAGCCTTTTGGGTCCCAGCCAATTCCTCCCATCTGCTTTACAGGTCGATTCACTCCCAGGGACTGGGAACATTACCTATGTGCTTACCCAGCTGGCTGCTGGGGAGTTGGGCACAAAGTCCCCAGAAGCGATGCAATGGGTAGGATTCAGGTTTCTCCCCCCCCTTTTGGGGCTCGTGGTATATGGGAATGCAAGAGAGGGCCAGGTGGCTGTATCAGATGGGTCCATGACTGGTTCTGGCCTGTTCTCTGCTGGTAGGGAGCCTCTTCCAGCCCTCTGCAGATCCTCACCCCTGGCTACGATATTTTCAGTATTTCACACCCATTTGTTCTGCACCCCCCAGCCCCGCAAATCCTCCCTTAATAGCTGCATGAGAAGGCAGCTATGAATCATGCTCTATTTTGATGAGCAAACTGATATTTTTGGCATGGGGAGGGGGGGACCATTCCCATGCTCCCCACTGGTGCCATGCTTTGGGGACGAGGAGAGGGGAGCATTGGGCCAGTGCCTCGGGATGGGGTTGCCCTCGACTGTACTAGTGGCATTTGAGGGGCTACAAAGTGCAAATCAAAAGAGTGAGACTGAGTCTCACTCTGTTTCAGTGGTTTGGGTTTACCTAAGAGCAGCATTTCTTCTATTTTTTTTGTCAAATAAAACTGCAGTGCTTTATCAGTCAGGCCAAGGGTTGTGGAGCTTTTGGGACATGGCCCCCCAGTCCCTTGCCCCCAGGACACACATGTGCCAGCTGCACAAACTGTGCCTTTACGCTTTTATCCCAAAAATCTGGTCCCGAGGATGGGAACGGGCTCAGAGGTTGCAAACACCTCCGTCTCCCCGTTAAGCGTTTAACATCTAGCTGCAAAAGCCCTACTGCCTTGTGGTGTCATTTCCCTAACAAAGCCACCGTGTGGCTGTGCATTACCCAGTGCCAGAGCATTTCCAGCATCATTAAACGCGGAGGTGCTGCTAATTCCTGGCCTCACTGCCCCAGAGGCACGTCCTACCCGTGCACAGCCTCCAGCGCTGCCCGACATGGTTTTCGACATGGTGTAAAAAGCAAAAGCTCCTGAATTATCGGGGCTGATGGCGGGTGTGGGCACCCAGGTACGCACCTGGTGCGGAGCAGCTCCCCGCCAGCCCGGTCCCGGCCCCCTCAGTCTGACCACTCGTTATCGTCCAGCTCCGAGTCGTCGTCCGACTCGCTGTACTCCACCGCGATCCGACGGGACAGGATGGTGGCCACGTCATTGCCCACGGGCTCTTTCTTGGCCTCTTGCTCCCACTGCTCCTGGACTTTCCGCAGCTGGATCCCTGCATTAGGAAAGGAAAGGCTTTAGGGGCAGCATCACCCATAAGCATGTGCGACCACCCCCACTTACATGCGCTGGCTGGAAGTGGGCAGCCAGAGAACAGGCCGCGATCACTAAGCTATAGCCCTCCTTCTTGGCTTCCACCCAATCTTGAGGATGTTGGAGCTGCCTGGGTGGGCAAATCTTCCACTCAACCTGAAGATTTGCAGTGAGCAGGAATGAGGAATGGGAACGACCCTGGAGAATTGCATCAGCTGCAGTCTGAAAGGAGGCCGGGGGCTCAGGAGTGCTGCCATGGGTGCCCCAAGTCACCTTCAGAGATGGGTTCCCACCTCCCTGGCAGTGATGCTCCAAGTCAAAGAATCATCACAGAAGGATTTGGGTTGGAAGGGACCTTAAAGCCCATCTAATTCCATCCCCATGCCACCCCCTCCCACCAGCCCAGGCTGCCCCCAGCCCCATCCACCCTGGCCTTGGGCATTGCCAAGGATGGGGCAGGAACAGCTCCTCTGGGCAGCCTGTTCCAGGGCCTCACCACCCTCAGAGTAAAGAATTTCTTCCTTATATCTAGTCTAACCCTACCTTCTTTTGGTTTTAAGCCATTACCCCTTGTCCTATTCCTACACCCCCCAACAAAGAGTCCCTCCCCAGCTGTCCCATAGCCCCTTTAGGTATCAGTAGGTGGCTGTGAGGTCTCCCTGGAGCCTCCTCTTCTCCAGGCTGAACACCCTCAGCCCTCTCCCCACCACAGGTGCTCTAGCCCTTGAAGAGCACCCCCTCCAACCCCCCAGGACCATCGATTCAGGTCCCATTCAGGTCCCACCACCTTGGTGCCTCACCCAGGGCTCTCCTTGAGCCAACGCAAGCCAACACCCCCAGCCCTGAACCACTGAGGTGTGTTGGCCAGGGTGCCCCCACCACCACCCCGGAACCCCCCATCCCGCCTCACCCCTGCGGATGGCCGCCAGCAGGTCGCTCCGGGCGTCGCTCATGGGCATCAGCGGGATGGCTGGCTTCCGCGGCTCGGCGGCAGGGGCCGGCGGCGACACCGAGTGCGCCGGCGAGGTGCTGAGAGCGGGGGGCCCTGGTGGTGGTGGCGGCGGGGCCACAGGGGGGCCCATGGGGCCGGCCTGCGGCGGGGAAGCGGAGTAGGGGCCAGGCGGTGCAGGGGGTGGCGGCGAGGGTGCATAGGATGGAGGGGCGGCCGCACCAGGAGGCAGCGCTGCAGGGGCCGCCATGGGGCTGTCGAAAGCGGTCTGCGCCGAGGGGATGACTGGTGGTGGGGGCGGCGGGGCTGGCGGCACGAAGTACTCTGCCATCGGCACTGGTTGTGGGCTGTGAGGGAGGAAGAGGTGTCAGCAACATGGGGAATGATGCCGGACACCCCCCCTTCACCCCAAACCCTAGGGACTTACCCAAAATCCTTGACCAAGTGCGGCCTAGGCCCGTTCAGCACAGCCTCAGGGGGCTGCGGTGCGTGGGGCGGCTGGGCACGGTTGAGGCTGTTCTGCCTGCTGCCCGCCGGCGGGCGGTAGACGTGCTCCTGGGGGGGCACGGCCGCCAGGACCCCCTCCTTGTGCTCGGCCGGCAGGTGGGCGGCAGGGGCCAGCAGCTGTGCCGGGTGGTTGGGGCTCGCTGGGTACGAGTGGTCAGCGGCATCCGAGGCATAGGATCTACGGCAAGGGGAAAAGCAAGGGTCGTACAGGCAGGAGGGGGTGGCCTGGGCAAGGAGGGGGTTTGGGGTGTTGTGGGGTTGAGGAAAGCAGACACAAAGCAGAGACGGACAAGGAGGCATGGAGGGGAGGAGGAGGATGCAACAGAGCTGGACCAGTCTCCTCCCTTGGCTCCTAAAGCTCTCTGACTTTATCCCGACACCAAGGTCCAGGATGCGACCCCGGTGGGCACCAGGACGGTGCTGTGCCTGACGCTACACAGGCATGGGGTCGTCACCCCCTCCTTGCCCAAAAACCCTTCCTGCTGCAGGCAGTGCCTTCCCCCATGGGCAGAGGACAACCAGAAGTACGTTCCCCCAAGGACGAAGACGACAACCAGAAGTGCCAAAAAGCAAAGGAAACCCAGTGAGCTGAATGCATAATAGGTAAAACCTGCCTATTGTCTGGGGACAGTGATCCTTCCGATGATGCCATGTGATATGGGGATGGTGAGAACCTGTTATCGGGCCGAAACTCTTTATCGTATGCCATCATGTTCCACTCCAGGCGCCGGTTGCGGGCTTTCCGCACTTTCTTCACCTCCCGGGTGGAGTCCTCCACCAGCCGCTGCTCCTGGAGGCACACAAGCCACAGATCCACCTCTACCCCACGTCCTCCAGCCTTTGGGTGATGCCTGGGGGGCATCGCCCAGCTGCACCCACCGCAGTACCCTCCCTGAGCCCGCTACCTTCTGCCTGCGCTTCTCCTTCCTCTTGTCCTCTGTTGCCTGCAGCATCTTCTCCTTCCAGAGGTTGAAGAAGTAAGAGGGATCAGTGTAGAACTTGAGGCCATCCTTCTTGTCATCCCTGGGGGGAAAGGAGGAGGCTATTAGGCACAGGAGAGGGAATCCCAAAAACATTTCAGTGCAAGCAATGGCAGTGCATGGATGGAGATCACCTCCCCCCCCCCCCCCCCCCAGCCCTTCCCACCATCGCCAGTTCTACCAGCATCCCCTGGTCCCTACCCTGTCCCACCTCATGCCCCTTTTGGGGCTTTCCCTGCAGGTCTTCTACGCAGCCCAAGGGCTCCACTGTGAGCAGGGCCAGCGGGGCAGCTGCCTTGGGTATTTGTTCCCCCAAACGAGACCCCATCATTTTCTGGAGAAGACCCCTTTCCCCCCATAGGGAAGTTTGGTACAATCACAGATGTAAGCTGAGGACATGGCACTAAGGGACATGATTAAATGGTGGGATTTGGTAGGTCAGGTTCATAGAACCACAGAATGAGTGAGGTTGGATGGGACCACTGGGTCCATCTGGTCCAACCCCTGCTCCAGCAGGGCCATGCAGAGCAGGTTGCCCAGGACCACATCCAGAAGCTTTTGAAGACTTCTAAGGAAGTCCACAACCTCTCTAGGCACCAAAACTGAAAATAGTCATCGCACATTATTACTGGAGCACATGCAAGGCTGATGGTTGGACTCAGTGATCTTGAAGGTCCTTTCCAACCTAGGTGATTCTGTGGTGCAGGGCCATACATTCCAGGTGCCCGATGGTGGCACAGCCATGGGGATAACAGCATTTCCAGCCCTCATCAAGCAGCAAAGGGGCTGCACACCCTGGCACCTCTCCTGGAAGGGTCCCCATGGGTTCCCCACACTCTGAGGAGCGTCAGAGGGGCTGCCCCACCTGTATGGTGTCAGGATGTTGAGCGGCGGGGGCTTGTCGCAGCGCTGGTACATCTCCATCACCGGGTTGGGGATGGAGTTGCGAGAAACCACCTGCTGGTTCTGCACCGTGGAGCTCTTGAACGCCTTCCGCATGTTGATGTCCTGCAGCGAAACTGGGGGCGCGGGGTGGGGATGGGGATGGATGCAGGGGTGGGCTCGCACCCGGCACCGGGCACGTGCCTCCCAGCCCCAAAACCGCCCCGGGCATGGTGCTACCCGCCCTGTGGTCCTCACCTTCCTCCACGGTGGAGTCCAGCTGCGTCACCTTGATGACCAGCAGGTCCACACGCTCCTGCAGCGAGTTCATCCGCATGTAGAAGCTGTTGGCCTCATTGAACAGCTCCCCGAAGATGTCCTCAGCATGCCGGCCTGCCGGGGGGGCACATGAGCTGTGACCTGGCACTGTGCTGCCCACAGGGACACCAAATCCTCTCCCCACGTTTTGCATGCGAGCAGCTCCCTAAGTACATGGTTCCTCTTTCTGGGCGTATTTTAGAAAATTATCTAGTTCTAGAGGGGTGAAAAAGGCATTAGAGGGAGTGCCTGTGCTGCTCTTTCTATTTTAATGCAATATTCAGAAGCAAAATAGGTTTCCCCTATTACATGTCCCTGCTCGCATCTGGAATGCTCTTGTCCTTCTCTTTGCTGCAGGAATTGGAGCTGGGGCAGGAAGGGACTTGGACCTTTTATACAGAGCTATCTTTCACCTGGAGTATTCAAGTGGCTCCAGGAGTGCTCTGCATTAAAAAGAAGAGGGTTTTAAAAATTTGAATAGGTCTTAAAACACCCTCACATCCTCCCTTCAGACCTGAGCATCCTCCTTTCTTTATTCTCTGGATAATTCCTGCCCAGCCAGGGGCTCTTTGACCAGGATCAAACTGGGGAGAGTGACCGCAACATCCCAGCACCCTGGCTGTCCCCAGCCCTGGTGTGGGGTGGCAGCAGCCCCTGGGAGGATGTCCCCAGGAGATGCTGAGCTGTGACTTACTGAGGCTGCCCAGCTGCTTGATGATGGCAGCCAGCGTGCTGTTGGTGACACACTCCAGCTCACTCGTCACCCCCTCGGGCAGAGCCCCCCGGCACAGGTGCCGGGGCTCGATGTTCCTCTTCACCAGTGGCATGCTGCCGGCGAGCGCTCACTCTCTCCTGGGCGAGGAAAAAAGAGGAAGAAATGACCCCAAAACAGCTTTTTCTATTTGCATTCCCCCCCTTCTCTCCCCTTTCTCCCCAGGGGACTTATCTGGGACACGGCGGTGACAGAGCTGGGCTCAAAGCAGAAGCAAACCCCCACGTGCTGCAGCCCCTGTGATGGCCCCACAGCACCCTGACCCAAAGAGGAGCGAGCGAGCGCCTGTAATTCCATCATTTCCAGCTGACTGCAAAGCTCCCCGGGGTTTTCTTGTTATCTGTGTGCACACCACGCTGACCGGGCCACCGTGTCCTGCCCTGCTCCCCACAGCATCCCTGCATGCCCCCACGCACTGCCAGCCCCACGTTAGCCGTTCCCGTGCACCCTGAGACCCCACTATCTTCATCAGCATCCCATAAAACACTTTGGCAACGGAGGGAGAAGCTTCCCAGCAGTGATGCTAACAGCTGGGAGCGGGGCAGCCAGGCATCAACATGGTAATGCCGACCACGGCCGGAGCCAGAAATGTGCCGAGCTCGCATTTTTTGGCCCCAGCGGCGCTGTGCAGAACAGTTTCCCATTGATAGTGCCCGGCCGGGCTCCCCAGCTCGGCGGGATTTTTCTAATGCAAATGCAAGCTGCCCTGACAAAACAGCGCAAAACTTGTGTCTAAAATCATTAATACCGAGCTTCCGAAAGGGCCGATTGTGCTCCTGCAGCACAATGGCAGATGCTATTCTGCCTGCCGAGCTTATTCCCTCCAGCGCTTCCCAAAGCGAGGGAGAAAGCTGTTAATGAGCCACTTGTGCCCAGCGATGGGAAAGGGGGAGCCTGAGCACAGGTGGAATTTGGCCAAGATTAACTCATTATTTCTTCTACATGTCCAGTGTGGGCTGAAAACCAGACCTCACCGTGCCTGGAAGCACTGCAGGTGGCCACGGGTGCACTGGCACCACCAGCCAGGCTGAGCCATCCACTGGTGACACTAAACCTGGGCAGCTGCAGGCCATAAAGAGCCACGTTACGATTTTCAGGTGGGCGCTGCCAGCCCATAATGCTCCTCAGCAGCCTCACCTGGGGCCCACCACACCCCTGGGCCAGGTTATTTAAGGTTGGCCAAGGGGTGTAGGTGCTTCCTGAGTACTGCTGTGGCTGTGCCCTGGTGGATCTCAGTACTGTAAGTAGCTCCTGCGGTGGGGACAGGAAAAAAAGAGATCTGAAAGGCCCCAGGGGGCTGCTCCTGGGCCACTGATCCCGTGGCTCGGGGAGGCTGGAGGCTCACAAGTGCGATGAGTTGGGTGGTCTCAGCCCTGATCCTGGGTGGCAGTGAGGATCAGCTGCAGCAACACAGGAACCATAGGGCTGAGCTGTGCCCACCAGCCCCTGCCGAGCCCATCTCTGATGAGCTTGTTTCCCATTTCCATGGCCAGGGGAAGGGTCAGGCCCTCCAGCCAAGGGGAGGAGAAGCTGGTTGCCTCGCCAGCCCCGGGACAGATCTGCATGGGCTGCCCTGAGCCCCAGCACATCCCACCGGGAGCACCGCCTGCGCCTCTCCCCCAGCCCTCTGCCTCCGCCAGGAGGCTTCACAAGTGAGCGCTTTGCTGTGAAGTGCGACATAACACGGCTAAAAATATTCCTGAAGAGTTTTATTAGTAAATGCCACAGTGTTTTTTTTCTTCTTTCCTCCCCCTTCTGCTGCAAAGCGCTCCAGCTCGAGGAATGGCACTTGGCTAAATTGCCTCTAAATCACAAACCCCTCGTGAGGCCGGGCTCTGCAGTGCAAACCTTAGCCAAAAAGCCTCCTTAGGAGGATGCTGTAAATGCAACTGCCTCCTTACCTTGTGGTTAGAATAAAGAGCTGGTCCTGCTGCTTTGAAATGAGCAGGCTCCATGTTTTTAGCTAAACTGTCTCTTTACAGCTATGCCACCAGCGCATGCCAGAAAGTAATTGGCAAGTAGGTATTCGCGGGGATCATTTCCTTGGTTTTTAGCTGATGTGGGTTTTCTGGATCTATGCAAAAATAACGGGTACCCTAACAGCACAGGGGAGAGGAAAGGGAGTGGTGAAGCTACGTGGGGGCCTCCTCTGCCACCCTCCATGGTCTGCAGGAGGGACGGGGCAGGGGAAGGGCAGCACTGATTCCGTGGGTTTTTTGGCTGGAAAAATCCAGCTGGCCTGGGAATCATGCCTTGCTTTTAATGACTCCCCATCACCGAAGGAAAATCTTTCAATGGCGTTCCTCCCTTTCTGTGCCCAGCTCATTAAAAGAAGGCTGGCTCTCTCCCCCTCGTGCCGGCGGGCTGTGTGAACGGGACGCTCGCTGCTCAACAAACCGGCCTTTTTCTCCCCGAAATAGAAGGCGCTTTGATAAACGCAGGGCAGCCTCAGCGAGCAGCAGGGGTCTTTCTGGGCACCGGGTGCTCGCTGCTTGGGAACAGCCGTGCTCCAGCCGGCAAAATCGCGTTGCCCTGCGATAGATGGGCAGCTCTGCAAAAAGCATTCTGGCTTTTTTGTTGATTTTTTTTTTTTTCTTTTGGCTCGAGGGCTGTTGCTTGTTACTTGTCAAGAGCTTGGCATCCCCGGCTGATTTGTCATCTACCAGAAAATGGAGGATGAGCATCTTCGGTTCAGAACTGGGCCGAGGGAGATGACAGCTTGAAGCAAAATATGCTTCAGCTCTGGTTTTCTCCCTGGGCTCTCCAGCTCCTGGGGAAAGGAGCCGGGCATTTGGGGACTCGGTTGCATCACAGGCACTGTGTGCAAGAGCCCTCGGCGTGCCCTGTGCTTGCAACAGAGGAGCACAGCGCGTGTTAACCTCCTGCCTGCCGTGCCGCCCGGCCTGAACCAGGCATGCTCCTGAAGCACATAAATGCCATCCAAATACCTTTTCTTCCCTGTCTTTTTCTCACCAAAACCAACAGCCTCTCTAAAATCCAGGCAGCACAGCAATCGAGGGGTGTGCCTTGGCGCACCGAAGTTTTGGGAATGAATCATTAATTCTGCCATCGCTGACCTGCCCGCGTGCCCAGGTCCTGCACTCCCCATCTCGAGGCCGGCTGCTGGATGCCTGGTGCAACCAAAAACAGCCCCAAACTACCCCAAAGAAAAGCATCGTTCCCCATCTGTGGGCATGTCATCGCTGTGACACCGCCGCCAGACAGCGAGAGCTGGAGTTTGGAGCGCCGTTATCCAAGCTCCCCGCAAGGAGCTGAATCACCGAGTGCCGAGGCCTGGGCTCTGCACCCCCGGGGGTGTGTGTGCCTGCTGGGGGGGCTCCATACCCCCCGGGGGGGGGGCACGCACGGGTCCAGGTTGTCCTCTGCAGCAATGCATGGCAAAAGGCCCCCCCATGCACAAATGGGAAGCGAGGGAGGATGCGAAGCGAGGGCCCCTCCCTGCCGTGCAGGTCCCCCCTCCATGCGGCAGTGCACGGTGACAGCCCCCTCCCTGGCCCTGCACGGGTGCGAAGCCCCCCCCTCTGGACCCCCCCACCCACACAGGGCTACAAAGCGGCCAGGATCCTCCCATAGGGATGCAAAGCGATGCCCACCCCCGCCATGCAAGGATGCAAAGAGGCCTGACCCCCCCTCCCCACCCCCCCC
>CM021768.1:16256698-16302839 GCA_011076525.1 Nettapus auritus
GGGGGGGGGGGGGGGGGGGGCGCGCAGGTAGGGGCCGGGGTTGGGGCTGGGGCGATGGAGGAGGAGGAGGAGGATGGAGGCGGCGGAGGAGGGGAGGCGGGGAGGGAGGCTGCGGCAGGAGGGGGCGGGCGGGGGGGCCGGCCGGGGGGGCCGGCGGGCATTTGGGACCGGCTGCGGGGCAGGCGGGCGGCGGGCGGCGGCCGGAGCGCGGCCGCGATGGCGCAGCGAGGGGCGGCGGGCGGCGAGGGGGAGCCGGGCACCGGCACCGGGACCGGGGACGGGAACGGGACCGGGGCCGGGAATGGGAATGGGAACGGGAACGGGAACGGCAACGGGGCCGGGAGCGGGGCCGCCGCGCCCTTCCAGCCCCCCGAGGGCGGCTTCGGCTGGGTCGTGGTATTCGCCGCCGCTTGGTGCAACGGCTCCATCTTCGGCATCCACAACTCCTTCGGGATCATCTACACCATGCTGCAGAGCGATCTGGGTGAGGGCGAGAACGACCCCGCGCTGGAGTTTAAAACAGGTACGGGACCCCCTTCCCGGCCCCCTTCCCGACCCCGTTCCCATCCCGGCCCCCCGGAGCCTCCGCTGAAGGCATTGAACTGTGCTTGCTCCCTGCCCCTACCATCCCTGCCCTCCTTACTATATTTATCTCCAGCACTGTCATGTGTTTCTAAGCTACTACGTACTCAATTAAAAGTAATTCATCCGAAAAGCGTGCCCGCACCCTGTCCCGCCCGCCTTGCGTTTTGGGGTGAGGAGCAGGCGGCGTGTGCCGGCCACCCGCTTGTTGGGTTTGCCTCTTGGTTCTCGGTGTGGGTTTTTTGGGCTGCCTGCCTGCCCTATCTGGGGATCAGGGGATATGGGATCAGGGTGGGAGAGCATCTGCCTGGCAGCCACGCTTCCTTGAAGCCACGGCCGCCCGGCGTGTGCGGGTCCCGAAGCACTGCCACGGGGCCTCGTCCCCGAACGGTGCCTTGTGGTGGGACCAAAAACCAGCTCGAGGCTGCGTTGTGTTAACGCTGAGCACGGGAATGTTTCTCATTTTGATATCTCTGCTGCTTGAGTGGAGTTGGTAGAGGGACCCCAGCTGCAGGGCGCCAGGCCAGGGGTCCCCGAGGGAAGCCTGCCTCATCCCGGGGCTCGGCATCCTCCAGGACCAGGTCACCTCCGTCCCTGTGGTGGGCACCGTGGCCCAGCTTGCTGGCTAGGGACGAGTGTTCGTGGTTTTGCCATCACTCCGGATGAGGCTAGGAGTATCCAGGGGACGTCAAGGGGCTCAAAGTTGAATGTTGGGGACCAACATTGCCCAAGCCACCCTGCGCACCGGTGACCCCAGCCATGGGCGCACGAGGAAGAAAGCAATGCCGGGCTGCACCCGGGGATGCAGAATTAACCCCAGGGATGCAGAATTAACCCCGTGGTGCTGTTACCAGAGAGACAACGGGCAGCTGTGGTGTGGCAGGGAGCTGGGAACGTGCGGACGATTGTAATTACTGTGATTGATGTCTGTGTGTGTGTGCCTGCGCGCTGTGCGTGCCATCCCCGGGAAGCTCATCGCGCTGTTTCCTGCTCCCCGTGATCCTATCTGGAGAGCCTGAGGCAGAGAGCTGCAGAAGTTGTAACAAAAGGAATTAAATACTGCGAGTTATGGTGGTTGCACGGCGGCATGCCCAAGACGGGGTTCGGAGGAGACAGCATCTGCCTCCTGCTCCCGAGATCTATTTATTTATGGCTATGACCGCACGGAGGCCTCGAAAAAGAAAGGCGTGTGGGCGTGCGAGGTGAACCCGGGCTCGGTAATTAAATTGCCTGGGTGACGAATATGCATTGAGGTCTGGGCGCCTAACGAAGAGGCCGCTGATAACCTCGGTGAGGCGGGGTCTACACAGGACTGGCTGGTTCCACCTCATCGTACTGCGGGTTTGGGGGTCCACGGGGGCCGTGGGGCACGGAGCAGAGCCCCCCCAGCCCTTCCTCCCTCTGCCGCTGTCCCTCCCCGCGCAGGGTTGCATAATTTCCCCGCGGCAGTCGTTTGCGTGCAAACATAATCAGGAAAAGTGTTGTAGCTCCTTTCCAAGCACTGAAGTGATACGGCCTTCCTGAAAAGACCGGTGCTGTCTGTCTGTCTGTGCTCCAGCATCCATCTGCTCTCGATGGCTGGAAGAGGTGGCCGAGCTCTGGGGTCCCCCATGCCCCCTGCAGAACTGGGGGACATGCTGGGGACCCACCAGCCCCATCCTGCCCCGGCACCCAGCACGGCCCCGAGCACCTTGCTTTGTTCTTCAGCCCCCAGGGGCTGTGTCCCCAGAGCCCCTCTCCGCTCCCAGGCAGGTGGGTTTGTGCCCAAGGGGGAGCTTGGAGAGCCGCCGGCCAGCCAGCATCCCTTTAAAAATAGGGTTATGTTTATGCCGAAGCGGGTACTAGTCTGAACCAAACAATAGCCGCCCCAGCGCACGGCTATAATTATCAAGGTTTATTCCTTGTTTGCATTGGTCACGTTTTCTCGCGTTTGATCTTGAGAGACGCAGGATCCACGGAGTTCAGATTTCGGGTCAGGCTGTGAAAACAAACCCTCTCCCAACAATGCATTGAATGCATACGCTGCTTTGTTTGAAGGAATATAACCGCGAGGTGTCTGTAAACACGCGGCGGCCGCGACCACCGCCGTGCCCCTTCGCAGCGTGAAGCCCCAGCTGGGACTTTTGCAAGGCACACTCTGTGCTTTCGGCTTTGTTTTCCTTTGGGGGGGAGGCAGAGGGCTCGCTGACACTGGGATTAAAAAAAAAACAACACAACAACAACCTTGCACACGAGCCAGGAACAAGCCCATTCTCCTCTGCGGAGAGGTGCCGGGTGATGTCTGGGGGCGTTTGCTGGGTGCTGTGTGGTGCGCACCGGCCCCAGCCCAGACACTGAAGGCACCAAGGCAGCTGTGGGGTCTGGAGAGGATTACATCGATTTATTTATTTTTTTTCCCCCGCTAATTCTGGGGTTGGGCACCTGGGATAGGATCCCGTCAATTTATTATTATTTTTTTTCCCCAGTAACCTTTTCATTGATCTCCTTTTTCTCCCCTCCTCCGCTTCGTGTCAATACCCTGGGTACAGATTAACTCCCCTTTTGCTCAACCTTCAGTGCTGCGATTGCTCAAAATGGGAGCTGCGGGTGCTCGGCGGAGCCGCTCGGGTTCAGCCGCAGCCCCTGCGAGTGCGGCTGTGCGTCCTGCGGCCTCCTCCTCCCGCCGTGCGTGGGGACGGGGGGAGCAGCTTTCCCCCCTTTAGCCCGGCCCCAGACAGGGAGCAGAGGCTGCCAGAGCCTTCAGCTCGTCCGTCTCGCCGATGCCAGCCAGGTTTGGCCGGGTGTCATCTTCGTACCCGGCTTCCCAACCGGTTTCACGGGGAATTTCTCGGGGGACGCCCCGTTTTGTGTCCCCAGGGGGGGCGAGCCGGGCTGGAAGGGGCTGGTTTGAAGCCAGAGCCGGAATGGAGCGAGGAGGCTCGGCGAGAAGGCGTGAGCTTGTTTTGTGGTGAAATAAAGCCGAAATGAGGAGGGAACAGGAGGAGGAACCAGCACGGCCTCCTCTGGGGCTCGAGGAGCCCCAGGGCCGGTGAGTGCTGCTGGAGCCGCCTCCACGAGGGAAACCCCGGGGAGAGTAAATCACAGGAGGTAGCTCTTGGAAGCGGTCCCAATTAATTTTAGCAGTGCTCCACAGCCCGGAGGAGGCTGGATGGGAGCGGCCGCCACCGAAGTGCACTTTATTTAGCCTGCTGCTGCAAAAGGCGTCTTCCCCAGGTGTTTGCTCTGGGCTTTGGGGTCGGGGCCGGCGCCCTTACCCGTGCTTACACAGCAGGAGATGCATCTGAGACCCGTGGTGGGTGCTGGCTCCTGGGAGGGCTCCTGAAGATGGCACTTGGGCCGTCACCTCCTTAACCAAATCTGCACGATTTGGAGCTTTTATTATTAACTTTTGGCTGCCATCGCTCACCCCACACACACAGACCATGCTGGGGGCTTCCCGAGTCTCCAGATCTCACCCGGGTCTCCAAACCTCACCCTCCTGCTCCAGCAGCCAGCCGAGGGAGTTCTCCAGTCTCTGTTGTGCTTCTGTAATCAGTGGACAATGATAAGATCCCATGGAGCCCCCTTCTTCCCCAGGCTGAGCACTCTGATAGGAGAGGTGCTCCTTGCCCCTCACCTGGTGCGAAGGAGACCACCAGAGGTGGTGGAGGCAAAATGGGGGCTGCTGGACCCCTTCTGGGCACCTCAGGGTGCTTGGGATGAAGGGTGAGCCTGGATTTCCACCCGGCCGTGCCAGGGGAGCGCCTGGAGGCTGGTTTTTTGACCTGCACTGCGCCGAGGGGAAATTCCTGCGGGGGCACAGGGGGCAGCAGGCAGCGCTGCCCCCGCCGTGCTAATGGGGAGCTAATCCCAGAGGGAGCCACAGCACCCAGGGCTATTTGTTTCAGGGGATTGGGATCCGTCAGCACCAGGCGCCCGGTAACCTTTTGCTTTTTTTTCTCCTCCGGGTGACTCCTCAGGAGCTCTGCCAAAGCGGTGCTCAGCTAATGTCAGCGGCTCGAGTGTCAGCATGGCTGGGGGGGAGGCGATGCGCAGGGCCAGGTGGGTGCTGGGGGGTACAGGGTCTCGCCTCGACCCCATGGGGGGCTCCCAAAGTGGTGTCTGCCAGGAACCAGTGTGCCCAGAGGGACTTCTCCAAAACAGAGCCGAGTGCTCCAGCACCCACGTGCTGCTGCAACACCTGCAGCCGAGCTGCACCCACCGTGGCATTCGCTGCTTGCTGCTCTTTTCTCCTCCTCTTCCTCGAAGGATTGATCGCTCCCCGCTCCCAGGGAAGGCGATGCTGCTCTTAGCACCCATCCCTGCCCAGTGGGGCATGCGCTGGGCTGGGCATCGCCGGCGGGCACCGGCACCACAGCAGCAGCTCGGTTCATGCCGGGCTATTTCCGTGCATCCACCCCAAAGGCAGTCGGGGCGGTTGCAAAATGCCCGTGACGTGCACCCGGCATTGCTGAAACACGCTTTTCGTGTGCAAGCGGTTCAGGATCGCTTCTTCCCCCGGCGCCTCGTACAACTGGTCCTGCCAGCTGCCGGGCACAGACCGCGGGCAGTGCTGCCCTGCTCCATCCTCCCCGTGGTGCAGGCTGGCTCGTCTTCAGGGCTCTGGGTTTTTGGGTTTCAACGCATAGATCCCCCATACATAGTTTAGGGTAGGCAGCTGGGTGAAGCCTCACCGTGCTCCCTCCCTTTGCAGGACACCATCAGGTCGTGGCTGTGTTTGGGCCAGAGTTTTACCCCGCCGTGGCTCGTTTTGGGCAGCAGCCACCCGGGCATGCATAGTACCAGCCGAGGATGGCACCGTGATGCTCTGACGACCATCAGAGCAGCTCCTGGCGCCATGTCCCAGCATGGACACCTCGCTGCAAGATGGGAACAGTGCCTGGGGCTTTGGGAAACAGTGCCCTGAGACGTTGGGTCTGCAAACCCACGGTGGAGCAGGTCGCGAGGGACGGCAGCAGCATGCCTTGGTGTCACGGGACCCCGTTTCTCCCCTATCATTCCGTTTTGCTTTGGCTCTGCGTTTGGATGTAGCAGCTCGGAGGGGTTGTTTCCTCCTTTCCCAGAGACCTGCCAGGGACTGCATCATGCAGGGCCGGCAGCTTTGCGTGGGCCGATGTGCTGGGGTTTGCCCAATGCAGTGCTGCAGGGGGACCCCAAAAGGGCACCCCCGTGGTCCCCTGGGGATGAGGCACATGGCCCCTGGCAAGCAGCGCCCCCAAAATCCCCCCCCCCCCCCCCCCTCTTTTTTTTTTTTTTTGCAATTTTCTGGACATCTTGTGTCAGGCACCAAAACAAAGCTTGTGTTTCAGGCTCTTGGCCTTAATCTCCATGCTAGCAGCTCCTGCGCATGGAAGGGAGGTGAAATCCTTCCCTCTGGGGGGGGACGTCGGTACTTGCAGGGTGTTTGGGCGGGCGGGTTTCCATAAACCCTCGGCGGGGCTGCAGCAAGCGGGCGCTGGGGCTCGCCGAGCGATGCTGGAGCAAACCAAACCTATCGGCAGCTCCCACTGCACCCTCGGCCTCTGGTCCGGCAGAGAAAACCACCCGTGATTAAAGATTGACAGTAATTACCTAATGGGCATGCACGCCACGGTGCCTGGACAAGCTCCCTCCTGGGATTTCCCAACTTGGGAGCGCTTTTGCTTTGCAATCGCCGTAGCGCACTTGCATGAGCCCAACAGCAACACATCGCACTTGGGCACCATCCGCCCTTTATCATGGCCTGGCACCAAGCAGAGCTCTCCCCATCCCTTCCCAGAAAACCCCCCAAAAAACCCCAAAGCCATAAGAGCTGCTTTTTTGGCTACGGCAGAGCCGCGAGTGAGGAGGCAGCGGGGCGTCCAGGGCTGCGCGCTTGCTCCGCGGGTGGGCCGGTGGCGAAGAGGCCACGTCAAGGCGTCCTTGACCTCGAGCCAGCTATTAATCCGTGTATTTTAGCAAAAACACGTTTATTTCTTGAGGTTTATGTAAACAATGGAAGCAGGGAGCGCTAGGGGGTGGGGGGCTGCCCGGGGATTAAGCTGGCTGTAAAGCCAGGCACGCCAAGCTCGCCAGCCCAGGGAGAGCTTAATTAAAGTCAAAGGAGAAGTGTTTCCAAGAAAATAATACGTGGTATTTAAACGGGATATTTTTGTTCTGGGCCCAGAATGTCTCCTTTCCCTCTCGGTGTCAGCTTTAATAAAACAAAACGAGATCTCCAAGAAAAACAAATTGGAGCTCTTAAAAGGGCGCTGCGGAGATAAAAATCAGCAACACTGTTGCTGGTAACACCTTGGGTTATTAAAACGGAAAGAATGCTAACGATGCGATTTGCATCGGCCTTTCTTGTGGCTTCGCCCCAGCAGCACCCAGCCCCACGAGGTGGGCACAGGGCCCCCGCTGGCTTCTGGGGCTGCTCGTGGGGTCCGGGCGGGCGCTGGGGGGAAAAGGGGTGAAAAATGGCAAGAGTTGGGATTCGGGTGACACCAGTCCTGGAAACCTAAATAAACAGGGGCTGACCTTTAGGGAAAGGATGGTGCATCTCAGCAGGGCTCTTTCAGAGGGGAAGAATGCAGGGATGGAGTACCAAGGTTTGCTTTTGCTGCTTCTCTCTGCGTGCCGTGGTGCTGGCGCTTGGCACCTCTAAACCAAGCGGCACGGTTTGGCTGCAGCAGCCAAGTGTGCCAAAATCCACGCTACAAGCCCCGTGCCCAGATGTGCCACACCTTGGCTATTCACAGCCCCTCCTTGCTGTGCTCCCCCTGCTCAGAAGAGGCTTTTGTCTGGCTTTAAGGTGCCCAGTGTGATGCCACCCCCCAGGGATGCCGCCAGCACCATGGCTGCGCACACACACGGGACCGGCCAGCACTGCCTCGCCGCCCTCAGATAAGGCAATTAGAGCTTTATCATTTAATTGCGGCGTGTAATAATAGCGGAGCACTAGCGAGATACAGTGCTGCCAAGGGGTAAATATCAGCTGCTCTGGGTGTTTTTTATTTATTTATTTATTTTCTTCAAAATTAACTCGGCAGGGCCTGGCGCTTGGGGATGCCCCTGCACTGGGATGGGCATCGCCTGCTGCATTGCCCAGCCCACAGATTTTCCGTCTTTGAGGCTTGTGTTGGGTACCAGGAGCAGAAGATCTGCTGCATATCTCCTGCCTTCTGCACCACAAGTAATGTGGTGATATTCAGGAACACCTGGGGACGAGGGACGGGGCCGCGGCCCATCCCCGGGGACCTGCCTCTCGCAGCCCAGTTTTCCAGCTCTGCCACTTGGCTACATGCTGTGTTTTGGGAGAGGGCCTTAATTAAGAGAGAATCGCACAAAATTACACGTATTGCCAAAAGCTAAAAAATCACAGTGGATTTTTTTTTTTTTTTTTTTTAAGCTATTAAACTCTGCCCTGCTTCAGTTCATCAAGCAAACCGTAAAGCAAACAGCCGCGAGTGGAGGCACTTCGGGTCCTGACCTGAACCCTGCGGTTGGCTATTAACCCTCTCTGGCTGGATACAATTAGCCCCAGACTGGATTTTGGGGATCCTTTTTCCTCCTGGTGGTTGTGCCGGGGTGGCAGCTCCCAGGGGTGTGCCAGCCATGCATCGCTCCCTCCCCTGCTTTGTTGGGAGCGTTTCAATTCAGGAACTTGATAGAGGGCTTAAAAGGCCCCGGTGTGCGAGCTGTGGACTGCTGGTGGTTTTCCCCATTCGTCAGGGCTGGTGACGAGTCAACCTCCTTGCACATTTTCTTATGAATGAGTAGTTTTGGCTCGGCCCTGATGGTCGAACAGGTTAAGCGGGAAGCTGCTGGTATTGGTCTCATCAATCCAGGCAGAAGGGGGAGGCTCTCCCTGGCTCTGTAAATGTCTCGTGTAATCTCCCAGCCGCTCTGACCGGTCCCGAGCCCTTGTCCCAGTGGGACCGGCAGCAGCTGGGGGGGCTCCCGAGCACCGGCTCCCCCATCACCCATCCCATTGCGCTCTCCTTGGGCACGCTGTGGCCTGGGTGGATTTGGCATGGTGAGCAGAGCCTCTCCCCACTCCCGGCTTCCCAGCAGCGGGATGGGAAAGCCCCACGGCACCCTGCCTCATCCCTCCTTGCCCCCAAATCATGGAGAGCAACAGCTCTGCGCAGCTGAAGCCGCTGGGCTCTGCTCTTCCCTTTGGTTGGGGTTGGGCAGGGGTGATTTTCGTGGGAGAAATGGAAGATAAATGGCTGGAAAAGAATCTGAGCAGCTGCTTAATGGCTGGTCACCACTACCAGCCCCATGTCTGGCACCTGCTGGGATAGGAGAATTTGCTCCTTGATTCTTGCACCTACTCCAGAATTACATTTTCCTGCGCAGAGGTAGGATATATAGCTTTTGAACCCAAACTGGAGGAGGACCAAAACCTCCCCAGTGCCTGACGGAACCCTTCATTGACCTGTTCAGTTATTTATTCCCACCAAAAAAAAAAAAAAAAAAAAGCTCTTGATGCAGCAAAACGCCACGCCGGCGCGCTCGCGTTCCGCCCGGATGGAGGTACTTTGCTGCTGAGGCACTTGGACTTGCCCGGGCTGTCCCCACGTCCCCTCGGCCCTGTTCCTGCTCTGGGCAGGGACATATCCGCGGGGATACGTGCCGGGACACACAGGTGTATATACACACACCTCTGCGCATGCGTCCCTGTGTCTGGAGAACTTTCAGATGGGAGCGGGTCAGCCAAAAGTAGCACCCCGTTGGCAAAGGGGTATGACCTGTTCCTTGCTGAAAAAAATATTAATAATAAAATCCCTACGTATTGCTGCTCTTCGGTTTCCTTCAGCTATCGGATTTGCGTAATTGCAGCCCAGTCTTATTTTTCCGAGATACCCAGGTGTTCTCAAACGCCTGCTTTAATGTCAGGAAACTCCAGGAGATTAAAATTGCGGGGAAGTTTTACCCCTCTTGGCCTCTGGCTGTGTGGTTTAGCGATAACACGCCAGCTTTGCATCGTTTGGGGGATTTTTTTCCCCAGCAGTGGGCTGTAGGAGCACAAGCCAGAGGCGTTGGCATCACCTTGCTGGGGACAAGGCAGAAACCCCCCGGCACAGGCGGAGGAAGCTGTGTCCTCCAGGCCACATCTTCTACCAGGCAGTGGTTTTGCAGCATGGACATGGCTCCTGAACACCTTGCCTTGATACCTCTCTACCTTTTAACCCATTAGCCCCATAGCAGAGACTTGATGGAGGATCCCCAATGTGGCCAGCATCACCGTGCGCCATCCCATGTCACCGGGAGCTATTCGAGCCTCATCTCACCGGGAGCCAAGCTCAGGGGCGAAACAAGCCTAAAGCCATGGGGAGGGAGGGGGAGACCTTTGGAAAGCGCCTGCAGCAGCTGCCTCCACCGCCTAGACTTTCCCTTTCATATTTACAGCCACGTCTATCGTCGTTTATTGGGCGGACAAATCGGGGCCTCGCTGGGTGTATGCAAGTGAGGAACATAGCTGAAATATTTCGGCTGCGCTCTCCTCTGGAGGGAGGCTCCATGCAGGGAGGAGGCACCCAGTGTGTGGGTGCCCCCCTCCGCCCTTGCCCCCCGGGGGGCCCGGAGCAGTGTTTCTGCACCAGATATTGCTGTGGACCGAGGGTGAGCCGAGGGGCTGCAAGTGTTTTGGGAGGCAGGACGGGAGCTGAAAATCGCCACGGCAAGTCGAGGGGTGCGGGTGCATCACTGGCGGGGTGAGGTTTGGCAAGAGCTGCTGGAGGAGAGGGGCAAGGGGCATTTAGTTATTGATCAGCTCCCCCCCCCCCAGAGGGACACAGGGAGAGGTGTCTCCTTCCATCTGGGAAGATCTGGGGGGCATTTTGGGGGAAGATTTCTGGAGTCTTCCTCCATGGAGGGGGGCTGGTGCCAAGTTGGGGCTGCTCCTGCCCCATCACTGCCCTCAGCTCTCCAGGGGGTTGAAGGCTGTCAAGCACTCGACCAGGGGGGGAAAGATCTTTGTGAGCCTGTGCAAAGCCCAATGTTTTGCCTCCATTTATTCTCCCCAGCCTCTTTGTTTTGCCTTTGAAAAAAGGGAGGGTGTTTTTCTCTGCCCGGCTGGTTTGAATTCGCCTTTTTTCCTGGGATGTTGACAAGCGCCCGTGGGAGCTGCACTGGGAGGAGCACGGGGCCGAAGCCGAGGGTTTCTTCTCACCGTTAATAGGAAACAGAAGATTGCTCGGGAGAAATCTGGCAGGGAGGGGAGCTTTTCTGTCTCTTCCAGTCTGGAAAAAAAGCATCCTTCCTCCAGCCCATCCTCCCAGCGGGAGGCAGAGGGTTCCCGAGTGTGGCACAGGCAGGGCTCGCCAGGGGCACGGGAAGGGCACAGAGATTTCCCAGGGATGGAAGAGCCATGGGCCACCAGCTGTGATCCAGGGGGGTCCCCAGGGCACCGAAGGCCGGTTGTGCCCCAGTCTTGGTTTTACCCCTCACAGAGTAAAACCGGGGGCGGGGGCTCAGGACCTCTGCCCACCACCCGCTGGGAGCCTGCTGGGTTGTTACGTGGTTCTCCGGCCTCTCCCAGCCATGCCATTTTTGAGGGAACAAATTGTGCAAAGGAAACATCGCGTGCGTGGGGACGAAGCACGGCTGCACGGCATTTCAAAGCCCTGAAGGACTTGGACCGGCGGCCTCCTCTCTTGCAGAGTGCCCTCTTGTCACCGGAGGTCTGCAGGAGGAGGCGAAGCAGTGGGCACATTCCTGCAGCTCTGCCACCCCTGTCCTCCCGGTTTGTGCCCCAGGAGCTGGGCACCAGCCTGAACCCCCCAGTTACAAGTGGCCACGGGGGGCTCGGAGGCGAGGACATGACTGTGGGACGGGGACAGGTGGAGGAGTCCCACTGGGGATGGTCCCCATGAACACCAGCTGCACAGGCTGGGGCTGGCCATGGTCAGGAAGAGGTTAATCATAGCCGAAGCCTGGTGAAGTTTGGTCAGGTCACGGCTCTTCCAAAGGCTTAAAGTTTTGGACGTGCAGCAGCTGGTGTCCGGGCCACGGCTGACCCGCACCGTCCGGCTGGAGTTAATCATTGCCGTTGGCTCTGGGACTTGTCTGAGCTCAGCAACACGGACCTTTTCCCCAAAAACACGTGGTGAGGAGCCAGGGGCCTGGAGGAAACCCCAAGCTGCCAGGGGGCAGGGGGCTGGGGAGAGCTGAGCAGCCTGGCCCTTACTCTAACCCTCACCCTGACCCTAACCCTAATTTCTGACCCTAACCCTATCCCTGGACCACGCTTTCCCCCTGCACGAGCTGCAAAATAAACACAGGGGCGCTCTTCCCTGCATCGCATCAGGTTGGGGGGACGTCTAAGGGGCACCAAAGCCAGGAAAAAAGAATTATATCCATAAATAAAAGGATGGGAAGCAGAGAGGAAAGCGTCCTGGGTCTTGGTGAGGGGTTGCATCAGCAATGGTGTGTGTGTGAGCGTGGCTGCACTCACTGCTGGTGTGCCTGGTGCTGGAGAGGGTATTTTTCAGAAAAAATAGGATCTTTTTTCTCCTCTTGGGTGTGCTTTGAAAAGGGGCTTGGGAACAATGAGTATTAACAGGCAGATAGAGAACGAAATGTAGGGCTCGAATCCTGAAATGTGTGCGCCTTTCAGAGGGAGCGAGCGTGCCAAGACAAACCCCGCTAGGAATAAACATCGTCCTACATGAAAGGCTAATTACAGATTGGCTCCGCGTGCGGGAGGAGGGCATTTTCGGCCCATTAAAATGGAGCCAGTCTGGTTTTCATAAAAGTGCTGGGCAGAAGGGGCCGGAGAGGCACAGGAGGGAGGTTTTTCTGGCAGCGGGGTCCCACAGGGTCGCAGGCATCCCTCTCCCCTCGTCAGGACAAAATTGTCACGACCATAGCTCCTATGGTCTTTGGTGACTTCAGTGTGTGGTAGGTGAATCATCTTGCAAAAATTGTAAGCCAGGAGGAGACGCGGAGCAGAAAATCCTTCCCAGCCTGCCGAGAGGAGCATGCGGCGGTTCCCATCTGCGCAGCACATGCTGTTTGTTGGTTTTGGGTGGGTTTCACAAGGATCCGTGTGCCGGGGGGAGCGCGGGGTCCTGCTGCTGCTGCAGCTGGGGAGGAGGCAGCGAGGCTCACCCCGTGCCTTGCAGCAGCCGGGGCCGGCTTTATGGCTCGGGGCAGGCACGAGGTACGGCTCCTAGGAGCGAGGTGCACTTCTGGGAGATATCCCCAGCGCAAAACCCTCTGCGCTCGCTTCTTGCCAAGCCAAACCACAGATCTGCCTCCATCCCCACTTAACATGGCCACAATGCCGGGACTTTTGTTTGCACGGGCTGCTAGCTGTCACTTCGTGGTTGCAGGAGATGGAAGCAGCCACCGGGGCAAGGACAGGGGGTGGCTGGGACCTCGCTTAAACCTCCCCTGCATGCGGCACGGCATGCACAAGGCATTGCTGTGGGGCTGAACAGTTCCCTGCATCCTGAGTTACAGCTTGTTTGCAAGTTGCACACAGAAGGAGGGAGGAGGAGAAGCCAGGAAAAAAAAGAAAAAAAAAAAAAAAAAAAAAAAAAGATAAAGGAGGACTTTGTTCTGGAGCTTTTGGTATGGTACCAAGCGGGGCTTGCTATACCGTTAATGAGTTTATCTGGCTTTATCTGCACGTGGGGCCACCAGTGCACTACTGCCTCGTGCCCAGAGTAGCCCAGCAGCTCATCAGCTTTGCTTTGCTGCCCCTCAGCTCAGCATCCCTCCTTTCCATGCGTGGTGGTGGCCTCCTCAGCCCTCACTTTGTGTCTGCCTTCATCCAAGCCCTCCAGGCTGGATGCTGGGAGCGTGTCAGGCTCGTCTTTGAGGATGCAAGGATGACGCAGATGGCTCCACGGGATCAAACAGCTGCAGATGCTCAGGACAGCACTTGTCAGCTGTGCAGCGAGGGCTTGCTGCTCCCAGGCCACCCAAAATGCGAACCAGGTGGAGCCGTGAAGGGCTTTCAGGACTCGTGATGAGCTTTGCCATGCCAGCAGAGCTCCGCTTGCCTTGCTGTGCCCAGCAAGCATCTCTGCCCAGTACGACTGGAGAAGTTATTTATCAGAGACGTGGAGTGGGTGGGGAGAAGTACTGGAATTATCTTTGTGGCCCCATCTGTCCTGAAAGAAACACCAAGCACCCGGGAAAGGCAACCCTCTGCAGCATGTCCCCATCCCTGTCCCCATCCCTGTCCCCATCCCCATCCCAATTCCCATCCCTGTCCCCATCCCATTCCCATCTCCATCCCATTCCCATCTGCATCCCATCCCCATCCCCATACCATCCTCATCCCCATCCTACCCCATCCTGTCCCCATCCTGTCCCACCCCATCCATCTCATCCCACACCATCCATCCCATCCCACCCCATCCAACCCATCCCACCCCATCCCATTCCATCCCATCTTCATCTCCGTCCCATGCCCATACCCAACCCTATTCCCGTCCCCATCCCCATCCAAGCGGGAGAAGCCGCGGGAAGCGAGGGAAGACACTTCCTCCAGCGCCGGATCTGAGGTCACCTCCTGGCCCTTGATCCCCCCAGCCTGCGGTATGTGGGTCAGCGGGGAAGCACGGCCGCCAGCGACGTCCCTTCCTCTCCTCTCCCTGGAGAGGCGTTTTTAAAGGAACAAATAGACTCGGCCGAAAGTGCCGCACGGCACCGTTGTTAATGGTGTTTTTGTGAAGGCTGGAACAATGAGCTCAGCACCAGGGGGGATTTGGGAGCCACGTCTCGGGTCCTTGCCCTCGTCTTGCTGCCATGAACGCCTCTGCTCCAGCAAAGGGAGGTGGCAAGGCCTGGGCACCAGGCCACCAGCCCCATGGAGGTCTCTTTGTGTATCCCAACCATCCCCAAAGCCCCTTCAGCTGGTGGCAGGCAGCGGCCATGCCACGGCACCTCCAGCGTCCACCAAGCCTTAATCAGGCTTGTGTTCACATCATGGGGATCCCAGCCCCATCCTGATCTGGACTCACTCTGTAATTTCTTTCAGGATCTGCTGTAGCTGTAGCTTTCCTCCAGATCAGGGACAAAAAGGGGTTGGTGCCACCAAGAAGCCCCGGTTTGGTAGCACAGGGGTGAGCCCCACCAAGCCCCACTGCCCGTGCTGAGCCAGAGGCCATGGCCTCGCCATGGGCTGGCTGTGCCGTGGAGGCTGCAGCCTCCTCTGGAAGCCGGGCTATTGTTCTTGCTAATTTTAACTCACTGTTATTACCAAAACCTATTTCTATTCATTGCTTGTGGTAAGCCCTTTCTCTAAAGGTAGAGCAATTTGCCATGGGGATCTGTTTTGTTTACCGGGCTTAATTGAGTGCTATCTCCTTTCACGAACACAAATCCGTGGAGGCTGTTACGGGCCCAGTACTGAGCCTCTCACCTGGGCTCACTTTGATCTCCGCAGGTGAGTGCGTGTGTTTTGGGCCAGAGATTGATCCTGCTTATTTGCATGTAAATCTCAGGGGTTATTAAGATCTGAATCTGGCCCCTTTAAATTTTAATACTCGCTTTATGCTTTTATTTCCGTGTTTCTTAAAGCAATTTCCAAAAATAACAAACTTCAAACATGACGGGGCCATCTCGCGTTTTAGTGCCTTGGCTGCAGCCAGAGGAACATTTCGGGAAGTGCATTATCCACGTTAACGAGCCCTTCCCATCTTGGCCGCCCTCCCACCCCTCTCCCCCGCTGCAGCAGGGCTCCTGCCCGGCCTCAGCTTTTATTTTTTTGTGTGCATTTTGAGTAAATTGGGTCCTGGAGAGCCCTGCAATTAGTTCGGAAGGGTCGGCTCTTCCCAGGCTGGAGAGGGCTTCTCTGTGTGGTCCCTGTGAAAGGCTGAGCTTGGGGGGCCCGTTGTGCTGGGAGGGTTTCTTTTAATAGGGACCCAGCCATTTTCCAAAGATCTCATGGCTGTTGGTGTGTGTTGAGAGGGTTTGCAGAGCTCTCGGTGGAGGTGCAGGGAAAATAAAAGGCATAAAGCAGCAGGGAGCACATCGTGGGTGCGGGATGCTCCCCGTGCTCCTCCTTGGCGCGGGCAGGCTGAGATTTTTTCCTCACCACATTGCTTTTCTTGAAAGCTTGCCTTTCCTCCTGAAAACACTCACAGAAACCATTACAGAGAGAAGGCGGAGATCAGGGCTGAAATAATCTGTGAATAATAAAATCTTCTTAAAGCAGACAGACAGATTTTCCCCAGAGGTGGGTAGGGATCTCCTGGAAGGGATCTCCTGGGTCTGACCGGGGAGGGAAGGGACGTAACCTGGCATGACCCACACACCTCCAGCAGCTTTTGGAAGATGTGTTCCCCCCGTGCCAGCCTGCTCTGCCCTCCTCCTTTCTCCAGCCTCCGCCACGTCTCTGCTTTTCATTTCTTGTTGACACCCGGTTCCCATAACGCCAGCATCACCAGCTGCTCGTTTGCTCTGTATATAAAACCGCCCTTTAATTGACATGCCTTGCCTGCTGTGTTTGGGTACATCTTGTTGCTGGTGGGACAGGGAGGGGTGGGAAAATCCCACTAAGGAGGTGGGAGGCCTCCCGGCACGCTCGGCGGGAGGTTGGGAAATGCTGGGGAGTGGTGCCTGGTAGCCACGGCGCCTGGCCGTGACCGAGGGCCCCAAATCCGAATGGCCCAAAGCTGGGCACCGATGGGCTCCATGCTCTGATTTTTTTCCTCTTCCTCCTCGTTCAACACACAGCCCTCACCTTCCTTCTCTCTCCCTAGCATGGGTCGGCTCCTTGGCCATGGGCATGATTTTCTTCTGCTCTCCCATCGTGAGTATCTTCACCGACCG
Organism: Nettapus auritus; assembly: GCA_011076525.1. Classification (NCBI taxonomy): domain Eukaryota; kingdom Metazoa; phylum Chordata; class Aves; order Anseriformes; family Anatidae; genus Nettapus; species Nettapus auritus. Next base: position 16,273,037 of record CM021768.1, read on the forward strand.
GATTGGCTGTAGGACCACGGCTGCCTTGGGAGCTGCCATTGCCTTCGTCGGGCTCCTCTCCAGCTCCTTCACCAAGTAAGGCAGCCCCTTCCCAGCTCCTTTTCCACACCAGCCCCCCTAGCTGCTGCCATGTGGGGCAGATTTTGTGGTTTGAAGCTTTCCTGGCATGAGACAGAATGAGCTTTACCCGAACGAGGGGCTCGCCATGAATGTCCCCAGGCAGGCGCTCGCCGATGTGCTTTTTGATGGCAGGTCTACCTGATGTGATGCGATAGTCTTTCCGACCTGACACATTTGCATCTTCAGGAGAGCAAAACGAGGTCACCCCCGGTGTCCTTTACACGTGGCTTTTTACATGGAGCCTCAAAGGCACCGCGAGACATCCCCCAGAGCATTGTTCGCCCCAGCTTGTCCGAATAAAAATGTTTCCGTGGGTTTGAATTCAGCTCAGATCAATGTTGTTTTAATTAAAATGCTCCAAGAAGTGGTTTTCAAAGCAAAAACATGCGAGTTTCACAGAGGGCGTGCCGCCTGCTCTCTGCTCCCACCCTGGGATGCCGGCTCCTTTGTGCCCTGCTTGGTGCCATGGCTCCAGGCACTGAGGGTGCCTGGGGTCCCCACCACCCTGGGAAGGGGCAGGACAGCAGGAACACATCCCTGTAAATCTGTGGACTCTCTGGGACATGGGGCTGGGTGTTGTGGGTACATCTGCCATTGGGCTGGGGATGAAGGGCCAGCATGAGCCACCCCAGAGCCACTGCGCCTCGGGAGGGGAGAAATCTCGCTGGGTTCACCTTTCCTGGTGAATGCCAGTGAGGGGCAGCTGCTGGAGGGAGGTCTCCTCCTCCCAGCAGAGCTCATTACCCAGGGGGTCCTTATTACCCATGGGGACCTTGTTATCCATGGGAGACCTTGTCCTAGAAGACACCATTAGCCATGGGAGACCTCCTCTTCCAAGGCAACTTCATTATCCATGGGAGATCTCATCCCAGGAGACCTGGTTATCTATGGGAGAACTCTTCCAAGGAGATACCATTATCCATGGGAGACCTCCTCTACCAAGGAGACCTCGTTATCCATGGGAGACATCCCAGGAGACCTCGTTACCCATGGGAGACCTCCTTGTTCGAGGGAGATGGTGCCGCTGTTCCCACCGGAGAGCAGCTGGGACATCCAGGGACATTCCCAGCAAGCAGTGTGAGACATCCAGGATGAGAAGCAAGGCTGGAAGGAGCCTGGCTTTGGCACAGAGCCATGCAGGGGTGTCTCAGCATCAACAGCAAGCAGATGGGACCGGCAGCATTTGTCTCCACTTATCCAAAATATCAGCTTATTTGCAGCACCAAAGCTGGGGTGACCCAGCTGAGGTGGCCAGGGCTAGTGCGTGGGAGGTCGGAGGCAGACCAGCTGCCTGCCTGGCTCCGGGGATGGGTTTTCTGATGTGGCTTTGCCCTGGAGTAGCTGGAAATTGCCTTTCATGACAGCCATTTGTCTTTGAGCCGCTGGGTACAGCTTTCATGTTCCCTGTTCTGCTTGGCTAGCTACAGAGATGAGCTTGTCATGGAAGAAATGATGTGCTTGTAAACATTTGCTCAATTTTGAACTGCTCTGTTAGATCTGGGCTGCTCTCTTTTCTCTTGCTCTGTGAGCAGCACTCGGTATTTCACACGAGCAGCTCTGCGTGTTGGAGTGAAGACCCCCTTCATGCAGCATCACTTGCCCAAACCTCTCCATCACACTCTCCTCCCATGGCAGACTTTTGCAGCCTAATGTATTGCACAGGGATGAAAGCAAATCCTTCATCTGGCCAGAAACTCATGGGAACTCAAGGGTGCAGCCACTGCCTGAGTTTGGGCTCCTTTCTTTGCTGCTTCTCTTGGGAAAACCAGGCTGGCCCTTGGGAAGCGGCTGTTTCCAAAGGCTCTCAGACTTTCCACCTGCTCTGCAGAGCAGCTACGTTGCTCCCTGCTCAAGCACAGCCACCTCTGTAAGGTACAAATGAGATCTATTAACTGCCTAATTGAAGCTCCCAGAGGAGCTTAAAGAAGAACATAATTAAGGAGCCTGGAGCCTGGGCAGAAACGTGATGTTCCCTCCCTAAGTGCCTAATAACCAGGGTTGGTGCCTTCTTCTTTGAAACGCTGGTTGCAGAATGTTTTCAATTAGTTGTTTCAGGGAAAAAAAAAAAAAAAAAAGGGTTTGTAGCTAAAAATAACCCCCTGCCTACCTTAGAAAATCTTGCTCGCAGTACTTTAAAAAAACATTCAAGTCAGGTCAGCTTCCCAAGGCAGGCAGGTTGGCTGCTGCCTTCTCCTCCATGCAGAAAGCACTCCCCAGCCAGACTTCATTTTCCCGGAGGTTTTAATGTGCCAGCTGTGCAACGAGGATAATCCTCGCTTTGGCTGAGGAATAAGCTCCTCAAGGCAAGGCTGTCTGTGCAGCGCCAGTGGCATGTGAGCACTTGGTCTCGACTCAAGAGCTTGCAGGGAGTGGCAAGGCTTCCTTCCTTCCCTGTACTGTGACCACCTTGATGTCTTCTTCCCACCAGGTCTCTGGAGGTCCGTTACTTCACCTATGGCATCCTCTTTGGCTGCGGCAGCTCCTTCGCCTTCCAGCCCTCGCTGGTCATCCTTGGCCACTACTTCAAGCGCCGCCTTGGCTTGGCCAATGGCATCGTGGCCGGCAGCAGCTGCCTCATCTCCGTGCCGCTGCCTTTCTTCCTGAAGATGGTGGGGAAGGCCATCGGGCTAGCGCACACTTTCCAAGTCCTCAGTGCCTTAATGCTCATCCAGATATTCCTGTCCATGACGTACCGGCCCGTCCTGCCACCTTCTTGTGACTCTCAGCATGATGGGCAGGAGAAGCCGGGCAGCCGAAGCCTGCGGCAGCAGTGCTGGTCCCAGATGCGCAAGTACTTCAACTTGAGGGTTTTCCGGAGAAAGACCTATCGGATTTGGGCCTTTGGGATTGCTACAGCCGTCCTGGGGTATTTTGTCCCCTACATGCACCTGGTAAGAACCTTGGCTCTTTAGAACGGGCGAGGAGATGGTGGGAAGGTGGAGATGGGCAGAAGGAGAGAAGCAATGGGGACAGAGCCACCAAAGGCCTCGCAGCTAAGAAATTGCTGCAGGCAAAGTCCTGCCTATTGCTGAGATGAATTAACGGAGGATTCACGTCCTTATGTCCTTCTGTCCATCCCAGGTCAAATACGTGGAGAAGGAATTTAAAGAAACCAAAAAGGACTGGATTCTCCCTGTTTGCCTTGGAGCCATGTCTGGGCTGGGGCGCTTGGTTTCAGGCCGCATTGGCGACTGCATTCCGGGGCTGAAGAAGATTTACCTGCAGGTACGTTGTGGCCGCTGCAGCTGGGGATAACATCTCCACATCAACATTAACACCACTAGGAACCATCAGCCCCAGTTCGCCCATCATTTATTTACGTACCGTTAGCTAACACCCTTGCAGCTCCTGGCACAAGAAGTACAAAATCTGGGTCTGGCCATCTTGGCTGGGAGCCCAGAGGATGGGAAGACTTCTGAAGTAGCCTTCAGAAGCCACCCTGGCATGGGGCAGGGAGATGGTCCCAGTGCTGGCATTGGGCAAAGATGCTTGTCTACCCTTGGGTGGCCTCGTCTTCAGTGCCATGGGCTTGTTGCTTCTTCTAGTGAAGCATTTGGTGGAGCCTCTCTCCCTGGGTCTTGTAGTGTGATCAGATGGCTCTGGTTTTGCTGCTCCTGTTTAAGACTGCAGAGCTGAGGATCTCAGAAACACAAGGGTTAGGGCTTGCCCCTCCTGAAGTCTATGTGCTACGTGCCTGGGAGCCTTCCCTCCTCCTGCCCGGAGGAGACAGCCTCAAGTGACCGTCGGGATGGTGCAGAGTGGCTTCCTGCCCCACTCATCCCATACCCCAACGCCATGCCCACTTTTGTCTCCCCAGGTGGCATCCTTCGTGCTGTTTGGCATCATGTGCATGATGATCCCACAGTGCCGAGGGTTCGAGGGCGTCATCGTCATCTGCCTCTTCCTCGGCCTCTGCGACGGCTTCTTCACCACCATCATGGCCCCCATCGCCTTTGAGCTGGTGGGGCCCATGCAGGCGTCCCAGGCCATCGGGTACCTGATGGGGCTGATGGCCGTGCCCATGACCGCGGGCACGCCGATAGCAGGTTGGTATTGCCGCCAGGCTGGACCTGGGCCCAGCTGTTGGGAGGGAGTGGAGCTGTTGGGGGGGCTGCTTTTGCCTGTGGTGATATTTTGGTGTAAGAGCTTTTGAACCTTCTGGCTACAGCCTGCAGTAGCTCGGTGCCTTTCCCCGTGCTGATGAAAGCAGGGGACAGCAAGAGCAGAGCGACCACATTAACTGATTACTGTCGGAAGCCAAGATGAAAATTGGCCAGGAATGACTCATGGCCAGGAGAGCAGGGAAAAGAACTTAGGGAATTTCTTAAGCAATGGAAAAAGTCTATTGTGGGCTGCGCAGGGCATCCTGCATCCCGCATCCTGCATCGGAAGGATTTTTTCCGGTGCCAATAAATGGCAATGTGTTATTCTCCAAGGGTGCCTGCTCAGCTTGCATCCAAGACTGTTTGTATGCGTCTAACTTTGTCCTGTCCTGCCAAAATAAGACAGATAACCGCTGTTATGCTTCTCCCCCAGGATACTTCAATGATTATTTCGGGAATTATCACGCAGCCTTTTACTTCGCCGGAGTGCCCCCCATCGTCGGCGGCTTGGTGCTCTCTGTCGTCCCGCTGGTCCACCAGAGGATGCTGCAGAAGCAGCGCCTGGATTCCGGCAAGGACAAGATGCTGGCCCCCGAGGCGGTGGTGAACGGCGAGCTGCTGCCGGGCTGCCCTGCCTCTGAAGCACACATCTGACGCGCCGGCACGCGCGATCGCCACCAGCATCCTCCACAAGCCCAAGCACAGGCCCTTTTCTAGCCAGACTGTAATTCTCAGTGATTGCAGATGCACTATGTTTGTAAAGGAAAAAGAAAAAGCTCTTCTAGTTGAAGGCGTTTAACTAGCAGAAACGCTTTTTCTTGGGACAGTTTTGATTTCAAAGCCGCCTTTATTTTTTTCCTCTAACCATTTTTTCTAAGGAAAACTCTCACCAGGATTCAAACTTGATCGACCTCCCGCTCCTTTCCCAGTTTTCTATATGTCACAACAGAGGTTTACAGCTAATAAATGTCTTTTTAAAGCAGGCCACAGCCGGAGCTTGTTGCCCCTTCCAGAGACCCATCCCCTCCCATTCCCCTTTGGTGTGCCAGGTCCAGAGGCTGTGCCAGAGCCAGCAGCTCCAGAGGAGGAACACAAAACCAGACTAATGGCCAGTGAGCCCCTCTTTCAGCTTTTTCTCCCCTCCTTTTCCACTGCCCTCCCCGAGAGCTGTGGCTGTGTGTGCTCACAGGGACAGGAGCATCCTGCAAAATCTGCCTTAAAATCACAGGAGGAGACCCATCGGTGTCTTGGGCACCTCTCGCCTCCACTCCTGTATCTGGTGCCTGAGGTCTGGGCCATCCAGGCAGCTCCAAGCAGCAAAACCCTCCGGCTAGATGGAGAGATGGAGGCATACAGGACCAGGATTAACTCGGGTGAGAGCAAGGACCGAAGGCAGCTTCCATCCCAGCTGCGTCAGATTTTCCTCCCCATCACCCGCTGTTAAAAATGAGAGCCTTGTACGTAGCTCTGCACCCCGCATGCCCCTTTGACCCTTCTGTTTTTTAATCTGCGCTGGCTAATGCATTGTAAGGTCTCGTGGTCTGTACTTCTGTTACTTCTGTCCCTGTATGAGCTGGAGAATATACTGGTGTGTTGTGAGGTGTCTGTTCAACCTGCCCTTTCTTCTGCACGCATTCCCGGGATGTCTCCTACCTGTTCTTTCCCACAGGACATCCCTGCCACATCTCTGCTGTCCTGCCCATATTTTAGGAAGCCCACATATATGTGCCAGCAGGATTCAAGGTGCCCGTGGCACCCAGCAGCCCTAGGTCCCTGGGACCCCTGATGCTCCTCCGCAGGCAGCTGGAGAAAGGCAGCCACTGCCTTGTGGCTCCTTGTGCAAGCCTGGGGGGGTCTGCAGTCACAGCTGAAGGTGATGAAGCTCTTCAAATTGTATTTTTGATATTAGAGCCCCTATGAGAAGGGCTTATGGGAGGATTAAATGAAAGAAATATCTTCTGCAGCCCAGCCATAGGAGAAGCAGCACTGCCCCAAACCCAGCCCATGCCCGTGCTGCTAGGCAGAGCCCCTGGTGACTGCACCCACTGGGTGAATGGTTTTACAGCCAACTTTGTGGCTGTAAAACCTCTCTAGCTCATAAAGAGATTTAACAGCTTAAATCCCTACATTTTGCTGATTTCCACCTGCCTTAAACTCTTAGCCTGCCCACAAAGGTCTCTGCCCTGGGAGGAGCCTGTGCTCAGAGCTGTGGCGTCTCAGTGCTGCACTGCTGGATCAGCCGACAGCCAGGAGGGATGAGGTGCCTACAGAGCCCTGCCTCACTCGACACCCCCATTTTTTTTTATTTTTATTTTTTTATTTTTTTTTTCCCCCTGGAGGAGCCTCTTATCATTGAGGACACTTAGAGGTGCGTTCATGGGCTGTCCGGGTTCGGTGGAAGGAGTACAGCCCACATCACAGACCAAAACCTGTTAACAGCCTCCCAGACGTGTTGGCATTGTTGTTATCCGGTCAAGGTCGTGCTCTTGGTCAACACAAGCCCTTGGCCAACAGGAGGCCAGCCTCTGCCACGGGAAAGGCAATGCAAGGATCACCCCATGCTCTGCCTGCGTGCATGGCTGGAAGGGCAAAGGTTGGAGCGGTCATCGGGAGGTGGGCACAGGATGCCAAGCAGGAAGGCATGGTTGCATAGAGGAAAAAAAAAGACCTTCTACTCATTTTTTCTAATGAAAAAACCCAAGTTTCTCCTGCTGACAGAGGCAGCGGCACGCTTGGCGCTGCGGGCTACCGCGCACCTTATGTAAGTGCACATCAAGCACAGGACGTGCCCCGGCAGCGCGGCGCAGGGGCTGGCTGGGGCTGCCTTCCTAAATCTTTAGCTTCGGGGTGTTCAAAAGAGAGTTGTTGTCTTTTTTTTTTTTTTTTTTTTTTTTATGGCCAGGTGAGATGTTGGGTTTAACTCTTCTTGCTCCAGCTGGGACAGATGTTTCCATGGCATCTCAGGAGGCTGCAGGTGGTGTCCAGCCTGGCTCTGGGTGGTCACAGAAGAGCCACAAGTGCAAAGCAAAGCTGGGAGGACAGATTCAGCCCCACCATCCCTCCATTTCTCGCTTCTGCTGCCTCAGCTTTCATGCCCATCCATGCCCAGTATCTTTGTCAGGGGGTTACCTCGGTTATTTTGGCTTTGGTAATTCTCATGCTGGCACCATTCACTTCTTGTCAGCTGGCTGTTGGAAATGGGGAACATGCCAGAAAGTCCCAGCTCACTTGCCAGCCCCCTGCCCCTTTTGGGCAGCTCCTTGGGGCATTTTCTTTTCAATCCCAGCCGCCCTTCGCCCCCAGGAGCACCATGTGCCCAACGGGGCCCTCAGCGCCCGGCCGGCTCCCTCCCGCAGAGGCACTGCCCGCAGGTTTGCTGGCCGGGAAGCACAGTGGACTTTGCTCCTGGCCACACCAGGGTTATCGCTGTGCTTTCGCATTCTCCCCCCCGGACAACCTCTTTTGTGGTTTATTATTGCCTTTTTTTTTTTTTTTTTTTTTTTTTTTTTTTTCCCTGAAAATGTTGCAATGCCCTTACTGCCTCAAGGACTCGCTGGGCTTCACGTGCCCCCATCCCCATCCTCACCCTCCCAGGAGAGCAAAACCCTTCCCTGCTGCCACAACCACCTTCACCGGGGGGACATTTCGGCAAATACAACTCGCAGGACACAGCCTTGGTGTCTGACCCAACGGTGATGTGGCCCTGTGGCTCCCAGCGTTGCTTGCAGCGCCCGAATCAGTGCTCGGAAAACAAGTTTGCCTCCAAACCCAGTGTTTGAAGAAGGAGATTTGTGCACCTGCTTATGTCCTGCCTGCAGCACCCGGGCCTCCTCAAGGGAGGCCGTGCCTCTCCTGAGTGCCTCCTCTTTCCCGAACATCCTTCCCAAAATCCCCTCCTCACTGCACCTTCCAGCTCCGACTGCCAAGAGGAGCGCAGCTCTTAGGCACGTCGCTAGCAGCTAGGCTTAGTGTCCATTTTAGTAAGCAACGAAGGTTTTTTTCTTCTTCTCTTTTTCTTTTTTTGTACATTTTTAGTCATGGCGTGTGAGATTATCTGTTTACCAGAGCACGTTTCTGGGTGGCATCAGTAGGATGACGTTTGGGATTTCCAGCGTGCCATATGGGTGGCGCTGGGTTTTTGGCATCCACGTTTCAGAACAGGACACGGCACTTCTCCAGACCTGGGCTTTCCCAGCCTTTCACCAATCACAGCAGGAGAGATGACTTTTGGGGGCAATTATCCCTTCTAATTCCCTGAAATCCAGCGGCATGAAAACCAAAGTAAGCCAGATATTTGCTTTTGGATGGGTGGATATCTGAGCTGAGTCCACGTGAGAGCACTGGGTTGGAGGCTTGAATTTCCAGAATTTCCATTTAGTTAACAAACTAGGGGGGGTCTGCAGCTGAAAGCAGGCACTTAATTTGGTGCAGAAATCAGGCCTGGAGCCATAGGTGTTTAGGGTCCCCTTTTGGGTTTAAAAATTAGTATTTTAAGTCGCTGCTGGAAAGGGTGGAGAAGCCGCACCTTGCAGAACTGGCCTCGTAGAAGCTTGTAAGATGTAGGTGAAGAAACTGGTAGAACTGAAATTTTCCTTTTTTTTTTTTTTTTTTTTTTTCTTCTTCTTTTGATATCTGCTCCAAGTAAGCGATTTACATTCCCCTAAACATATTGTATCTGGAAGTAAAGTATTTGAATGTGTGTCTTAAAAGTATGTCTGTCCTTTCAAAATGTGAATTTCTGATCGTTGGTATACAAAAATAACACAAAAACGAACCACCACCACCAAAAAAAAAAAAAAAAAACAAAAAAAAAAAACCAATAATAGCACATTTTTGTAATGAATGTTTTATGAATGTTGTACAAAAAAAAATTGTGTAGAATAAAACCAGTTTAAAAAGGAAGGGAGTTGTGGTTTCCTAAAGAAATGCATCCCATCATTGTCAGCGCATTATTATTATTATTATTCCTTTTGGCAGGGACTCAGGGCACAGTGAGGCCTCCTGGACATAGGCAGAGTGATTAGCACTGCTAAGTTGTGCTGGCAATAGGAGCAGTTTTGGGGAGGGCGTGCAAGAAAGGGGTGAGTGGAACCAAAAACATGGCTTTTAGCAAGGGTTCTAAAGTAAAATTAAAACAAAACAAAACAAAAAGTTACTCTAACATAACAATTTGTTTATGCTAGTTGCCTTAATTGACATCAGATGAAAGCTGACACATTTTTCTTTCTATATGCATCTCAACCCTTTTTCAAGTCGGGCATATTTACTGCAAATAATACTCAAAAAACCCCCCGCAGGAGCTGATAAGAGGCAGTAAACAGGGATTCAAAGGCAGCAGCAGCAGCAGCGCTCCTCCGCGTGCCATGCATGCAGGGACAGGGCAGGCAGCACGCACACACGTAGAGCTCCATCGGTGTGCTTGTGAGCCTGCCGGCTGGGAGCCATTACTTCTAAAATTCAGAACTGTTTTATTATATATCAGATTTTAATCAAATTTTAAAATTTGATTAAATCAAAATTTTATATCAAATTTTAAATGAATTATTATATATATATATTTATTTTAAATATTAAATACTAAGCGTGTCTATGTCTTATATTCATTTACTAGGAGCTATAAAATCCGTACATGTTTTAGACACGCATGCGAATGGCATGTAGACCTGCAGTCGCTTTTGGTCATACACACACAGTCTGTGCTGTGCTGGACCCAAGATCCACCACCCCTTGACCCAGCACCAAAGGGAGGCATAGGGACCACAGCAAGTGGCCGGGTGGGTGAGCACGGTGTGCGTTTAGGGTACGCTCACTTCATTTCATCTTGGGTTTTTGGGGATTTCTTTAATGCAAAGCAGCAGGAGGCTATATTGCAAACCATGTCATATTGGCAGTGAGGAAAAACATGAGAGGGGAAAAAATATATATGTATACACACACAGATCTAAAGCAACTGCATTGCAAGGGAGGAGGAAAAAAAGAGCAAGAGGCTATGTATTGCTGGGGCCAGCTGCCCTGCAGCGATGCTGAGCACGGGGCTGGAGGGGCTGAGCCCCCAGCACTGCAGGACCAGAATCACGTTGTGTGGAGCAGAAAGGCTGCCTGCTTCATTGTGGTGAGGCTGCAGGGTGTGCTTTTCTTGTGTTTTTGGCATATCAACTGCCATAAAACTCACTGTGGGGTGGGTGCTTGGTGGTGGGCTGGGTGAGCGGGGCTCTGGCTCCTGCTATTGTTGTGGCTCGCACCTCTTCCTCCAAGGCACTGTGCTGCTTGGTTGTAAATCTGTTATCGGCCCATCTGCAGCATTGTTCAGCCCTGGCGTACGTGGCCGGCGCCTCATCGCCCCCCCAGCCTGCCCGTTGTTCCCGCAGCCTTCTCCCACCCGTGTTGATGCTTTCACCAGCCCTGCTCGGAGCAGCCCAAACCCTTTTTCCCATCCTGCTGGGAAACCCTCCCTTCAGGTGTTCATAGACATTGCTGAGGTCCTCCCCGAGCCTCCTCCTCTCCAGACCGAGCAGTCCCACTTCTCCCAGCCTCTCCTCACAGCAGAGGTGCTCCAGGCCCTTCAACATCTTGTGCTGGGCTCTCTCCAGTATGTCCACGTCTCTTTGTACTGGGGGGGCCCAGAACTGGACCTAGCACCCCAGTTGTGGCCACACCAGTGCTGGGTGGGGGGAAGGGTCGCCTCCCTCATCCTGCTGGCAATACTTCTCTCAATGCAGCACCGAATATCCTTCGCCCTTGTGCTTCCAGGTGCCTGGGCTTGTTCCCCTCCATCTGCAGGACTCTGCACTTCTTGTTGGACTCCGTGAGGTTCCTGCAGCTGAGCACCACTGCAATGCACCAACAACGTGATGCTACCACAAGGAACATGCTCTGAGCAACTTTTTCCAAGAAAACCCCAGACCTGATGGCAGTCAAAATGCCAGAAACCCTACCCAGGCAGCAGCGACCCCTGTTCGATGAAGCGGTCGCTGTCGGAGAGGCTCGACGCCTGCTTTTTCACATGCTCAGCTCAGCAGGGGATTTATTCAGGGGAACAGTTGGAGCATGCAGCGTCAGTTTCTCATTAGTGTCAAAGACAATGCCGTCTCCTTTAAGGCTAAAAAGTGGGTTTAGTTTTCCCCATACAACTTTATTGTAAGGGCTTAGGGAGCCACGATGCAGCTGAGCTTAGCTTCATTATGTTAAATGCCTCAAAAGAGGTCCCATCATGGAACAGACAGGGAAGATGAGCTGGCAGCGAAGCCTCTGCTTCCCTCCCCAGCACCACCAGCAGCTCCCATTGAGACCGAGGAGCTGTCTGTGGAGCCCTTCCCAAGCCTCTCCAGAGAGCACAAGTGCTCCAAGGTTGGGTTGGACTTCTAAAGCAATTTGGGGGGGCTGTCAGCAGTTTTTCAGGAACACAGGGATACACAACCCAAAGGACTTCCCCCAGGGAGATGCAGGGCTGAAGCCAGGGAGCTGGCGAGGGGTTCCTGGTATGGAAAGAGTGGGAACTACTCCATGGGTAAAGGCACTGAAATGAAAATTCAGGCCTATGGTAAAGATCAAATGTTGGTTTAAACTGGTACGCTTCCAGAGCAGGACACCTCAGAGCTCAAGATGAAGCCTCAAGCAGCTGGGAAAAAAACTCTTCCCAGAGGTCTCCCTAGGGAGGCTGAAACAGGAGCAGAATCCTTGCTCAACGCATCCCTGGGGAAGCCCACAAACCTTCCTCCCCGCCACAGCAAGGCGATCAGCACAGTACTGCCAAGCAGCTGGGACAGCTACCCGGCAGTAGGAGCAGTCCATGGCACACGATGGGTGCAGTGTGTTTTCGAGCTGTGCATCACAGTCCTGCCCCTTCTCCTCCTTCCATGCCATCAGGCCTCTGCTCCGACTTCCTACTCGAGGAGCGGAGACGAGGTGAGGGAAGCGCTGGTAATAAAGCCAGCTCCCCACACCCTACAAAATTTCCTTCCCACTCAAGCAAGCATTTGCACGTACATCAGCTACTAAATTTAGGGTGAAGCTTTTAGCCATATGTGAGAGCTTCTTACGAAAGCTACGAGCACTGCGAAGAGTTTGGTGCATTTCTGGTGGGGCTCAGTCGCTGGCGGGTACCCGTAAAAGTAACAGCTAGCACTCAGGAGATAACTTACTGCTTTGGTATCCCACATTATCCAAGGACAGATTTACACGTCTGGCTCATCGTAAGATTTATTGCTTCTGGTTTATGTACTAAGGAGCAATAAATGCTTCAGAGAACTAAACTGCACCATTCCGGGTCTTTTCTTTCTGCCCAGCCTCAAGGCAAAAGTCACACATAAATTCCTACCACCTCCATCATTAGTTACTCCAGCACATCCCACCCTAAGAAGAATAAGACCAAGGAGTGATGATCAAGCACAAAAGGATCACTTCATGCATTTTATTGAGTCTATTTAAATTTGCATTATGACATCTTACATAGGGAACAAACTCCTCCTAAATATTAGCTATCAAATCTGGTCGAACTGTTGTCCGATGACCTCAGAGTACCGTTTTGTACTAAACAAGTCCAGTATAAACAGACGTAAAGCACTGTACAAAAAAAGAAAAAAAAAAAAAAAAAGAAAAAAAGGAAAAAGAAAAAAAAAGAAAAAAAAAGAAAGAAAACGGTTACATTCTCAGTTGAATTCAGGGCTTCCCAACTGATAGCCATACTGGCAGAGAGGGAGATTCAGGAAGGGATGGTGGGTGTTTTAGCTGAAGGGACCAAAACCACATAAAATAATCAAAACAAACCCAAAAGTATAGTTAAAAGACATCTCAAGAAGAGGTTGGGAAGCCCTGGTATAACAGATGCAAACTGATTTTATTTTTTAATACAACACAGACTTAATGTACTTTGGGTAAGTTACCATCAGTTCTGTCTCTTCACCTTCCTCCTTCCCTCCCTAGTCAAGGACAAAGAAAGAAAGAAACAAACAAAAAAAACCCAACAGCCTAGCGTATGCAAAGATTGGAAATATTTCTGAATTTGTTACAGATTCCCTTAATGTGGCTTCGAGCCAACGCTCACCAACCCTCGATGACACACCCTCATCAAGCAATGAGTCCCTGCGGTACGATGGGGAGAAAACCAAAATATCGGACACATACAAATGTACACGTCATGGTAATGACAAGGATCTCAAGTCAAACATAAGGCCACGGCTTACGCCAACCAGGTGAACCTTGCAGTGGGGTGGCAAAGATTGCGTTGGGAGATTCAGCAAAAGCCACACGGCACTGCCAAAAGTCACGGCCCCACAGCCAGCCATGCCACCGCCTCTTCCCTCGTCTTCAAGTCAGCCCCTCGTTATCATGACACGGCGCGGAGCCTCCCCATTGTGTAGGCAACCCTCGCAAGATAAACATCCCCTGCAATTAGACAGGGAAACAGCCCTTTGGACGCGATGTATTTGCATAATCCAGCTAACTGGCAGGAAACTGGGATGACAGTCATTACGGTCCATTGTGTCAACATTAGTGGGAAATACATTAGTTTGCAAGCTGACACAATGGACAATTATGGCTCCTTCAAAACTGGTACAGTATCGTGTTAGTGCAGCTGCTATGCATGCACGTTAATACTTCCTACCAAAAGTCTTTAAACTTTTAATGAGTAATTTCTATGCATGCGGTAGCTACGCTAATGAAATCATTTTTAAAACGAGTCAATTAACTGCCTAAAAGTTCTTTGCAAAAAAAACCCCAACCTCTTGTAAGTGATAAAAAAAAAAAAAAAAAAAAGCATGTAAAAGGAAAGCTAACAAACCCCAGGAATAAGTCGTCACAGTCTTTTAATGGATAAAGCTCTAATTTAAAGAAAATAAAAAATAAAAAAATAAAAAAGTAAGAAGTAAGCACCCACCACTCTGTATCAGTTTGCAATTTGAGTTAAACTATCAAACATACTCTTAATTAAAGTAATACCATTCGTTTTCTAGGTTTTGGCCTCGTGACTGCTGTCGCAGCTGTGTTCGGAGGTCCTGCAGACAGAGCTGTCCTGTAGGACAGGAATTCAGCTCACCTACCAGATAAGCACGCACCACAGCAGCTCGGGTGGTTTGCCGTTTGATAGAAACGCCACAATAATTACAGAGGCAGGCGGTAACAGGGAATCCCCTTCAAAAACAAAGCACAAGCCTTCCACGCGAGAAGAAACCAAGAAACCAGGCTGCTCCAAGCGACGAGCTGGGGATCTGTGCCGGCTCGGAAGGGTAGGAGAGGCTCCCACAAGGTGGCACTACGAACCAGGCAGCTGCCGCAACGAGGCTGCCTCTGCCTCTGTACTTCTCTTTTCTGTACGAGCAGGCATTTTAAAATCACAAAAATGGCCATTTTAATCTTTCATATGGCTATAAGCGTGAGTAAAGGCGCTGCACCCCACCTGTAGTACCAACAAAGAGTAAACCGCAATGCGTGTGAAATCTCAATACCATAAGGACTTATAAACTGCAAAATCGGCTAACGGCGAGCCTTTAAAATTATTGCACCTCACCTTTTGTTAGCAACCCAAGCGGAAATACTGACTTTTCCTAACTGCAGTATAGAAATAGCTTTAAAAGGACCGAAATGGCATTACCTCAAGATATTAGGGTAAAACGCAGCAGCACTTGGGAATTCCTCTTGCCAGGTCCCAGCCCTACAACCATCCCGCAGAAGGCGCAGGGGTTGTGGGTGCGGTAGATACGAAGGCATTCGTGGCCATCGCCGAGCTCTTGGCTGCGGCTCCCAGCAGCCAGGACACTGCTCATCCCCAGCACTACTGCAGAGGCTGACAGATGACTCAGCTACACGAGGAACTCTTTGTTACATCAGCAATTAATTCCTGCCAACTCTTCCAGACGTTGGGCACCTAGCCCCCAGCACCTTCAGTACACTCGGCGTTGGAAAAGGCGTGTAAAACACTGAGAACACTCAAGGGCTTCTCAACTGAGGTTAAATTATTTGTTCTTGGTACCATTTGGGAAACCTCCAACATTTTATTAGTTGCTATCGTTACAGAAAGATAAAATGTTAAGGCATGCCACTATGAAGCTATAACAAAACTGTGAAGTTGAGCCTACCCAAGTGTACAGTTACTGGAAACTCAGAACATTGAAAAAAGAGAAAGCTCTGTTGAGTGACACGCATCACAGCCCTGCCTCGCGTTAAGTAGCACTAATGGGCTCCTTTCTTTCCAGTCACCGTGCTTAGTCTTCAGAGATGTATGTCAGGTTTTCAAAATCTAAAATGGCATTCATGTGGAGAAGGTTTTTTTTTTTTTTCCCTTCTGAGTCTACGCTCCAGTAAGTCAATAAAGCTACTGGAAACTGCAACCGATAGCAGGTATTTGCTGTGTGAATGCTACTGGAAGAAATTCAGAAGTGTGATTTTGTTGAAGAAATTTTGACATTACCTACATTCACCAGAGTCCAGCACCTGAAATTAATAGCTAACTTCCAATCTTAGAGTGATGCATGTCACAGGGGGAAAAAATGAAGAGCATGAGCTTATTTATTCCTCTGTTAAAAACAAAATCCAAAAAAACACGTATTCCCTGTGCTGTGAGGTGCGTCCCACCAGGAGGAAAGCAAGCTCAGTAGCCTGTCAGGGTTTCCCACTGAACCAAATACCACAAAATTCACACGCATAAAAAATTTGGAATTTTGGGACATGGTGGAATCCTTAACTGATGAGACATTAAAAATGGCTTAGAGCAGAGACTGTATTTTATGCATCCACCACTAGAAAACATAAAAAAAAAATAATTAACTAGGCAAAAAAAAAAAAAAAAGATAGGCTAGCTTTGGTTTTATTATCTGAGGAGCACGCGACATTTCCCTTACAGCCTACAAGAGCAGTTCATATCCCTTCGCAACTACCACTCGGGAGGTGAAAGAAATACTGCCTTCCCTGTTGCAGACATTAGCTAGGGGAAGAAAAGAAGAAAAAAAACACACTAGAGAATAAAACAATGACAGCTCATTGAAGCGCAGGGATGCCTTCCCCTGACACCGATGAGCTGAGGTACAGGATCGGCGGCTGCAGTCGGCAGGGACCTCTGGGTTCACCTGGTCCAACCCCTGCTCGAGCGGGGCCACCCAAGCTGGTTGCTCAGGACCAAGTCGAGGCCGCAACACATCTTCTGGTTCTCCCTTTCAGTGTGCCACAAACACACTTCTAAAGATAATTTTTCAGTCGTTCCAATGGGAGCATAAGGAGTATTTTTTGAATGTGTAGCCAATCTTAAGAATACCTATATTCCAGTAATCAATTATAATCTCCAAATTTAACGTAGCACTCTAATAATTAATCTCTCTTCCAGTTAATACTTATTTTTCTGCAGCACTTGAACCAACACTGGATATATCACGTTCACTGAACAGATGCAGAGATCACTAATATTGCTGAAGCTGATGGGGGGGAAGTCACTATTCATCTGCTGAAGAATCACACAGGGTTACCTCAAACTTTAAAGTAAAAAATGCAAAAATTGGGCATAAACCTCACGGAATAATCTGGTACATACCGGTTTATATTATTACATATTAGTAACCGTATAAAGAAAAAAGCAGCCATTAGAACAGTTTCTAATTTTTATCATCTTTTTGGGTGGCATTACTGAGCCAAAACACTGCAATTATAAACATTTAATTTCCATTTTTTAAATGCAATTAAGATGTCTAATTCAACTGTTTTTATATTACAGTAGCTTTTCACATAAATAGTACAGATATGCACTGCTCTTGACAGGCACACAGTTACAAAAGCAGCTCTCTTGTATTTAGTTTGCTCTCTGTGTGGTGGGTTTTGTATGAAAAGCATTCTCGATTTCTAAGCATGGTACAATTTTAATTCTTAATGCGTTAGTACAACAGTGCATTGGAAAAGTACTGAGCTTCTACAAAAAAGCTTTACAATTTTAAAACAGATTTTTTTTTTTATTTAAACAAGCATAGGCAATTCTTATATTTCCACAACAAGATAAATATCCCAATTAAGCTAACAGCTCATCCTACAGCGTGCCATAGTGATGGGGAAAGGGCTAACATTAGTGTTATTTACAGACACGTCCAATATTAACCCAGTATGAAAATTAAAAGTATGTTCAAGTGTGCAATTAAATTTGTGGTCTTTTTTTCAGTCAGGCGGATTTCTTGCAAAAAAAAAAAAAATCATCTACGACTCATGTACGTTAAGCTGGGATGACTTCTCAGGCTCCTCATACGCACAATCTTTAGGACAAAATGTTTATTGGACTGGGGGAAGGAAGGGGCTAGAACTTACTCTTCATAAAGAAAACAGTATTTTTAAATGGGTAGGTGTCTTTGGACAAGTGAAATTTAATCACACAAACTGGCTAGATCTCGAAACCTCTAATTAAAGAAATTTTACAATTTTAAAAGCTTGAATTCAGAGAAAATGCTCTCATGAGGGAAGATTCACTCCAAGTCATTACTATACAATGAGGTACCACTCAAAAAGTGGCCATAAAGGAAGTGACTTCTTTGCCCATCACTATTACACTAGCTGCTCGGCCATAAATTCAGATCTCATTTAGACAACACTCTCTCTGTTACCAGACGCTAAGACTGCTCTGCGACAAATGGGACAAGTGGAATTTTCTGATAACCAGCGATCGATGCAGTGGACATGATACTCGTGAGAACAAGGCAGTTTCCGAAGCTTGTTGCCTTCGGTGTACTCTGTAATACACACGCTACAGGTTTTCAGAGCATCGCTCTCACCAAAATTCCTCATTGCTAGGTTGTCAATTTGTTCTTTGGTGAGTCCTCTTGGTTGGTCATCATCATCTTCGTTTAGTAGGAAAAATTGTGCTAGGCTAAGGAATGGTAGAGAACCGCTTTCTTCAAATGTGACTGATCCTCTTGTATTCCGACCTTCCCGTCTGGCACCAGATGTTGAACCACCTTCATTACCACCTTCGTACACCTCCCCTGAGCTAACATCTGTACTTTCATTGCTCGAACTACCACCACCTCCGTTCTGCGGCTCGGAAGCATCCACGTTCTGATTTGGAGTTGGGCCACTAGGGTCTGCATCACTATCGCTATACATGAAGTAACTCAGCTCTCCAAAGCCTGTCATTATCTGCCTCAGCATAGTCTGAATAGCAACTGATGTAGTCTCGCTCAAGCCTGTGTTTAAGATCCTACGAATAGGAATCCTAATGGTACTGACGTAAGTTCTCACTCCAGCCCGCTCTGAACGTGAAAACGTGCGCCTAAACCCTCCCCGTTCGCTCTCGTAAGTGACCGTGTTGTTAGGGGTCTGGGACCGGGACCGAGTTCTGTTGGCTATGCTGTCCCTTTGCCGATACTCTCCAGGACGAACTCTTCTCACCTGAAGATCGAGCACTATGGTAGGAGGCCTCTGCCCAGGAGTTGCAGACTCACTGGCGCCATTAGTTTCTGAAGAACCTGCCGCTTGGGGAACAGGTCTTGTTTCAGGGGCTGAAAACAGAACTGCGTTTTCACTTGGCATCTCAGTCCCCACTGTATGCTGCCTTAACGTCACATGCTGCCTAGTTCTAGAGCTTCCCTCAGCTTCATTCACCGAGGAATGGTCAAGCGTTTGAGATGACGTATTGTGATGAGACCTGCGAGGAGCCTCACTCACTGGATTAATAGGTGACCTACTTCTATCAGTCCTAGCCCGTGTCCTCCGCTGTTCTGGGCTCCTACTTCTCGCTCTCCTCTGCCCTCTAGGAGGAGAAGCTTCCTCAGTTGTTAGCTCCTCTGAAGTGCTCCTTTCTGATCCAGGCTGCCTTACAGACGGTGATTCAGACCTTGGAATTTCAGAGTCACTTTGGCTGTTTTCCAAATCCTCCCCACTGGAAGGCTCTACAGATGGCTCGTTCTCAGTTTCCGGGTTTGTGTTCCCATTATTACGGTTGACATTTATTTCCAAACTGAATCTGAAGTCACCACTATTTGGGTTAGTCCGGCTCACTGCTCTCCAAGATTGGTTTCCTCGTTGCCCACTTCGTGTAGTATTTCCAGTCTGTCGGACTGAATTAAGCCAGTCTATTATAGAATCTCCATTTGAAACATCTTCTGCGGACTCTGCACCTGCGAAAAAGACAGTGAACTACCAAAATTAGAGTACTTAGCTAACTTTGGAGTGATCTTTTCCAAAAACATAAGTGCTTAGTTTAAAAAAGTGACAGTTTAGAAGCGCTTAATCCCATCAAGCGCAACTGTGGTTTCACATGTAGCATCACAGTTCTTAGCTACCAGAGCTCTGTTAAGGGAGCAGGAGTGGACTGTTTTTCCCTAATATGCACAGACAGGCTGCAGCCATCACACAGCAAACAAGTCTAAGTAACACGTATTATTTATTGTAAACAGAAAGTCTTATTTCATGTGTTAAAACACATCAATATTCAGTGTTTTCCTTTCCAAACAAAGGAGGGATCTAGAGACCACTGAATTGAGACCCGTGTTTGTCCTGACCCTTCACTTGAAGATCGGCTTTACAGCAAACTCATCTCACTGAAGAATGAACCCCAGCGGTAAGCTCCAAGAATCGTCCACCAACCTCTTTAGAGGGGTGATAATAAAACCCATAGAGCACCTTCGGAAGGGAAGAACGCTGAATAAAAACAAAAAGAATTGCCAAAAAGCATCCCAAAAGGGAGCAGACAGGAAAACAATCTTAAAAATAAAGAAAAAAACTAAACGCTACTTTATTTTGATGCAAGTAACAGACACGTTATGGGTGAAATCTGTCCCAAACTGATCTCCGCAGCAGATATCAGACATAACGTTCACTTAGTTTTGAAACAAAGCTCACCTTGCACCTGCCTAGGCTTAACTTGTTCCACTCCTGCACTCAAGTTAAGGTCCGTATGGGGTGCTAAAGTTAAGGGTTTTCACAAATACTGTATATACCTCTATTCTCATCACTGTTTTGCTGTGGCGGACCTTCTTTAACTTGGTGTAGCCTTCTCAGCAACTCTTCTTCAGTAATTTCACCTTAGAAAATAAGCAAAATTTTCCAAAAATATTTCCAAATCATATGTATGGCAAGCATTATCAAAAGCTTCTACAGAAGGTACAAGCCACTGTTTTGTCTTTTTTTTTTTTCCTCTAATTAAATCCTGCCATAATGAGACTGCCAAGCAGGTTGCTAGGGGAAGTTCAGACACTTCAGCACCACTCTTCCAAATAAGTTTTGCTGAAGGATCCAACAGTTTTAACCTACTCAAAAAAGACAAATGTGCTTTCTGTTCTGCAACCTCTACAACTCATCAGCAGTTTTCTTAAGTCTATTCCAATTAAATGAATCTCCAGAGTGGGGAAAAAAATGATAATATGTTCACAAGCATGAAAAGAAGTTCGAATTAGTTGAAGTCATGTTTTAAATTATAACTGGTTTAAATTAGGCATCATATAAGGAGTCAATTTAAAGTAATAAGTTGATTAAAAATGGACATAAAAACACCCATGCAGAATCTTGCACCAGATTAATTATCCTAGTTATAAACTTTAAATACCAGCATAAAGTTTTCACACATGCTTAAGGGGGATTACTGTTCTATCACAGAAGTCTAAGGGGCCATTACGGGGTCAGCTCTGGATGTTCCCATCAAGTGTTGTGAACAGCACGCTTCTCTATCTGATGAATCCACGCTGCCCCAACTACCTCTCCATGGTGGAGCCCTCAATTTTGGGTACCTACAAGTTAGCAAGAAGCTACTCCCTACCACGCACCACAACTGCAGCACATGAACTAAGTAAGCGGAAGAGATTGAGGAGAACAGAAAACGACACAAATCAACTACAAGCAACTCCAGTAAGATGTATATACGCAAGCATAACCTACCTGGTGTTCCTAGCAAATTGTTATCTCTCATAAGCCTGTAGTCCTCTTCACTCAGGTTGTTCACAAACTGATAGAAAGCTTCTTCTCGATCTAACCGATCTAGCTGACTCTGACGCTGCGCTTCGGATTGATCGATATTTCCTTTATCGCTAGAATCTGAGCTCTCCATCTTGACAAATGGAAGAGTATCTAAAAAAGAAAAAAGAAACTCTTCATTCAACTTAGTGAAACACAGCATGACATTTAGAAGTTTAACCAGCAGTATATTCTTCATTAAGTTGAGGAGAAGAAGACTTTGCTAATGAATTTTCAGTTAAGATAGGCTGCATAACCGCATGGGTCCCAACAAAATCATTCTCAAAGCATGAGCGACGTCCAGAACTACAAAGCCTTTAGCCACCACCACCTATATTCAAAGCAGCAAGTACAAACACATGGCATAATATCAGTTCACTAAGTGTCCACAACAATCTTTTTGCCAGAAATACTCCTAACACTGCAACTGCCTCGTGAATCCCAAAACCATGCCTCACAGCGCCATACAACAGCGTAGCATGAGGCACAAACCATGCACGATTATACTAACTCTAGAAGAGTACTCCAAAAGAGATTAAACATTCATCACCTCTTCCCTCCCTGCACCATGGTAAAGAAAGCAGAAATCAATCTAATTTACTGCCAATTAAGAGAAACACCTTCTTCAACATCCAAGTGAATTTTAACAGAATTAAGGGATTTAAATACAAGACGCTATAGAACACTATACATGAAAAAAAAGAGGGCTATTAGTATCTTCCAAAATTAAAAAGCGGTTGTAAAATCAGCTCTGTAGCTGTATGTCAAGAGAAGAATTTGCTTGCAAGTTTCAGTAATTAATGAATTCTGATGTTGATGACTAATACGTTTCCAGGACAAAACTCCACTATGTATACCTGCCATAGCTTCTGCTTCGAAGAACTATTTTCTATAATGTGGTTTTATTTTTATTTTTTTTAATATAATCTCCTCCTCACATTGTTTTCCATCTGGAAGAGATCCTTCACAGCGTCTCAAAAAAAAAAAAAAAAAAGAAAATTAATGAATACAGTGTCTATATTTGATCAAAATTAAAACAAAAGACATGCAAATGCAGGAGACATACTGGCACTAGTTGTGCCATGCAAATATATCAAATGAAGTTAAAATAACTAGTTTCCTTAATCATCATGCCTCGCTACTCACAACATCAAGAATTTTCCTGTATAACTGGTAGAATCTAGTTACTCAGAGAGGTGATTAGCAAGCTAATCCTCTGCATGCTAAAAAGCTCCGCAATAATTTTCCCCATCAAAAAATGCTCCTTTCATTTAAACCACGTTGCATGTGACATGGAAGAATAAAGCTCTTTGCTTCTTGCTGGAAAGTTTCCAGCACTTAGACATCTGTCTAGTGCAAAAAGCATCTTTTTTTGGTTTGTCAGCACAGCTGTCAAGTCAAGACTGCCCACAGTTAACACCAGAGCCGCATGATCTCCGAGCGAAGTTTATTTCAGCTGCTGTTGTGAAAATTAACGTGCACTGACAACCTCTGTGTGGCAGTAGGAAGTTCCACAGGATAGGACCTCGCGCTATTGCAGACTTGCAGGTTGTAGAAATAGCTACTCCGATCCTCGTGCTGACGCGGCAAAACTTGTTTTAAGTTAGTCATGTTAAAGCACCAACGACCTGTTGGCCCTCTGCTTTACAGGCGTGGAAGGCTACTGGTATGCGTCTCCGTTAATTTCCTTTTTGTTGTTTAAAAGCCATCAGGAAGCAGCAGCAACGTGTAGGGTTACCACCGTCTGAGATGGAAGGCCATCAGCTGTCCTGCATTGCTACATCTCTGGTGCAATCCGAAGACCGCACGGCCAGTCTGAGGACTCGCATGTGACACGCCGTCAAGTCAACCCGCTGCCAGGGGAAGTTGCACAACCGCTGCAGCAGGTAGGCTCCACTCGGACCGGGCTCAGTTAGGAAATCCGTACGCCCTTCAAACCTCAGACACGTACTTCTAACGAGAACGCAGCTTGCTTGAAACGGGACGGCTTTTTACACGCTTTCTGTAACAGAACTATGACCCCAATTAACTTCAAGACCTATCCAAGGAAAATACCAGCAAGACAAAGCTGCTGCTTTTTACAAGATACACCTGAATAATATCCCAAGTAGAACGAGACTTGATTTGAAAACAAAGCCCAGAAAGATGCATTAGCTTTGGGGAAATGCTCTAACCGGCATTTTCTTTTTTCCCCATGAGACTGACGACAGCGAAGCGAAGTTGACAGTACACTTGGGAAAGTTAGGGAATGCAGTAACACTACAGCACAGCGGCGGCAAAAAGCTGTTTGTCAGATGTTTTCTTCAGAATGGTTGCTACCTTGATTTTTACCGAGTTTCAAATGTGTTCTTCACAAATGGCACTAGGCTAATTCGACAACAGGTTTTAAAAGAGCACATTATGCATACGAAGTCTGACATTTGTTTACTGCTTATGCTTTGAAATGTTCCTTCTGACTGCAAACTCCAGTGCTCGTGGGCACCTTGGCTATCTAACACCCACTTGACAGGAAGACTTTTGCCCACTCCGTTTCAGAAGATGAAGCAGACGCTGTTCTTGGTCAGGAAGAAAGGCAGAGGCAAAACAAGTGAAGTTGAGAAAAATAACTTCTTTACCAACAGACCGATGCACGCTTCAATAGCTGACTCTTTAGGAATGCTGCAACTACAGCAAAGGCAGTCTTACTGATTTCCAGGCTTGCTCCCCTTTCCCCCCTCTTTCATCTTTCAACTGTGAAGTCAGCTGTTGGTCAAGACTGAGGAGACATCACTGCTAAGAAAAAGCCTCAGATCTGGGATCTCAGCTACAAATCCCATTTACAGGGTTCCGTGGTGGCAGTGCTGCTCCGTTTCTGATGCGGCGGAGGGTCACACAGGTAACTTGGAAACCCTTCCCTCATTTGGGGGGTTCGGGCTTCTGCTCCCAGCTCACGCACCGCAGCAAACCATGACTGGCTAAAGGAAGCTGACTACAGCAACACAGGGAAACCTGACGAGGGAAAAGCTACAGGTATACTATTAGGTTACAAAAGCATACCCAACATTTGATTATCTAATAAGCAGGTGCGCTTCAACTCTGTTTCTCTTTCTCCCGGTGGTTTCGTTCAACTCCAAGTAAGACTTTGTTCTTACTCAAGTGAAAAGATTGAGAATTTCCTTATTTAGTGTTCTCCCTCATCAGCACTGAGTTGACAAAGGGCGGGGAAGGTCACATCTGTGAGTAGGAAGTTCAGACCTGTCAATTACTGCCAGCTTCAGCCGAGGTATCCAGTAATGAAAATCTTTTTTTTTTTTTTTTACAGGAAACGGGAAAATAAAATCACCTGAAGGTTGCCCCAAACAAGACATCGTACTGAGTCACAGCTGGAATAAACTACTTTTTCTTAAAAAAATAAATGAAGGGAAATATTCTTCAGCAGCTGAACATCCAGGTATTTTCCAGGGAATACTACAGTGAATTCTTCATCGGAGCTCCCGTCCTTTGGCGAGTCAGCAGAGGATGTTCCCCGCAGTTACGCTTCAACGACCTGAGATGTCGGAGCACGGCTGACTAGCTGCCTCTCCACCGCTGCTACAGACTGCGGCAGCAAAACCAGCAAGCCCCAAGCAGGTACCGATACATTATTTTATTCAAGAGGATGTCGTATGCTTTTTTGGATAGACGATTTACCTATTTTAGATGTTCCATCAGCAATGCAAAGTTACCGTTCTTATGGTACAAGAAATCTCTTACCTTTTCCCGTATGCCAAGTCATGAGTGCGTAAACAAAAGCCAGTCAGGAATTTACAGTCATTAAGAGGAAACTAGTGGGACAGCAGGCAGTAATACAACACCTGTTGTCCACTTATCTTCCCCAGCAATACTGGGCCTCTCCACAGCGCTTAGCACTGACAGACTAGAGAATTCTTCTCCAGAAAGTCCTGATGGAACAGAAGTCACAACGCTAAATCGCCAGCTCTTTTCCCTTCACAAACGGTTAATATTTCCTGACATCAGTTATCTGCATCGAACACCAGAACACTAAGCCTGCATTCTTGAAAACCCAAAACCTCAGCGTTACAATCTTCATCAGATTTATGAGGCAAGCCTCAAATTTTAAGAAGAGAAAGGCACGTAGGTGATGTGCGGAAACAAATGAGATGCTTACGAGCCAGCTGTGCAGCAAAGGTCGCTCAGATTCCCCCCATCCAGGCGTTCCTGGTGTTTCAGCGTTACGTGCGAAGTCGTAGCGCCCTGAATGTTCGAACGTTTCCTGAATTACCTCATGTCCCAGCAACATAATTAATGCCTCGGTGTACACAGAAAGGCTGATGACAATATGAATAAGTGTCTCATAGATGCGCTCAGCAAAAGGCTAATTTCTCATTTATGATTCATAACCTCATCTTAATTAGGTACTTCAACCAGTAGAGCGCCTTGCCTACTCCTAGTCTGCAGGAATTATCAAACACTGACTAAAGCAGCGACTGGGCAGTGGAAGCTAGAACACTTCATGTTTCTGGGTTTGGGCTCATTTCAGGTTAACTGCTTTCTCCCCACTTTCCCTGAACACACCTCAGCCATTTTAGCTCCGCGTTACAGCCACGCAGCTGTCTGCTCAACGCTCTTTCCACGAGCTCTGGCTCCAGCAGCTCTAACATAGCGTCCCCGGCCAGAAGTCCCTCCCGTTCCATTTCTCAGATGTCACAGACCAGCAGCCACCGTGGGCAGTCCCGTTACCCCGGGCTCCTTAAGCACAAACAGAACCAACCTCACGGGCAGTACCGACTCCCCCGGCCTGCGTTCGATCCAGCGACTAGGCTCTCCTAGAAGAATCAGAAGCAGACAAATAGCTTCCAGGCTCGTCAGCACACAACTTGTCAACAACCAAAGCTAGCAGAAAGACAGACATAACAGGAACTACATCTTCACCTTTAATATTTCATCTCTCGAGACTGCGAGCTCAAAAGCAGAAGCAAAAAACTGTCAGTGAATCCTATCATTAAGGAAAGGAGATACCCTAAAACAGTGAAATCAAGCAGCTATTTGCATTATACACGGAGCTTCGTTACGTCAAGTTTTTTTTGTCGCTTTGGGTAGCTACACAAGTCTTCCTTGGTGATTAGACTGAAGGCTATGACAGGGTAGGCACAGTTCACTCATCTACATCTCAGAAAGGGTAACAAGGAACTCGTCTACCTTTCAAAACCGCAGCGTGAATTTTGGATGTACTCCTTTTTCTGCTCCTCTTGCTTTCTGATACTCTGATGAACAGCAGCTCTACACAATTTCTAGATTTCTGATTAAACTTACCACAGATTCTAAACACACAAGAACTCTGTGTCCTCTGTCCCAAAAGATATCATGGAGCATGCCCCACTTGCGGAAAGCTGGAAGAAATTTGTCTTCTAGAATTAAATCACGTAAACCGCAATAAAATTCAGTGCTACCTTAGTATGGAGAGTTAAACACCGATTCGGCCAATTCACGGCCCCAGAACGTTTCAAAGCGAAGTCCATACAGCCAGACATCACTCTGGACATACATGTTAAATAATTGAAAGCAAATGAATACTTGTTCAGCACAGTTGCAGAAAATTCCACAGAATAAAAAAACACAATGAGAACATTTCAACAGCACAAGCTGCTAGGAAGAAGCAAACACGCTTGCCATCACACTGCATCAATTCCCACCTCAAAGAGATGTAGGCACAAAAATGAAACAATTCATTACAGGTTTCCAGCATCACCTTCCGGATGGGACTCAGCAATTCCAGAACACCTGTGAAGCTGGGCTCCTCTCCCCCAGCAGCAAGCTTCCTGCTAGCTCAGCAGGCGGAAAGCTGGGAGGAAGAAGCGATGTTGCACACCCGCACCCAGCGCAGCCGCCGAAAGCCAGCGGCACGAACAGGACTGCCAAGTAAGGAAGTTGTACCCACAAAACCAAAGGCCATCACGTAGCGCTTTGATTTCAGCAGAAGGAGAACTGCTGGTCAGTGAAAGCACCAAGCCAGTCGCACCCTGCTGAATCGGACTTGCAGAACAGCCCAGCTCTACGTTTACTCTCATTTTCTCCACAGAACTGTTGCCAGTACAGCTAGCTCCTGCTAAAAGGGCAACAAAACAACGCCAGTCGCTGCAAATGCAACCCACCCAGCGATTCCGATGCGAGGATTTTTGTTGTTAGCGTTGTTGTCTAGAACCCAACGAATATGAAAGCGGAAAATAAGCAAAATCGAAGTGAATTTCACGACCTATCCTTAAGACCAGAACTCCATGTCTGATGACAAACTAAGGCAGGCCAGCTCAAGCACTTTAACGAGATTACGTGCACGTATATCTTGCATATTGAAATTAAGGCTGCTCTACGTGAAATGCTTTTAAGTTACTAAATTAGGAGCAAGTGAGCGCGCCCTGACTTTTCCTACGTATTCAATTATCCTTGGATGGTTTTCTGTGACTGCACAACTCCGCAGACCTCCTTCAGGAAAAAGCTGGGCTTCAGCACTGCAGAGCAGCAGCAAGACGCTAACAAGTCCTTCGTTAACGACAACACGAGGGAGGTACAGCCTTGTGTGTTTCTTGTGATCTTACCCATAAACAGGAATCTGCACAAAAGCAAAACTGAGGCTGTGTGACACTTCCGGCTGCCCCTACTCACCACACACTGATCCTGTCTCTTAAACTGCTCTGTTCAGAGGTATTGGTTTTGAGATGCACAAGACCATCATCAAAATATCTTGAGTTTTGCTTTATCCCTTCAAGACCAAGTTCTTCAAGCTACAGAGTTGATAAACTCTCATCGAGACTGAGATTATGGCTCAAGTACTCGCATAAATACCCAGTAATCTTGTTTGGATTCAGAGATGTTTTAGTACACAGAAAAAAGAAATCTCTACGAAAAAATGAGAAAAGCCTCGTAACTTGTTAAGCTGGACTCAAATGGAACCTTCAGGCTCATGTAAATTAAGCCAAAACATTAAGCTACAGGAGTAAAAAAAGAACTTACAACACCTCCGCTGCAATTAGAAGCATTCTACCAAGATCAAGGTGCTTATTTTGATACATTTCCATAGGGATGAGGAATAAAGGGATGCACTAGCCAGGTACATTAACACACGGGTGTTTAAGAAAATATTTCCATTTAGGGATCACATTACTCATTCCCCTAAAAATACTTAAACAGAGGAAAAAAAAAAAAGAGACAAGTAATGGAGACCAGACACTTGTAGCACTGCTTCCAGTACACCTTGGTATGTCTATGCATTCAGGAACATGGAACATAAATACGATACAGATGTTGGCCACTACGTGCTTAACAAACGCTGGCGCGCTTACTCAGTGACAAACGTTTCTGTAGTCAGAACTGCTGATGAAGGAAACACTAATTGTTGTGTTTCAGTTGTGTAACCTAACAAAAATCCCTTAATTTTATGAGGTGTGGCGTGCTGTCCACTTGTTAGCAGCGGGGGAGACAATTCCAAGCTATGATTTGTTTAATACCAACATGGTAATCTGTAGAGGAAATGTTGTCATTTCAAGTGCTAGCTGACCACTACAACAAAACCAAGCATCAAACTCTTAAGATAATTAACTGCCTAAGAAGCAGCCAGCTATTTTTTATAAAAGACGTGGTCAAGTCACTGCAATTAACGTTCAGGGACAAATTGGTATCAGGATGCCTTTAGCATCTTCATGACAACTCCCAATCTGAAATCCACCACTACTACTGCCAACCTGGACAGGGAAATACCTCAGCTGTGCAACTGCACTACTGGGCACAGGCCAGTCTGAATTCTTGTTTATAGGCTCCTCCTGATTATCTTTGTGAAAAAATACAGAAACAAACAAAATTTTAAAAAAATAATCAGTACTTTTGCTGTGAAACCTTTTGTCAGGCTCCTTCTACTACATGCTAAAATCAAAACAAATACCAAACCTTAAAATCTACACGTTACACCAGCTTGATATTGCTCCTCCATCAAAGCAGACCACCGAAAATGAAACGTATTCACAACTGCTCTTACCAATAGTTCTGAGACGTGGTAAACAGAAACCCTGAACGTCAACAAGCAGCGTTAAGGAAAGGAAGGAAGAACTTGCATAGCAAACTAAGGTGACGTGGTTAACGTGCCAATAGGGCAGGAACAGCCAACATTACAGATTTCAGCAGGTCCCAAGCCGATGGAGACCCTCACGAGAGACACCGTGACACGAAGATCTCCTCTGCCCCGTCTCCCTCAGCGGGCCTCTCGCCTCAACCCACGGGAAGCACAAACAGCACACAAGTCCGAAGGGCTGGGGCTGCTGAAGGAGGCGCTGAGCAGCGCGGCGAGGCCCCGGGCAGCGCCTGCCACCGCTCCCCCCACCAAAAAGGGGCCAACTCCTCACTCCTCCCATCCCGGAGGGCGCAGCACCCCCAGCCCTGCCTGGAGGGGGGGAAGCACAAGCCCTCCCCACGGGGAGCAGCAGGTTTTCCCCCTCCGTGATGTTATTTTCGCTGGTAAAGGCCCCGGGGGGGGAGGGGGGGGGAGCAGGGCCCGGCCCACCCGGGGCAGGGCCGCCCGCCGCCATCTCCTCCCGCGACGCCCCGAGGAGCCGGGTGGGGGGCAGCGGAGCGGTCCCTGAGGCGCCCCCCGCTCCCCCCCCCGGGCCCCCCCCCCCCCCCCCCCCCCCCCCCCCCCCGCC